>ML686080.1:31593-67632 GCA_007922175.1 Pelusios castaneus
TTCATATACAAGCAAGACAGACTCCATCTTAAATTTCCCTCTCAATTGTCTGCTGTGCGATAAGGTTGGAGCTCACATTGAAGCATTTCCTGCAGTTGGGACATGTCCAAGGCCTCTGCCCGGTGGGGGTTCTCTGATGCACAATAAGGTTGGGATTGGCAGTGAAGCTTTGTCCCCACTCAGGGCATTTGTAGGGTCTCTCTCCTATGTGGAGTCTCCGGTGTGAAACAAGGGAGGAGAAAGTGCAAACTGTTCCCCACACTTGGCGCAATTATAGGGTCTCTCTCCCATGTGCTCTGGTGCTTTGTAAGGTCATCACCCTGAGTGAATCCCTTCCCTCAGTCAGGGCAGTCACAGGGTCTCTCTCCTGTGTGGGTCGTGATGCACAATAAGGTGTGAATTCTGACTGAACCTCCTCCCACACTCCGGACATTCACATGGTTTCTCTTTAGTGCAGGGTCTCAGCTGGAGTCTGATTTCTTTTGCAGACCTTCAAACCTCTCCCCCGGCAAGTGGAGTTACTCCATCTCTCCCATGGGGGCTTTCCCTGCTGCCTCCCTGCCCTGCACCAACCCTCACAGACTCCTGCCTGCTCACCATCCCAGGAAATGTTCCCTTTGGGTGATCCCGGCACCATCCTCTGTGCTTCACTTGCTCAAGGCCTTCCTGCTGAGGATTCTTCTCCTCATTCTCACTCACCATCCCTCTGTCTGCTGGGATAGACAGAGAATCCAGACAGGAGTTGTTCCCTAGGCACTATTGCAGGTGGCATTTTGTCACTGGGATGTGAAACATACGCACATGGGGAGCAGATTATTTTACACTTACACACACACACACACGTGGACTAAGCAACTTTCCCCCTCCCCCTGCACCCCCAAAAGGCTCAAAAGCCCAAAGGGAAATTAAATTGCCACAGATTTTTTTAAAGCACTTATGGTTTTCAAGCCCATCACCTGACACTCCCGAGGGATTCGTGGCTTTGAGTGCTGCTGGCTTGCCCTAGGCCTTTGATACCAGCACATTCAGGGGGTTGTTTCATCACAGGGTGAAATTTCCATCTCCTTCCTGCTGGGTCTTTCCCTAGGATTCAGGCCCCACAGTGAAGAGGGAGAAATATCTAAGAACATGGAAGCATCTCTTTAAATAATTTGGGAGCCATCTAGTACTATATTTGCAGTGTGTTCTACATTGCAGGGTATGCCTATCCAACTTGGAAATTATACCTCTAGCTGCAGTGTGGACAGACATTTAGCTTCCAGAAACCAGTTCAAGAAGCAGAGAGAGAGAGTGTGTGTGTGTGCGAGAGAGAGAGAGAGCCTGGTTATTTGGGAACCAGATGTGGCTTCTCCGTATTGTGTCTGTTGAGTAAAGAACAAAAGACCTAACAGGTTTTTTCTTTCCCCTTCTCCTTTCCTCCTATATTACCGTCTCTCTCCCACATCCAGACCAGTCCCCCTCCCTCAAACAGCTCCCTGACAATTTCCTACCTCAGGTAGTGCCCCAGCAACTGTTTCCCTTCCCCAATTGCTGGGAGGACAGGAGGGCCAAAGATTCCCAATCTGTGGTATATGATTCCCGCATGCAATGGGACCACACACCTGCTTGAGAGAGGGTGTGAACTGATCAAGTCTGGGAGCCGTTAAGCTACAGTGAATCGCAGACGTCATTCTACAGCCTGTCAAGGTGAAAGAACGATTGGGAAGGTTCAGACCATTTCACTTCCCAATTCCCTGCAGGCTCTTTCCCTGCAGACGGATGCTCAGACCCAGTGATGCTAAAAATGCTCAGGCACTTTATTCCAGCACAGAGCCAGCTCTAGCCACCAGAACTAAACCAGCTGAGACAGTTTAAACCCCACACAAACAGCCTCTGAACCAAACACTGGAAAAACGCAGAACCAAAGAAGCCACTTTCAGAGATTCCCTGACATTATACCCAAGGGCTGCATATTTCCCCTGACAATACTGTAAAAAGGCAGATGCAGAAACAGGCTTTTCCTCTCTCTGCTCCTCACATCATTCCCAGGAAAGTCAGTCTGCCCAAGGTTGCTGCACTCAATCCACCTAGGCAAATTCGGGAGCATGGGTCATCTCATCTTATGTCCCCTACTACCTCTTTCAGTATCTCTCCCTTTCTCTTTCCCATATCACTTGGAAAATGAATCTGTCCTGGGGGGATTCACTCTCTGCCGTCCCATCCCAGGGGCTGGATCCCCTGTCCTCTCCTGGGAGTGTTCACTCACTTCATGGCTGAATCAGCTCCTGTGAGAACTAACAGGTAAGAGAGCCTGTGTCCGTCCCTGACGGCAGCAGCTGTGGGACTTGCAGACACATTAGGAGCAGACAAGAGGTGAGACGGAAACCATTTGTGAAGTCACGTTCCTGCCCAGCCCCAGGACTTTCTCTCAATTTTCACTCATTCAGTTGCAGTCCTCAGCACAGGAGTTGATGTTGGCTGGCAGAAGAGGCTCATTCCAGCCAGAGACGGTCCCTATTTTGGCTAGGCATGGAGGGGGCTTTAACGAAAGTCCTTCCCCATCACAGCCCCCACTGGAAGAGCATCAGCTCCTCAGATTGGTCTCCCAGATCAAAACAGAGGGTGGTTTGGCCCCAGAGCCTCACCAAACTCCCATTGATTTCAGTGGAAGTTGAGAGCCAAGATCCCACTGGGGGAACAACTCCAGGCAAGTTTCGCTCCAGCACCAAAAGTAATCCCACACAGCAAATAGGTTTCTGTGTCAGCACTTAAATATGGGGCAGAGTTGGGAGGGCTCATGGCTTATTTCTGGTGGGGAGGGGTCAATAATGGGGGTAGAGTTTAATATGAAAATTAATGCACAGCCCCCTTTCTTCACTCTCCTCTGTGCTGCCTGCCCCTCCCTGAAACCTCTGACACTGGGCAGAGATAAATCTCCCGCCCTGCACTTTCTCTCCACCTCAACCTTGTTTTTCACCCCTTCCCTTCCTGATTTCACCCCCAGAGACACAAAGGGGAACCATGCCTAGAGCTTGATCATGGTCCCCCCGCTTTGGTACCGCAGCCCAGCTCCCTCCTGCAGGCAGCTCAACAAGGAAGTAGATTTCCAGGGGCTGTGAGATCTGAGGCTCTGAAGTTGTGGGCAGTTACTTTCCTTCCTATCCCTCGCACTTTCCCAAGTTCTCTCTGTGTTACCTGGAGCCTTTGGCTCAGGTGTTAATGTCAGGGCTGTCCTAAGAGGCTAATTCCAGCTGGAAAAGTCACATCTCCGCTGGGCACAGAAGGGACTTAAAAGTCCCTCCACACAGCACAAACCTCAGCACTGCCTCAAGCTCTCAAATCACAATGGAGACAGCAGCAGCTTCCTCTAACCCAGGAAGCTCAACCCCCTCATATCCTGAGCAGGAATCTAAAGAGACAGAGACAAATGCTGCCCAGAGGCTAGCTCTAAAGAAACCTTCTAAGGCTACAACACTGCCCCTCTCCCAAGACACTGAAATGCAGCAAGGGAGTCTCCTCTCTGCATCAAATCAAAAACAGATCCTGGACTGGAGACTAAAATTCAACCCACTAGTCAAGGAATAGATGTGTTCCCAGACAGACAGATCCAACTTGCGCCCATCCCCACTCAGTACTGACAAACTCAAGCATTCAGTACTCACCAGATTGGCTTTATGTAAAGTCATGTGATTTGTTTTGGAAAAGAATGTATCTGGGCTTCCTTTAACTTATCTCCTGGTGCCTACCTGAGTCTTTAGGGTGCCCTCCAGTCACATTTTCAACCTTTTTCTCTTCCATTATGAGGGCTGGAAACTGACATTGTTTCTTTAAAGAAAGCTGAGATTCATGTGGTCCCCAGACCTGAAGCTTTAAGAAACCCACCAAATAGAACGAGACTTGTGTTAAAATCCTGAGCGTTGGTTGCTCGCAGACAAAGCATTATCAGAAACTGGTTCAAACAGAGCTGGGTTTACAAAGAGCAATAGAAGAACGGTGGGCCTAGGTCCAGGCTTCCCAGCCCCTTCAGATTCATGTCATTTTTCATCTGCCCATCACTGAACCCTGCTTCAGTACCAGACACACTCACTCTGCTTGAGCTACAAAGAACAGTGTGGACATTTTGTGGGAAGGGGGCTGGCTGCCAGAGTCCAAGACCTAGGGCTGAGCTGGGGTGGCTAGCCCATGCCACAATGTCCACACTGCTGTTGACCACTATCTCGAGCGGCACTAGCATGAGCCTGTCCACCCGGCATGGGAGGGTCACTCTGAACTGCAGCATGGTACCCCCAGGGCCCAAGGAAGGCCCCAAAGGCCCTGAGCTGGAGGAGAACAGTAGATGGGTTAATCAGGAGCTGGTTGTAACATGGCTCCCCAACAAGCTGCTAAAGGAGCCTTTCACCTCAAAGCAGAGCACCACTGGGGTGCAAGGCCCCAATTCCTACCAGAGCCAGCCTGTTCAATGTCTATGGGGAGAAAATAGGAGCCAGGTCCCCTCCAGCAACAATCCCAACAGATTCTCACTAAGGGGATCAGTTCCCAGCCATTACCCAGCTCCCCATAACATCAGCTCCCTGCCCATATTCCTGCCTCCTTGCCCCCACTCAGCACAGGCAGTCCCTGTCCACCCCAGCTTCCCCTGCAGCCCTGGTCCTCCCATCCCCATCCCGCCCCAGCTCTCCGCACCCAGTCCCCAGGCCAAGACTACAGCAGCACACCCTGCCCCAAGTCCCGCCTGCCTACAGACGGCCCAGCTGGGCGGGGGGCGGGACCGAACTTCGTAGCTCTGACTGACAGCGACCCCGGCCAAACCCCCGCGCGGGTTTAACCCTGCGCAGGCCGGGAGGAAGCTTTGTCTGGGGAACCTGCACCAGCCTCCCGAGTCCCGTTGCGTCCGGATGGGGTGGTCAGGTAGGTGTGGGGAGGAGCTGAGGTTACGGGTGGAGGGATGAGCTGGGGGGCAGTGAACTGGGGTAACAGATGATGGGGTGACCTCCGGGGCAGGGAGGGGTCTGGCTGCATTGCCTTGTGGCCGCTGTCTCCCGCAGTAGTCTCTGGGTTGACTGAAGCTAACTCTGCTTTTCCTGCCCCATCTCCTGGCTGCAGCAGGGTGACCCATGTGGTTCCACCCCAGGTCACAGTGCGTGTAAAGGGTGAGGATGTGGCCCCAGAAGAGATGGACGCCCCTGAAGCTTTATGGGAATCTCAGAGCACCCAGTTGGGGCCACTGCAGCCCTGTCCCGCATGGGTATCCACAGCAGAGGCTACACTGAGGAAGTGCCAGCTTTCTTGTGTCCCTGGAAAGGAGCCCGAAGAGAGATGCTATCCCTGCACTGAATGTGGGAAAAAATTCAGCTGTCCTGCACATCTCAAAACCCACCAGAGAACCCATACACATGAGAAACCTTACTCATGTGGAGAGTGCGGAAAACAGTTCGGCTATCTCTGCACACTGGCCATGCACCAAAGAACACACACAAGGGAGGGCTTATTCCCCTGCAAAGAATGCGGGAAAACCTTCACCAGCCCCTCAGACCTCACGAAGCACCAGCACTCCCACACTGGTGAACGGCCCTACCCCTGCACCGAGTGCGAGAAGCGCTTCAACCGGCTCTCCAGCCTGAAGATGCACCACAGGACTCATGCTCAGGAGAGGCCCTACCCCTGCACTGAGTGTAGGAGATGCTTTGGCCATCTTTCCACACTTGTCAGGCACCAGAGAGCCCACACAGGGCAGAAACCCTTCCCATGTGCCAAATGTGACAAGCCCTTCACCACCAGTACAGGGCTGACCAAGTACCAGAGAACCCACACAGGCGAACGGCCCTATCCCTGTGGGGAATGTGGAAAACGCTTTGGCTATCTTTCCACGCTGACCATGCACCAGAGGCTGCACACAGGAGAGAGACCCTTCTCCTGTGCTGAGTGTGGAAAAACTTTCACTAGCCCCTCAGACTTGAACGAGCACCAGCGTTCCCACAGAGGCGAGCAGCCCTATCCCTGCACCAAGTGTGGGAAGCACTTCAGCCAGCTCTCCAACCTGACGATGCACCAGAGGACTCACATGCATGAGAAGCCCTACCCCTGCATCGAGTGTGGGAAGAGCTTCAAGTACCTGTCATACCTCACCATTCACAAGCGCTCCCACACAGGGGAACAGCCCTTCCCCTGCACTGCGTATGGGAAGACCTTCAGAAACAAATGAGCCCTCACCCGTCACCAGAGCTATAGTCATGAATGAGTGAGGCCCTCCTGGCCAAGAGCTTTAGACGTTCACCGTGAAAGTTAATCCAGGCTCTCATCTCTGTTTTAGCCTAACTCTCAACCATCCATATAAAAAATCTTCTGACCTGGGAATCAGAGTGCCTTAATCCCAGGCAGATTTACACACCTGGGGATATAGGTTAGAGCTCAGGATCTCATTAAAGTCAGGCTAAAACCCATCCACTTTGCAGTAAGAACCTAGGCAAAGTTACCTTAGTGGTCATAGTCCTCCAAGGCCTTCCCACAATGGCCCCCTACCCCCTGCTCCCCCAGGACAAGTTCTTCCGTAATTGTCTGGGAAAGAATCGTACAGCATCTCAAAACAGAATGGGATCTGCCCAGGCTGGACACACAAAGGGAAGTGTGGTAACAGTAATGCAGGGAAGGCTTGCGGTAGTGACGTTAACCCCTCAGCAAGGCTAATCAGTGTTCAAATCTAGGTGTCAATCCCGAGTTAACTTCATCAAAACTTACCACAGTGGCAGTGAGGCAGGCCAGCCTTCACTTTATTCCCCTAAGGAGTCTCAGGCTATGTACACACAACAAACTTGTCCCACAATAAGCTATTGCAGGACAAGGAAAGCGCTATAAATATAGTGCTTTCGTGTGTACACACGTTCTCCTTATATCGCAAAGAAGCGTTCACCCCTGTGAATGCTCCTTTGCGATACAAGAGCAGTGCATGGTGGGCACCTGTCCCACCATGCACTGCCCACAGCCAGCCCCCTAGCTCAGCCCTGGGGCTTCGGGTGGCGGCAGGGTCTCCCGCTGCTACCTGAAACCCGGGGGCTGAGCTAGGGGGCTGCAAGGCTTCAGGTGGCAGCGGGAGCTGCGGCGCTTACGCGCACGGCTCCCGCCGCCACCCAAACCCTGGGGGCTGAGCTAGGGGGCTGCAACGGTTAAGCACGCAGCTCTTGCTGCCAGCCGAAGCCCCGGGGCTGAGCTAGGGGGCTGCAGGGCTTTGGGTGGCGGCGGAAGCAGCGGCACTTGCCCCTCCCGCCACCTGAAGCCCCGGGGTTGAGCTAGGGAGCTGGCTCGAACCCTCACTGGTTCGAGCCAGCCTCCTAGCTCAGCCCCCTGGCTTCGGGTGGCGGCAGGGGCTTCCGCTGCCACCCGCAGCCCTGGGGCTGAGCTAGGGGGCTCCAGGGCGCCGCAGCCCCTGTCACCACCTGAACCCCTGGACTGAGCTAGGGGGCTGGTTTGGGCCAGACCCCTAGCTCAGTCCAGGGGAGCCGTCAAACCTGGCAGCTCCCATAATAGTCAATTTCACTGCTCTGCTAGAGCAGTGAAATTGACATATTTGACAGCTCCAATGTCCCAGCGTGGCCTCGATTGGCACTCTGGGACATTTCCGGAGGCTGTCTAACATGCAAAAAGTGTACACATGAGCATTACTGAGGAACAGCTGTTCCACAGTAATGCTTACCACTCTCGATTTGAGTGGTTTAACTGGTGCACGGCAAGAGGGTGTTGCCACACAAGAAAAATGATCGTGTATACGCAGACCGCTTTATTGTGCGATAAGGAGCCTTATTGTGCAATAAAGTGATTGTGTGTACATAGCCTCAGTGTCTGAACCTTTCAGCAGTGCCGGATCCCTTTGGGCATGTGCACATGGCAGATTGTAGGTGTGTCTGGATGCCTGTGAACACATATTTACCAGGCCTGCTTGCGAGTGGTCCACCCTGCAGAGCGCCACACAACCCAGACCTATATAGCTGTATTCACATAGGCACTGCAATGAGAAGGGTTTGGCGCTAGGATTCCTGGGGGCGTATCCCAGGGTTCTGGAGCCACTCTAGGGATTGGTTTGTGGTTTATTATAGGAGAGCTTGTCTGTCCTTCCTGAATTCTTTTGTGGTGAAGTTTTCTTAGCCCAGCAACACATTTCACTAAGGCACTTCAGACCTGACATACTTCTTGACTCTGCCCACTCTAGCTGGGCCATGCCCTGGATTCAGTACAGTTGGAAGAGCTGTTCCTGTTTGTGTCGTTGCTTTCTCTGGGAAAGCAACCATCTGTTGTACAGCACAGTGGAGACCTGGCCCACAACTGGGGCTCCTGGCCACTATCATAATAAAAATAATAACCCCAGCTAGACAAGCAAGCACAGGCTCAAAATGCACAGACACCGGCTTTTAGGGTTGTGTGTAGATGCTAGGTTAAAACCCACAATAGGACATAGGCTAAGCCAACAGTGTAGACATACTCTTCTTTGTGCTGAAAGGAGCTAAGGGAGTCATGAATGCAGAGGTGATAGCAGACTAAGGTAAATGAATGGGCTACAACACTCCCCTTTGATGTAATAGGAGGGGGCAGCTGAGACTTGTAATGCAAAGTGCCTGGATTCACAAGGGAGGGGATGGGGCAGAAGGCTGCAGAGTCACCTGAGCAACTGTCTGCTCCTAAGTGAGTAAAGTGTTAAAAGGGCTTTCCCAGGAGGTGCCCACAGGACCTGGGGTGGGACACAGTGCTGAGTGTTGAGAACTTTGCAGAAAACTGGCTGTGAGCTCTAGAGAGCAGCAGCTGTGCAAAATAGTTGCTTTGGACAGGGCTGAGGTGCATTACCTGAGGTTTGTACATAAGGGATCTGCCTCCACCACTTTGTTCCTATCGCTCTCCAAGGAAATGGGATTGGGCACGGTTTCTGAATAAACAGATTATAGCAAGATAATACCCTGGCCTTCTGAGCAACCCAGCCAGCGGTATGTGGGGGTGGGTGAGAGAAAGGGACTTAGCACTCCAGAGACAGTAACCCTAGTGCAAAACAAACAAGGAATCCTGTGGCACTTTTAAAGACTAACAAATTTGTCGCATGAGCTTTTGTGGGAGAAAATCCCACTTCATCAGCCCCTAGTGCAGAATTTCCACTGATAATGGAAGAGCGCCTGCCCCTGTGCACGTTTGATTTGAGTTCATTTGCTTACCTTTTTCACGGAAATTTGGGCATGTGAATGGACTTCAGAACCCTTTGAAACTGAGGTTCTTAACATGCCACCTGGGCTGTGGCAAAGGGCATCCCATGATAAAGACCCAAGTGGGGACAGGCACAGGCTGCACCCTTATGAATTCCCTCCCCAGTTAGGGGGGCTAAGGTTTGTGCAGCAACCCCAATTCATAGAGGCCTCTCCCTGCCGGTCACCCCAAATCCATATAGACCTCTTCTTGCCCCCCACCCCCGCCCTGTCTCCTTGCCCCACTGCACCTCACCCCAGCTCCCTGCCTCCCAGTACAGAGACCCCCATCCCTCCGCGGGGGAGGAGCAGGGGGGCCCCACTTTCACTCCGTTAGGAGCTGAGGGAGTTGCTGGCCATTGCTCCCCGTCTCGTCCATCCGCAGACAGAGCCCCGAGCGCGCCACACCCGTCCCCGTGGAGCGTGAGTCCCCCTTCGCTCGGAGAGGGGGCAGGGCGCAGGGGCCACGGTTGGGCGGAGCCAGGCTCTGATTGACAGTACTCGCGGCCAATCCCCGTGCGGAGGGATTAACCCTATGCGGGCCAAAGCGGAAGCTCTTTGTGTGGGGAAGCGGCCTGGCCTCCCCCTGCGTGCGGGTGGGGCGGCGCGGTGAGAGCTGGAGATGGGGGTGAGGGAGGGTCTGTGCTGGGGGCAGGGAGCTGGGGTTATGGGAGCAGTGGGGTGAGGGAGGGTCTGTGCTGTGGGCAGGGAGCTGGGGTTATGGGGCAGTGGGGTGAGGGAGGGTCTGTGCTGTGGGCAGGGAGCTGGGGTTATGGGGGCAGTGGGGTGAGGGAGGGTCTGCTGGGGGCAGGGAGCTGGGCTTATGGGGCAGTGGGGTGACGAAGGGTCTGTGCTGGGGGCAGGGAGTTGGGGTTATGGGGCAGTGGGGGGAAGGGGGGCCTATCTGTGCTGGGGGAAGGAAGTAGAGTTATGGATGGAGTGGGCAGTGGGGTGCAGGAGGGACCTGTCTGTGTTGAGGGCAGGGAGCTGGGATTATGGGTTGGGGTGAATCATGGCTGGGTCTCTCTTTTTCCCCTCTGCCTATTGTGGTTCTGACTCTCCCATCACACTGCAACATCCTCATTAGCTGTTTTGCTGCAGGCCCCCCAGGAGCCTGGATGCATCCAGCAGGACCACAGGAGAGACCCAGGTTGGAGAACTAGAACGTGCGCCCCAGCTTGGATAAACTGGTCCCCAAAGACAGAGAACGGCTGCAGTTCAACGTGGACAACATCTGTGCATCCAGGCTTCGGGAGAGAGAAGATGGAAATGGCAGAGCCAACACACCCGAAAGCAGGGAATGAGCTGGAGAGAGACAGGAAGGAGCCAGTGGTGGGATCACCCAACTCAGTAAGTTCTCGATGGTCCCGGACCGGATGGCGACAGCTGAGGACTGAGCCATGTGACAGGCTGCCCCAGTCTTGGGAAAATCAAGAAGAGCCACAGAGTTTACGGACGCCTGCTGAGGTTGTGTCTGCGTCAATCCCTGCAACAAAAAACCCACCACTGCCAGATCTGACCCCAGAGGAGGATGTTGAGGCCTATCTGGCTTCCTTTGAGCAAGTGGCTGAAGCCTGCCTGTGGCCCAGAGGAGAATGGGTGACCCGCCTTGTGCCGTCCCTCAGTGAAAAAGCCCAACAAGTCGTTAGCCGCCTGGATGCCGAGGATGCTGGAGACTATGGCAAGGTGAAGGCCGCCATCCTGCAAAGGTGCGACGCCAGCACAGAGACGCAGCGCCAGCGTTTCAGGCAGTTCCGCTACCAGGAGGCTGAGGGGCCCCGGGCAGTTTTCTGCCGACTCTGGGAACTCTCCCATCGCTGGCTGAAGCCGGAGATCCGCACCAAGGAGCAGATCATGGAGCTGCTGATCCTGGAGCAGTTCCTGACCATCCTGCCAGAGGAAATCCAGAGCTGGGTTTCTGAACACTGCCCAGAGACCTGCGCCCAGGCTGTGTCTCTGGCAGAGGATTTCCAGGTAGGACTGCAGCAGGCTGGGACATGGGAGCAGCAGGTGCTGGAGAATCTCCACAGCGCTGCCTCCTTTGACTGTACAGGGAATTCAATGGGATAGGTTTGGGTGCTGGGTGAGGCAGGCAATTTTTAAAGCAGGTTGTAAGTGCACACCCTGCTGTCTGTTTTCTCTGGATCTAAATGTCACTGGCTCCCTTTTGCAGGGCTGCGCAGGACCTTTCAGCTGAAGAGAGGGACCCTGAAGTTTCACTAGTACAACCTTATTAACAGACTGGGGATCAGTGTGAATTCAGCATGCTTTGTTAGGAGGCAATGCAGATGACCTGGTCCTGGGGACCCAGCCCTGAGCACCTTCTCTGTGTCACATGCAGACATGATGTCCATGGGGTAGGGGCATTTCCTGGGCTGCCTCACCTTGCAAGATATGGATGGGGTAGTAGCTACAGGGTCCTGCGTGACATGGCATGACTGCTTCCCTTCTCCTCATCCCAGAGGTGCTGGGTGGCTTCAGGGGAGTCTGTCCTTCCATGAGGTCAAAGCTCCTCCCAGGCTCATAATTCATAGCCTCAATTTCCCCTTCCTGCTACCTCTCTTATTAGGTATAAGCCGTAGAGGCCAAGCGGCAGCTTCTGCCTGAAGAGAGAGTGCTCTTTACCATGGGCGCTCTTCAGGTGCAATTCTCCCATGTGGTTGTTTCCCAGGTCACAGTGCGTGTGAAGGTTGAGGACATGACCCCAGAAGAGATGGATGCCCCTGAAGAATTTTGGGAATCTGAAAGCACCCAGCTGGGGCCACCACATCCACGTCCCGTCTGGATATCCCCGGAGAAGGTGGCACTGAGGAAGTGCAAGCTGCCCTGTGCCCCCAGAAAGGAGTCCCAAGTGGGACAAGAAATGGGTAAGCAGCTCGTTATGGGGCACTGAGGGGCCAATGAGGAAGGGAGTCCCTCAGGCTGAGTGTGTGGGGGAGAACAGAGGATGGGCTGGCCAGGCCTTGTGGCTTCCTCAGCAAGATTGCTGCCTGGGGAACATGGGGAGCCATGTATGGGGTCGGAGGGTCAGGTGGCACCATAGCTAGCAGCAGTGACCCCTCCTTGTGCACATCCTGTTCAGTGGTGTTACCCAGCAGTAGCTGCCTCCTGAAGGTCCATGTCATTCAAGGCTTCCCATGTGTCCTGGCCAGTTCTTGCTGGAGGCCTCTTCCCTCACCCCATCTGTAGACTGAGCACTCAGCTGGGAGCTTGAGACAGGATGAATTCTTCCTCTCCTCTGGCTAGTGAGTTGGGAGGAAGGGTCAGACCCTCAGCAGAGAGGTGTGATTTATTTTCTCCCTGTTCAGGGAGCTGAGTGAGAATGAGGCGAATCGCCCCAGAAAGAGCCTGATAGAGTGAAAGCTCCAGGATGTTATCAGGAACCTAGGAAAAGAGGGTGAAGAGCCTGATTGGGAATTGAGGGTCTGTTAGAGGGAAAGGGAAATGTTGACTGCTCAGGAGAAGCTATGTTGGGCCCTGGGGAGAGAGGAAACAGAAAGGGGTATGGGGCTTCCTGGTGGTGCCCTCAGCAGCCCCTATTTTTGCATGGCTGACTGAGGGGCTTTTCTTAGGGGTCTCTCCAGTGGTGGGATGTGAAGTGCTTCAGCCATTCTGTTGTGGGAAATACAAGAGACAAAATAATCTCTGGATTCTCTCTTCCACCCAGCAAATGCTGGGACCCTCAGCAGAGCTGAGGAGCAGCCTTATGCTGAAGGACCTGAAAAGCTGCAGCTCCACAGTGTATCACAACGGGATTCAGGAGAGAATGTTAACCAGAGACCTGAGCAGAGGAGAGCCTGCAAGAGGCAGAAGAGGAACCCAGCAGGGAGCAAGCCAGATCCACCAGGGGAACATGAGAACATGTTCAGGAAACTAATTCAGCCTACTGGACAGGAAAGAGCTCAGACCATAGGGGACCTTCACCATCAGAGCAGTGTTCACAGGACAGAGAAGCCCCATAAGTGTCGAGATTGTGGGGAAAGGTTCTGGGAGAAGCAGGCACTCACAACCCATGGGAGAGTCCATGAGAAGAACAGACCTTACCCCTGTCCCGAGTGTGGGAAGAGCTTCAACAGACTTACCCATCTCAAAACCCATCAGAGAACCCACACAGGAGAGAAACCCTATTTCTGTGCCGAATGTGGAAAGAACTTTGGCCATCTCTCCACGCTCATCACACACCAGAGACTGCACACAGGGGAGAGACCCTACTCCTGCGACGAGTGTGGGAAAACCTTCACCAACCCCTCAGACCTCAACAAGCACCAGCGTTCCCACACAGGCGAGCGGCCCTACCCTTGTGCCGAGTGTGGGAAGCGCTTCAGCCAGCTCTCCAACCTGACGATGCACCAGAGGACTCACACACAGGAGAAGCCCTATCCCTGCACTGAGTGTGGAAAGAGCTTCAAGTACCTGGCATACCTCACCATTCATGAGCGTTCCCACACAGGGGAACGGCCCTTCCCCTGTGCTGAGTGTGGGAAGAGCTTCAGTAACAAGTCCTCTCTGGCCCGTCACCTGAGAATCCATGCCAGAGCTGCAGCTGTGGACAAGTGAGACCCTCCCAGCCAATTGCTCTACTTGGATTGTCTGGAAATGGTGGCTAAGAGCCTCAGAGAGATTTAGCCTCCTGCTCTCCTCTCCTATGAACAGGACCATCGCTCACCAACACCAGGATGGCATGAATTGGGGCTTCCCCTTAGTGGGCTGAGGTGTCCCAATTCCAGAACCACCCCAGCAATGACTTGCACCTTCTAGCTAAACTAGTGAGGAGTTGACCACTCTAGGGCTTTTCTTTGCTGCAAAATTCACTTGTTATAACTCAAGTGTTGTCCCTCAATTGAGTCTCATCCACATACCCTAAGTTTAAGTGGGGTGCAGTGGTCCTGTGAACCCAGGTTGGCCAGTCCAAGGAGAGGGATAGCTGCTAACACAACTCCTCTGTAGTGTGGTTCCAGACTTGTGCCACTTGTGTGTCACTAGTCCTCCAGTACTTTCCCACAATTCCCCTGGTGTGTCTAGAAAGGATCAATGCATTCTCCCACTGCTCATTGGGAAAGGATCTGTAGAGCAGCCCAGCTTAGTGCAATGCTAAGAGCTGTGGGATGTGCATCAACAGGCCATGGCACCACAATCGAGGAAGTGCAGGGCCTGTGCGGGCACAGCGGCGTGTCTGTTCTCACCAAGCTTGGCTGACTCCAGAGGAGTTACTGGAGTGCGGTTCGCTCGAGTTAATTCCGCAGTGAAGGCAGACCTGGTGAGGCAGGCAGGCCCCAGTCCCAGTGGTACCAGGACAAGCACCTCCAGGAGAAGGCATTGGGCCAACTATAGTCTCACCCCACTGCCAACTAGTTCTGCCTCGATGGCCCTGCACAGTCATTATCTTTTATGCTCTGCCGTACTCAGAGGCACCCAACCTCACCAGCCCTTCAGAGCCCTCTGTCATCACTCCCCAGCAGTTGCTTGTAACGGGGCCCCGAATCTGCCATATTAACTCCCTGCCTCCTGCTCTCCCAGCTGGCTCTTCCCAGTGACTCTTCTGTCAGCCTAAGCATTTACGTTCACTATGTACTCTTCTGCACTTACTCATCGCTCCCGGTTTTCTGCTTCTGCTCTGTTAATTCTATTTTTTTACTGCACTGTCTCTCTATTGCATTGCTCTGTCCAGACCATGCAGCTGCTCGGGGACTCAGCTGCCCATCAGCACAACCCACTTGAGTCAGTTTTATTTGTGTGAGAATCTGATCAGGTAGCCCCAATCCTGCACAGAGATCCACCTGGGCAGACATCTTTGCATGGCTACTGGGGGTCTCATTGTGAGAGACTGAGGTCTTAGTTTTAAATCTTCTGATCCTCCCTGCCTCATTGGTTGCCCATCTATATTACTGGATTTATTTTATTTTATTGTATTTATTGCCTGCTGACTTGATTGTAATGAACTGGCAGCATTCCTTGTCAATCCATCACAGCTTTGCAAATTTAATTAATTCTCTTTCCCTGTTCATTTGACTCAGTTAAACCTACTCTATTAATTTGGCCCTTGAGTAGCTGCCCATTGCCATTTTCTGTTGTTCCCTTGCTTCTCACCCTGTCACGCCCCCGCTCACTATAATGATGTTTTATCAGTCTCTATGAGTGGTTTTAGTTACTGGCTGAGGACAGGAAGAAGGGGTGGGAACTGGGACCTGCGAGATGCTGGCAGGAGTGTAGCATTCATGGGAAAAGGCAAAGGGTGCATTAGGACATCTGAGGCACTTTTAAATGATAATGAATTTACTTATCTCATGAGCTTTTGTGGGTGAAAATCCCACTTCATCAGATGCTTGAAGATGAAGTGGGATTTTCTCCCAGGAAAGCTCATGCAATAAATAAATTTGTTAGTCTTTAAAAGTGCCACAGTACTCCTTGCTTGTTTTGCTGAACTAGACTAACATGGCTCCCCCTTTGGACCTTAGGACATCTGGGAGCACTTTTATGATCCAAGAACAGCCCTTTTCTCCATCCACAGCTTTGTGTCACTGTTTTTCTCACTGCACGCCAACCAGCAGCAGTCTATGGAAATAAATAGCCCAACATTTCACAGAGTACTTGCACTATTACAGCATTTACATTGGTAAGTGAAGAACATGTCATCTCCACACAAGTGGTTCATTTGATTCTTGGGGAGGCAACCCTCAGGAACACACCCCAAGCTTTTACAGGCAGAAGAACTGGGGGAGCCCAAAGCCCAGCATCTTTGCATCCACACCAAGTACTGGGAGAGTTACTTGCACTCAGGAGCCGCCATCCTGCTGTTCCCATGTACATATCACAATACCCTGTAGTTTTGGGCTCGCTGATCCAGCAAAACAAAACCAGAGTTTAGGCTTAAACTTCCACTCTGGGTTGTCAGTCCTGTGCGTTGTGACTGGAAGTCTGCTTCTCTCCAGCTCCAGATGGACTAAGGAGTGCACAGCACACTGGCCTCTTGGAAGGGAAGATTATCATCATTCGTGCAGTTCCTTTGGTAGAAGCAACAGTGGAAGCTGTATCGTAGACAGAGCTCTGGCCTTGCTACCGTTCTGTGTCATCCATCCCTAACCAGCAGGTGAGCTGTCAGCCAACTGATCATTCTTTCCAAATACTCACAGAAGAAGCTCTAATGGAAGAAGTGGTTCTGAAGGCATCAGAAAAGATTTGCAAACTCAAGTTTCAGATCTCCTGCCATGACCTGCCTTTTCTGGATGCACACCTTGTTCAACATCAGCCTCTCTGGGTCACTGCTGCTCTTCACTTCCTTTTGAGTCCCTTCCATGTGAATACTGGCTGATTTAACCATTTCAAGGATCTTGCAGATCTCTTCAAAACTTTGCTGATTAAATATGCCTCCAACTCCTGGGTTTGAAAAGGCACTAATCCCAATAACACAGAAGACATAACAATAGTATCTTATTGCAGGAGGGAAACTAATTTGATGATAGTCCAGTTGTGCTTCTCTTCTTGATCAAATCTAGCTCTTGGACCAGCTCTGCAATTTTGCTCCCTATCTCTTTCGGAGCCATCCAAAACCTTCATCTTAACTTCCCCTTATCCAAAAGCACCAGGCTCTGCATTTCCAGGCCCCTGATAGCACATATACTTCATCCCAAAACATATTTCATCATACAGTTATAATCATCTCGTATCTCACAATTTCAGGTTAACATACTCCCTTCTCCATAGCTCCAATAAAAACAGGGAGGAGAGGAAGATACAAGTGCAGTGTTTCAAAGACAGTCTCAGTTTGATACTGAACATGGGAAAGGGGTGTGTTCCACTCCTGTATTCCCATTGCCTCAGCTCCCAAAGCCCCTGTGAGGAGTGGATGCTGAGGCTCTGACCTTTGAGACCCCCATAAAAACCAATTCTATTAGGGCAGGCCACCTCTTGTAACCCACTGAAACAACACAAATTGGTAAGTCAATTACAGGCATAGAGGTCAGTAAGACACAGGTGGAGCCAGCAAGTTAAGGAAGGGAGTGACAGAACAGAAACAAAAAGTATTCAATGGGCAAGCTATTGAGGGCAGTGCTTGGAAAATTAGAGGAAGAAAGTTTGCCAACAACCAACAGACAGTTGGTTTGGTAAAATGTCTGATGCGCCTGGACACCAGGAACAAATATCTCCACCATGGCTGCAAAAAAACTCTATAACCCCTGTATGTTTAGGTTAGAGGAATCAAAATGGTTAGAGAGTCCCTCAAACCAAGCTCAACAATTGCTTAGGGAGAAGGCTCAGTTTAAAACAGAATTCCACATCACAGGACAAAGGTTTAAGGGATCAGTTGCAAACTGGAATACTGCAAAAGACTCATGATAAACAAGGACTTAAAATATTAAGCAAGCGAGTTTGCCACTTAAGGGAAACAGCCACACCGGTAACAGTAGATCTGGTTCTAAATTCACAGAACCAGCAGAATATAACTAACCATGCATATTGCCAACAGAAGGTGGCTTGCTTGCAGGAAGAGCTGCAGAATGTGTAGCTCAGGGAAGCTGTGCTGTAGTGAATATTGAGGGGGGTTCACAAGGTTAAAGGAGGAGATTGGGGCTAACCCTACTACAAGTTTAGAAAACTTTTCTGGACTTTTCAATTTAAATATTAATAACTTGAAAGGAAAAGAGAAAGTATTTTCAAGAGGGGATTCTGATTTTGTAATGTGTTTCCCTAAAAGGGATAAAACAACGGATAAGGGAAAAAACAGCGTCATGTATGACTTGGAAATTAGCAGAGGAAAATTCTGAATTAAGTCAAGTAGGTATTGTAGTGTGTAGTGTAATACAATCTGAAAAAATATCAATTTCAATAAAAACAGCAGTATTGTTTAATTTAAGTGCTACTTTAAGCAGCGTAGAACAAATTGTAGGTAAAATAAAAAAGAAATGAATGACCACCCCCAAGAAAAAACCCTAAAAGGTGTCAATGACAATCTTTTCCAGTGATGGCATACAGAGAGAAGGGGGCCAACAAAATGAAGAGGAAAGTAAAAGTAACAAGATAGTAAATAAAAGAAATTTATTGAGCCATCTAGAGTCTGGCTTTGGAAAAAATTGTTATGATATGAGCCTAAACATCGGGTTAATGGGTTACCTGCCACAGAATTACTTCGTAGGATCACAGCTGCACCACATTTTGAAGAGCAAGCAGAAGACCAAGTGCCCTGTATCTCCCCAGTGTTGATAAAAGACCACACTGACCTAATAGCATATATTTTAAAAATGTATAGAAGAAATATATTATTTATGTAGTATTTAATAGGGAAGCATTTCAACAAAATAGGGTAAATAGAAAGGAACCATTGAGAGGACATTGAGGCAACTGAAAATCCAGCCAGCTAGTTGATAAAGAGGAGTTTATAAAAGAAAATTAAGATTGTTGTTTTGCCATTAGTAACTTTAATTATTTTTTATTTTGCTTGATGGGGAGAGAAAGAATAGCTAAATAAATAATGAATCACCAAAAATGGTACAAAGTCCTGCTGGAGTTGGCAGCTTAGGGTGTGGAAAACTATTTTACTATAATAGAGAAGACCAATACCCATTAATCATTATGCATATCTTTAAGGATATGCAAAATAGGCTGTTAGCCAAAATAAGTATACCCACTGTGGACAGAGGGACCATCAATCAAATTTGTTATATAAACACAGTACTCTGTATTAAATATCAACCTTAGGACCGTCCTGAAGAATTACTCCAATATTTAACACTGAACATAACTGACATTAGGAGCTACATGGAACCAAAAATCCCATCCCCGCTAGTATCCCCCTCATTGTAAATATTGGAAGCAGAAGATTTAAATAAGTAAGATTTGCAATTATGGAAGTAGGATGAAGTGGATATGGGATTATAGGGCTAGATATGATTGAATTATTAAAATGTGTGACTGCCCTTGTAAATGAAGTCTTATGGGCGATTAAAATCTAATGCATGTGCATAAAAATTGTTAGTTAATATATATTGTTAAAATATTTAATAAAGAGGTTAATATATTCAGTAATATTTGATAAAATGGTTGGTATATTGAATGAAGTAAAGTTTACTTAAATAATGTTTAACAGTTATTAATAGATATATTGTTCAATAAAAGTTATTTTAAAGAAATACTCTGCAGGGAGAAAAAGGGTTTTGCATTGTTATGTTTTCCAGAAATAAAAGGCTGGGTGGTGGAAAATGTAGTTCTATTCATCTTGGCTCTTTGGGGTATTAGTGATTACTGGATTTTGCTATGGTGGTGTGAATTTGGATGCTGTGAAGACGATAATAAACAGTGGACAAAACCCAACCCAACTGCCATTGCTAACAGTAACGATAGCTGTCTCTAACCTTCCAAAACTAGCTAATAGAAATGAAAAGGATAGGATAGTTGATGGACCTGTAAACATATAAGCTTTTTGGTGCAAACCAAATTAAATTAATTAAATGGAATTATACAAGATTAAATTGTATACAAGTTTTAAAGTACGAATATTCGTAATAAAACTTCCTCGGTCTCCCTTAGGTGAGCCTATGTGATATTAGTCTCCTGAGGGAACAGAGGTGACAAGCAAGCATCTGGGTATAGACCACGTCCATCTGCTGCTATGGTGTGTACTGTAATGATGCCAGCAGAATTAATATTGGAATGGCATGGGGAAATTGTAAATAAGGCAGCCCTCCCCAGGAATTTACTTTAGAAACTTTAGAAATGTCTCAAGGGCGTTTCATTGCATGTACCCATTTCTAGTACTTAGGGAACTGAATTCTCATAATCTACCCTCACCAGTGCCAGCAGGATGCGGATGGATAGCTAAAGAGGGAAAAAGCATAATATGGGGAAAGACAGTTACAACCAAATGATGGCAGAATACTCTAGTAGATGAATCTGGTGTGTTCGCATGTTCCAATAGTCTTTTAGTAGCCTCAGACAGAATAACCAGTACTCCTACTATAAAGGGAGAAGTAATGCCAAAAATGATATGCAAATGGACTTTAGACATAAATAAAAAGGAATGGAGCCTGGTCCGCCAGACTAGAGCAATAAATATAAATAAAGGGGACCACACCCACTGGGTAACTACACTCAATCCATGGGATGAAGGAGAAAATACCTGCTCTCTGTAATTTTGAGTAAACAAAAATGAGGGTGAATCTGAAATGACAAAGAGAAAACATGGGGACATGCAATCAATGTATCATCAACACAGCAAAACATGTAGAAATAGCCCAGGAAAAGATAAACCTATGTTATGGTATAAAGGAGGAGGGGTTTTGTATATGGAATTATACAAGATTAAATAATTGTATACAAGTTCTAAAGGAGAAGCCCTCATGTGCTTTCATAAGTGATTTGGAAACAGGCAATCCTACATATGTCTCTCCCCTTTCTCCCAAGTAGCTAGCTTGAACCACTGATATTAGCCTTCCAGTCCTGGGATGCATCCCACCAGGTTTCAGGAATATCAACTAAACTGAATTTATGATCTTATAAGAGCAATTCTTTTTCCTCCTTTTTGTTACCCAAGCTCCTAGTGTTGCCTTAGGATAGGCAATTAACACATTTCTTCTCCAAATATCCTTAGGTAATATTCCTTAGTCATTTTGTTCTCAGCACCTTCATTAGATAAAACCCCTGTCAGAGATGAGAGGACACTCTGCCTCAGAGAGAGAGTGGGAGAGAGAGGTACTGGACTAGATCAGTAGTTTGCAACCAGGAGTATATAAGTCTGTATACATGCAACAAGACTCCTTGTTTGTTTTGCTGAACTAGACTAACACAGCTACCCCTTTGGAATATACCCTTGGCGATATTGGGGGGCAGGGGTACATCAGCTCATCTAGATGTTTGCCTGATTTTACAAGCTAATAAAAGGCACTAGTAAAGTCAGTACAGATTAAATTAATAGACAAAAACTAGTTTATACTCCTCTATATTTTAGATACTGACCTGGAAACACAATATTTATATTCCAATTGATTCATTTTATAATTCTATGGTAAATAAGAGTCAGTCCACCATTTTTCAGTAACAGCCAGCTGTGACCCATCTGTATTTTTTAGGTTTGCTTTTAGAGCAGTTTTTAAGTGAGATGATGCGTGGGGGTGTCTGCACAAGACAATCAGCCACATCTGGAAAGAGTGAGAGACCCACTGGACTAAGATGACCTCTTGAGCCCGCTCCGGCCCCATGTTTCTAGGATTTTAAGGCTCCCCCTTTTCAATGACACCTGCTGCCCGCAGGACTCCCGCAAGGGTGTGTGTTGGGGGGACGTGGGGGAAGTTTCCGGTCCAGGCTACAACCCCCAACACCAAGTTGTACTAGGGTGGAAAAAATTATGCTTGGGCCGTGCAAGGAGAAAAAGGGTCCGTAGACTGTGGCTCGTTTCCAAGCAGTGCCCGGCTGGGTTTCCTCCCCGCAGACTGTTCCCTGCAACAACAACCCCACAAGCGTCCTTAAAAAACCCACCCGGGAGCAATCAGAGCTTGTGCCCCGCCGGGAATCAGCCGGATCTCAGCACCAAGCACTGCCTTGTGCCGCCGGTCGGATCCCCCGGTGCAGCGCTGGGCAGGGTTTCCGCGGGCCTTGCTCACAAGCTGGGGCCATGGGGCTGGAAGCAGAGGGAGCTTCGGGTAGGGTTAAGCCGGCCTCTCCAGCTGACTGACAGGGAGGATGGCCAGTCCTAGCCGTGCAGAGGGGGGATTAACCCTGCGGTGGCCGGGGGGAGTTCCTGTCTCCCCGTCCCTGCTGGGAAAGGAGCCTCTGCAATTTCTTTGTGTCGGGAGCCCAGCTGTTCCCAGCCCCCCAGCATTGCAGAGAACAGGGGTAGGTACGGGAGAGTGGAGGGGGGAGCTGCTGCTGTGCTGGGTGGGAGGGACAGATCAGTGGGTTTGGGGGGAAGTTGAGGCACGGCCTCTTTTACCTTTTGTTTACTGTGGGTATTAATTCTCTCATCACACAGGGGAATCCAGAGTCTTTCTTTTGTTGCAGAATCCCCAGAGAGGCAGGTTGGAGAATTAAAGCTGGGAAAAGGCCGCAACCCCGAAACAGAGAACGGTTGCCGAGCGGGCCAGCGAAGAGCCACTGGAGCAAGTGGGGGCTCCACGCAAGAGAAAATGGAAAAGCAAAATCCAGAGGAACCAGGAGCAGGGAAGGAATCTGAGCGGCCAGTGAAAGATCCCGTTGCAGCGCCGCCCATTTCGGTCACTCCCAGGTGGTCCCGGATTCGGCTACATCAGGCCAAGACTGAGCCCCAGGAAGGGGCGTCCCACCGACGGCAGGTGCCGCAGACCCGACAGGCATCTCCTGACATTGTGTCGGCTCCAGAACCTGCTTTAGGAAACCCTCAGCTGCCAGCGCTCACGCCGGAGGATGACATTGAGGTCTACCTGGCTTCCTTCGAGCGAGTCGCTGAAGCCTGCCAGTGGCCCAGGAGAGAGTGGGTGACACGACTCCTGCCCTCCCTCAGCGGAAAAGCCCAGCAGGCCATCAGCAGCCTGGATGCCAGAGAGGCCCGAGATTACGGCAAGGTGAAGGCCGCCATCCTGCGAGGCTGTAACATCAGCATGGAGATGCAACGCCTGCATTTCAGGCAGTTCCGCTACCAGGAGGCCAAAGGGCCCCGAGAGGTTTGCAGCCGCCTGCGGGAACTCTCCCACCGCTGGCTGAAGCCGGAGATCCGCACCAAGGAGCAGATCATGGAGTTGCTGATCCTGGAGCAGTTCCTGACCATCCTGCCGGAGGAGATCCAGAGCTGGGTCTGGGTACGTCACCCGGAGACCTGTGCCCAGGCCGTATCCCTGGCGGAGGATTTCCAGCTGGGCCAGCGAGAGGCTGGGATGTGGGAGCAGCAGGTGAGAGTGAGAAGGTGCAGGGAAATGTCCATGGTACTGCCTCCTGCAGGATGTGCAGAGAATTTGACGGGGCAGGTTTGGGTGCTGGGTGACACGGGGAATTCTCAGTGCAGGACGTGAGTGGGGTTTGTTCTGTGTAATCCTGCTCTCTGCACTGGGGTCTGGTACTCAGGGCTCAGCTAGCTGCCCAACCACAAGCTTTTCCACAGCTCCTTGCCATGTTACTGTGCTTGGCAGAGCCTGGCATTCTCTGGGTTGTAAAGGGAACCCCCTCTTCTTTGCACAGGGCCACTCAGTGGCCTTCAGCTGCCCTTCTTGAGGATGATGGCAACAGGGACCATAAACTCCTCAGCACTTGAGCTCCTAGAGACGCCTCAGTAACATGCAAAATGCAGAACTGGTCACTGCTTTTAAATGTGCTGTTACAGAAGCATTTTCAGCTGGGGGTTTGGTACTGTGCCCATAGCATGGGAGCCGGGGAGGGCATCTTCTAATCACGATAAATGATCCAGTCTAAAGTCCGGGGGAAGATACCCAGCTTTAAACACGCAAAGGTTCAGTGGACATTTGGTGCCCAGGGAATTTTCAAGGTTGGTGTAGACTGTGCCCAAATGCCAGGAATGTTGCATGGAGGCTCAGGACTGAGCAAACGTGGCCACTAAGTATCCCTCACCGTAAACATGTGCCCTTGGCTAATTTGCATGTAGGTGTCATTAACTATCAGCATACAAGTGTACTATAAACAGATCCTGGTGGAAAGATCAGTCATGCCGCAAGGTTTCCACTTGCACAGACCCCAAATCTTCTGCTCTTGTGGGGGGAAGGGAAATGGTACCTCCTGCTGGGCCCTGCACCCCGTGGAGTCAGGACTGGGTCTGTCACCCTGCTGGTCACAGCCATTTGGAAGTTCCCTTGGCTCACAGGCAGCAGAATGTCTCGTATCTGTCATGTTCCCAGCATACCATGCAGTGTTCAATATTGACCCTGACTGTCAAGACTCCCCTTGCTCAGCCTCTTTGACTCTTCACTTTGGAGGTGAGTCTGCCCACATGTACGCTCATGCTTTGTTGTAGAAGACCCTCCGAGTCCTCTGGATGCTGTGAGTGGCTGGACCCTTTTACTAATTTGGCCTTTTGTATAGGACCCTCCCCCATAATTCTCAGGTCCCAGTTCCATGGTGACCTATGTGGTTCCTTCCCAGGTCACTGTGCGTGTGAAGGTCGAGGAAGTAACCCCAGAGGAGGCCCCTGACACATTATGGGGCTCTCAGAATGCCCAGCTGGAGTCACCGCAGTCTAATAGCACCTGGGTGTCCCAGGAGGAGGTGGGACGGAGCAAGTACAAGTCGCCTGCTGCCCCTGAAGAGGAGGCCGAATCTCTACAGGAAACTGGTAATAAGCCACGTACGGGAATTAGGAGCACCCTTCTGACCAAAGAGGGTGTGGAGGGGACAGCGTGGAGGGAGTGTAGAGGAGAAAGTGGGGGCACATCTGTGTGCCTCAGAGTATTTATGGAGCCATCAATCCATAGGTTAATGTATGGCAGGGCTGGTACCTCCAGAACAGGCTATAGGATGATGGAGGCAGCGGTAATGTTGGGTGATGGAGCCCCCAGTTGCTCTCCACAGCACCAGGTGCCTGCCGTGTAACACAGGGCAGCCTAGTTTGTTTCCCTGGCATAGTTCACCGGAAGGACTCCTGTGTGGTTAATATCTGTGCAGCTTTTTGTAGGAGCCAGCGGGAGTTTGATTGGCTCCCACCGAAAGCTAACAGCAGCAGGGGAAGTGGTTGCACTGATGAAGCGGATTAGTAAAGAGTTCGGGCAGTGCTGTTTGTGTGGATTGAGCTGCAGAAAGAAAACTAGGGAGCTGACAGGAGAGATGAAAATGGGCATCCCAGGTGTCCCTCTGCCCCCTGTTTCTGACTGTGGGGCTTCTGCTGGGTGTGAATCCATTGGGGCAGGACATGGAGCTGCCCCAGTCACACCTACTGACAGGATATGCGTGATGCCTCCTGGCAAAAGCAGAATCTCAACTAGTGTTTTTCACTCACAGGTGCCAGGGTTCTGAGCAGAGCAGAGGCGCAGACCAATTTGGGAGGGCAAGAAAACCTGGATCTTCCCCGAACGTCACAAGGGGGTTCAGGAGAGAGTGTCATCTGCAGATTGGAGCAGGAAGAAGCCTGTAAGAGGCAGAAGAGAAACCTGGCAGGGAACGAACGAGTTCCTCCAAGGACATTCACACAGCTCCCTGCTCAAAGGGCCCCTGGGACTGTCAGAGACCTTAAAAGCCAGGAGAGCAGCGTTCATAGGATGGAGAAACCCCACCGATGTCGAGATTGTGGGGAAAGGTTCTGGGAGAAGCAGGAGCTCACAGCCCACGGGAGAGTCCATGAGAAGGACAGACCTTACCCCTGTCCCGAATGTGGGAAGAGCTTCAACAGACTGACCCATCTGAGAACCCACCAGAGAACTCACACGGGGGTGAAACCTTACTCATGTGGGGAGTGTGGGAAAAGCTTCGGCCACCTCTCCACACTCACCACACACCAGAGGCTGCACACAGGGGAGAGACCTTACTCCTGTGCGGAGTGCGGGAAAACCTTCACCAACCCCTCGGACCTCAACAAGCACCAGCGTTCCCACACGGGCGAGCGGCCCTATCCTTGCGCCGAGTGTGGGAAGCGCTTCAGCCAGCAATCGAATCTGACGATGCACCAAAGAAGCCACACCGAGGACAGACCGTACCCCTGCATCGAGTGCGGGAAGAGCTTCAAGTACCTCGCGGACCTCACCGTGCATGAGCGTTCTCACACCGGCGAGCGGCCCTTCCCCTGCCCTGAATGCGGGAAGAGCTTCAGTAACAAGTCCTCTCTGGCCCGTCACCAGAGAATCCACGCCAGAGCCGCCGCCAGGAACAAGTGAGACCTTCCAGCCGAGAGCGCCACTGCAGTTGTGTGGTTGTGTAACAACGTGAAGTAATACCATGGGAGTGGCTCATGCAGGACCTGAGAGATATCAGCCCCCGTTTCCCTGTACCTGTTCCATCCCTCCCTCACAGCTCCCACGGGGTGCAATAATTCCCATGAAAACAAAGGAGTGACTCCATCTTACACTCTGAGGAGTCCCAGCCCCTGAAACCCCCCAGCAGGACTGGTTTCTTACCTACCCTATCTAGCAACCTGTCTCGGCCGTGTCCACATAAACAACAGTTCATCTATTCTGGTTGCCCTGCAGCTTTTCTAAGGGCTGAGGCCTCCTACAGGCTCTCTGTATTTCTCCTGTCTTTTTGGGAGGTTCCAGGGGGTGGTCTGCCAGCAGGTCATGCGAGATGAGGAAGGGATTTCTCCCATGGGTTGGGAGGACCCAGGATCTCTCCACTTCGTGAGGAGAAGGAGCCAAAGAATTCCTCAAGGGCCACTGCTTATGTCAAACTCACCAGGAGGCAACAGCCCAGCCACGCTGGGGACTGCGGTTCCAAAGGGGAAGCTTTTGCTCACATCTTTGTCAGCCAGTTCAGCCTCTGTGGCCTGACCGACTCTTTTCCCCTCTCCAGGCTTCCTCAGCCCTCCAATATCCTTGCCACTCTGTAGCTATGCCCAAAGTCTGCTCCATCAATGTCCCATCTCCTGCAAGGTGCTTCCTGCTGATTCCTACCCCCAAACTAAGCCTTTACGTTCACTGTGTAATTAATCTTCTGTGTTTATTCATTGCCTCATTAGTTTTCTGCACCTACCCTGCTTGCCACCCCGTTAACTCTTTTTATTTACTGCTCTGTTGCCGCACTGTGCAGCTGGTATCCACTGCCCACAGTGCAACTATCGCTTTAGCTTTTTCATCGGAGATTTTGAGCATGTTGCCTTGATCCTGCAACAAGTTCCCTGCAAGCAAGATTAGGGCCTTTATTTTTATGGACTGACCTACCTCGGCGCTGCTTTTCTGAATTTCTGGTATTTTTTTAGTTGAATCATGTGACCAGTCACTGTAATTAATTGAATAGTGTTCTTCATTGGTCATTGCTCTCCATACTTAATTCTTATTATTCACTTGATTGTCTAACTGCATTAATATGTCCTATTCTTTGGCATTCGCCCTTTTGTCTTTTTTGTTTGTTTGTTTGTTTCTTGTTAATCTACAATCCCAGCTTCCCATTCACTGTAATGCTGGTTTTATCAGACACCCTGGGTGTTTTTGGTTGGTTGAAGGGTAAAGGGGCAAGGCAGAAACTAGAACATGAGGCGGAGGGTAGAACTTAAATATGTGTATCAGGACCCTGGGTACCAGGAGGGTCGCGGGTGCTGCCTGAGCTGGATCCTATCTGCTGTACTGGATCACCTTGTCTCAGACAGGAGATTGCAGAACTAGAGGAGGTCCAGAGAAGGGTAAAGAGAATAATCATGACCAGAAGAGCTCCCTTATGAAGAGAGATGGAAAAGACTACAGTTGTTTCCCTAAGCAAGGAGCTGAATAAGATAGGGCAAGATAATAGCATATAAAATAAGGACTGGAATAAAGAAGATAGAACAGGAAATTCTCTGTTCTCCTTGACTCATCACACAGAAACTAGGGGACACTGAATGAAATTAAAAGATGCATATTAAACTAATGGACTTCAAGGCCAGTAGGAAGCATTGTAGACCAACTGTACCTCACAGGCCACAGAACCTCACTCACTCACTCCTGTAAAGACCTATAACCTCTGGCTGAGTTCTTGAAGTCCTCAGATCTTGACTTAAAGACTTCAAATTACAGAGAAGCCACCACTTACTCTAATTCAAACCACCAAGTGACCCATGCTGGAGAGCAAGACAAAAAACCAGCAGGGTCTCTGCCAATATTTCTTCCTGACCCCAAATGGAGATCAGTAAGACCTTGGGCATATGGGCAAGACCCATCAGCCAGACACCTAGGAAAGAATTCTCTAGAGTAACTCAAGAGTTCTCCCCATCTAGTATCCCATCTCTGGCCATTGCAGGTATTTGCTACTAAGTGTCTCAAGTGGGCCAGATGCCATTGTAGGCAATCTCATCATACCCTCCCTTCCATAAACATATCTAACTCAGCCTTGAAACCAATTAGATTTTTTGCCCTCACTGTTTTCCTTAGATGACTGTTCCAGAACTGCCCTCCTCTGATGGTTAGAAACCATCTATAGTCAAATCTAAACTTGTTGATGGCCAGTTTATATCCATATGTTCTTGTGTCACCTTTGGCACTTAACTTAAAGAACTCTTCTCCTTCTCTGGAGTTTATCCCTCTGACATATATATAGAGACCAACGTATCTCTTCTCGGTCTTTCGTTAGGCTAAACAAGATCAGCCTAGTAGCCTTTCGCTGCATCTGTTCCAGTTTGACTTCATCTTTCTTAAACAGGGGAGACCAGAATTGCACACGCTGTTCCAGATGAGGTCTCACCAGTGGCTTGTATAACGGTACTAACACTTCCCTAGCTCTACTGGAAATACCTCTTCTGATGCTTTATAGGATTGCATTAGCCTTTTTCATGGCCACATTACATTGGTTGCTCTTAAGCATCCGATACGCTCAAGTCTTTCTCCTCCTCTGTTACTTCCAACTTTTAAGTCCCCACCTTATAGCAAAAATTCTTGTTATTAGTCCCTTAGTGCATGACCTTGCACTTTGCACTATTAAATTTCATCCCATTTCTATTACAACAAATTTTAAGGTCATCCAAATCTTGTGTGATATTCTGGTCTTCCTCCATATTGGCAATACCTCCCAACTTTGTGTCATCCATAGATTTCATTAGCACACTCCCACACTGAAAAAGGAAATACTTTTTCACACAGCATGTAATTTATACTGGAACTCATTGCCACAAGAAGTCATTATGGTAAAAAACATAGCTAGCTTCAAAAAGGATCAAACATGTGGCTAGTCTTGTATCCAGTTACAATAATTAGTGTGAACAAAGTTGTGGAGGGAATATTAAACTGTACGCTCTTGGGTTTAAACCAATCTCTAATTCTTAGTGATCAGGATAAGACTATGTGGGAGTGGATTATCTTACATCTGTTACACTAGCCTCTGAAGCAGTTGGTACTGGCTGCAGTCAGACAGGATACAGGGCTACGTAGACCTTGCGTCTGATCAGGTTTGGCAATTCCTCTATTCCTGTGATTTCTGTAGCATATGATAAAGGACTGTCCCTCTACATCAGCCATCTATCCCCTTCTTTCTGTCTGCTGTCCAGCCAGAAATACACAGTGGGGATAAGGGACCAAAGATTCCAGAGACGATGTTATACAATCAGAAAATTTACAATGGGTAGGAAACAACTGTTATATTTTTCCCCAAAATGTTACAGGTGTAAGAACCAATGTAGCCAGAACTGATGCCAGCCCAGCACCTTTGCATCTACACTGAGTGCCTGGAAGAGAGATTCACCTTTTGGAGTAGGCATCTTACTATTCCCATGCAGACACCATGTGCTTGGGAGTGTCAGGCCCCCTGACCCAGCAAAATAAATCCAGACTTGGAACTTCAACTCCAAGGTAGCTAGTGAGTCTTGAGCATTGTGGCTGGGTGCCTGGTTCCCTGCGGCCCAGCTGTTCTCAATGTGGATGAGTGTGCAACTTGGAAAGTTAGAATAAGTCATCCCTGGTGCACCTGCACTCTTGGATGGAATAGATGCTGGGGCTTGGAGTGGGGCCAGGGCTGAGGATCACAGCAGGCTGCAGGATGGGCACCAAGGCAATGCACTGCGACCAGGGACCAAGGCCGAGCCCAGAGCAAAACGCAGGGTAGAGTCGGACTGGTGGAGACTGGCACCAGCCATGGTCCCACCCCCCGCAAATGTTCCTCCATGTTTAAAGATCACTGCTCCAGAGGGTGCCATCTCTGAAGTCAATTCCTCAGCCTTCACTGGGAACAAGTCAAGCATGGCCACAGACCCAGGTCTTGAGAATTACCAGAGAAGAGCAACCGCTACATGACAGAGATTGAAATTCATCCTCTAACTTTGCCAAGTCTACACACAATGGGACAAGTAAGTCCGTGAATGGAGGCAGAAGAAAAGGAAAGCCGTGGCTTGATGGAGGCAGGGTAATGGGAGCTGGGACTATGGGTGGGGGATGAGCAATTGGTCAGAGGGCCTGTCGGTGATGGGGGGAATGGAACTGGGGATAAGCAGTGGGTTAGTGTCTGTACTGGGGGGGCAGATTCTTGGAGATATGGGGGGCTGTCCATGCTAGGGAGCTGGGGATATGGATGGGGGCTGGGCAGTGGAGGGGTGTCTGCGGTGGGGCAGAGGGCAGGGAACTGGGGAGCTGAGTGGAGGGGCTGTCTGTGCTTGGGAGGGGAGGAACTGGGGATATGAGTGGGGGGTGGGTTGTTGGAGGCCAATGGCCCTGGGCTCGTTCAGCCAAAGAGGGGAAGCACTGGGTGGGCTGGGGCTGGGGAACAGGGAAAATGTCAGAGACAAGCAGGGTAATCTGCTACACGGGAGTTAATTGATCTCACAGAGCGTCCCACCTCCTGTTGTCTCTAGGCTAGATTCAGCCTCTCTTCCCTGGCCCAACTCGCAGGGCAGGCCGGGCAAAATCAGACCCATCTCCCCAATCTGCAGGGGATAGTGCTGCATCTAGGAACCTAAGGGAACATGGCAAGAGCCAACAGCACCCTGAGCATCTGCAGTGTCTTGTGCTGTCTCCATCCCCTGCTCAGCAGGGAGCTCTACGGGGGGCCTGACCCCTGAGTTAGCAGCTTCTTTGTTGTCACTGGAGAACTAACACTGGGAGACGCCCAAACTCACAGTGTATTCAGTAACAACCATACAGCCAAAGCTCATAATACCATACACATTAATGATCCATATTTTGGGAGAACAATGGGTTTCAGCAGATCATATTCAGAACCTTTCATACAATACCTGACATAGCATGCTTTGTACGAAATAGCACAGCCATAGATGAAAGATGAATATGGAGTTTACAGGATGCTACTTTATGTCACGCTTAGATTTTCCTGAAGTGAGTAAGTTTGTGGCCCTCCTGGTTGCAAAGAGCACCTGGAAAATCTGACCTCTCAAAGGCTCAAACACTGCAAGTGACATAAAAGCAGACAAAATGCAACCTTTAAAAACAATTCCATGAATTCTTAAGGAAATCTTGGGATTTTGGGGGGCTGCCTCATGATTTTTTTACACATTGAACTGGCAGTGTTGTGATCTATGAACAGAACTTAGAGGACTTGGGAGCTGAGTTGTTGTTATAAGGAGTCAGGACGTAGGAATACAGAGTTTGGGTATTTATCCAATTTTATTCAGAAGAAACTGTTTTCCAAAAGGAGACCAGGCAGCGTTTGCCCTGAGAACATTGCAGTGCCCTATAGCACTTTGTGGCACTGTGCATTATCCAGCTGTGGCCCCAGATGTTCTTCCCCCCCCCCCCCAGTTGCTGCATGGTACCTACAGTTGACTCTGATTTTGGGGGGTTCTGTGTTGGAGCTGCGCTGTGATGAATGCTGCATTTCAGCAACTGGAACATCAGTGACATCAGTCCCTCTGCAGAGCGATGGCCGCGTATATCACCTTCTCTTCTCTCTGGGGCCGTGGGTGCTTTAAGATAAAACACAGTGGTGTTACTTTTCTCCTAAGCTGGCTTGAAGCCAGAGAAATGGAGCCAGAAAACACCCCTCTGACAGCATGGCTGTACACACATTGGGAGCAGTTCTGATGGGTATCTCAGCTGGGAAACACCAACAACCTCACTTTGTACAGAAAGCCTTCTGAGGCAAGATGCTCAGATTCCCCCCTCCCCAGCCTTGTTTTAGCCCTTTTCTGCCATCCACCCCCCCACCCAGTAGGGCAGATGGACTTTGCCTTGACCTCTGTCAGCTGGGCAGAGGAGCCCTTCTGACTTCTCTCCACGCCAGCCAGCCCGCCCATTGAGTTAGGGCCAGGTTCTCCCCATGATGGTTTCTTATTAGAGATTCACAGACTTTAAGGCCAGAAGGGACCAGTGTGTTCATCTAGTCTGACCTCCTGCACAACACAGGCCACAGAACTTCACCCACCCACTCCTTTTATAGTTCCCTGACCAAGTTACTGAGGTCCTCAAATCATGATTTAGAGACATCATGTTACAGAGACTCCATCATTTCAGTTATTTTAAACTTCAAGTGACCCTATGCTGCAGAGAAAGATAAAAAAAACCCACAGGGAATGGGCAATAGGATGGATCACTTAATGATTCCTGTTCTGTTCATTCCCTCTGAAGCACCTGCCATTGGCTACTATTGGAAGATAGGATACCGGACTAGATGGACCACTGGTCTGACCCAGTATGTCTGTTCTTATGTTCTTATGTCTCTGTCAGTGTTACCCAGGAAAAAATTCCATCCTGACCCCAATTATGGTGATGAGTTAGACCCTGATCATGTGGGCAAGACTCACCAGCAGATACTTGGGAAAGAATTCAGAGCTCTTTTCATCTAATGTCCCATCACTGGACATTGGAGATTTTGCTGTTAGCAGTCTCAGATCAGCTATGTGCCATTGTAGGCTGTTTCATCAGACCATCTCCTCCATAAACCTATCAAGCTGAGTCTTGAAGCCAGTTAATTTTTTTCCCCCACTGCTCCCCATGGGAGGCTGTTCCAGGGTTTCACTCCTCTGATAGTTGGAAACTTTCATCTAATTTCAAGCCTAAATATGTTGATGGCCAGTTTATATATATTGGTGCTTAATTTAAATACTCCTTCCCTGGTATTTATCCCTCTGATGTATTTATAGAGAGCAATCATGACTCCCCTCAGTCTTCCTTGGTTAGGCTATACAAGCCATGCTCTTTGAGTCTCTCTCCTACGGTAGGTTTTTCCATTTCTTGGATGCTAACTTCAACCTTAACTCTGAGCAGACCAGCTGTCCCTCCATGGTAGCAGCGCACAGCCCTTCCCTTTGAGAAACTGCTTTAAAGGGTCAGTAAAATGTCACACATTCAAGATAATAATAAAAGGAGGGAACTTCAGTGACCTATTCTCCTCTCAGGCAGCTTTAGAGAAGGAGAGAGAAAAATCCAAGGTTATTGTTCATTGCCAATATAAGTTGACACAAAGCTAATTAATTATTATAAGGAAGCAATTGGAAAGGACAGCTCTGTTAGCAACTTTCCCTGCCACTAACATGATACTGAAGGTGTGCACCACCGCACTACCACTGCTAGCTGTGTGAGCCTGTGCATGCCCCTCTGACACCTACACCACATGCAAACCTACTGGGGCAAAATCCTCCCCCTCCCTCCAAGTCCATAGGAAACCCCCAGGATTTCACCCTTTACTTGTCTTCCTTCCCCTTCAGGATGCGTGCAGTGGAGAGGTTACCATCAAATGGTGCTGAGGCGTCACTAAGAGGATCCATCTCACTGGAGCGGATCCCCATGTGTCATTTAGAAGGAGGTTTTCAAACCCGCTTGTGGGATTTGGATGTCCAATTCTCAGGCATTTTAATGGGAACTTTGAAATCTTGCACATCTCTGCCTTGACTCTTGTTTGACTGCAGACTGCAGAGCCCTCTGTATCTGGGTAGATTTTCCAGACTATGGGGATTCCCTATGGCTGCAGTAATTTTGGAAAAGATGTTTTCCTCTTGCCTGGATGCATCTGTGTGTCCATGGGGGTCAGAGGCTGACTGGCCAGGCTACCAGCACATGTGGGAAGCAGCTGCCTGCTCCTGGGTTGAGAGCTGTGGCCACAGCACTGAGACCGAGGTAGCAGACATGGACTGAATCTAGGAATCCTGAGGAAATCCATGTTCCATGCTCACGAATCACCACCGAGCTGGACAAGCCAACAAATGGCTCTTTTCTGTCATTTCACTTTATCATTAATAAAAACTGTGACTCACCCTGGGGCCTCTCAGCCAATTCATTGAAGCATCTGGGGAAAGAATGAGAGTAGCATATTGTCACATGACCCTAGTAAATGCCATTAAGGGACTATAACTCAATGAGCATGAATTATAACCCCATGGCGTCCACCTTGCCCCCAGGCTTGGCAGGGCTCTCCTGTGGGCAGCACCAGATAATGCTGCAATAGGAGTTAATATGGCTGCTGAAGATGTTCAGTGGAAAATCTCTGTCTGGGATTTCAACAGATCTATTTTGTCACAGAGTCAGCTTTTGGCAGAAAAGGTCAACATTCTGTTTAAAAAAAAGTGCACCCCCAAATTGAAATATTTTGTCCCAAACTGGAATCTGATTCAAAATACAAGCCTGGTGCTGCATGGGACATATAGATGAATGGCCTTGTGCTGATACTTTCCTCTACCAGCTTGACTGTCTGGCTGGACTTGATTTCCCATGATGCACTATTTCTGCCAAGTGGAAGTGGAAAAAACAGTGCATCATGGGAAAGATGAAGAGCCAGGCTGGATTGGAAACCAGGAACACGAGGCACCTGAGCTCCAGCTTCCATGAGGCACTCAGGCATCAAGTTGAATTGAAATATTCTCTTTTTCAGCTAAAGTATTTTGATTTTCGATATTTCATTGAAAGGTTGACGTTTCCCACAGAAAATTTTGAGAAAAGCTAAAACAAATTCATTTCTATGGAAATGTTCCACAGGAAACAATCTGCTTTCCAACAAGGGTGAGGATTTAATGATCCACAGAGCTAATTTTCAGGTTTTTTAAATAAAAACATAAAACTAGCCAACCAGACTCCCAATGGAACAAAGGTTTTGTTTGGCTGTGCTTCTCCAGGGGTTAAATCCCTTTCTCGTCTTTGACACTACACTCCTCAGGGCTCCAAACACCTTAGACATCTAGGCGACTTTTAAACAAGAGTTCCCTCTATTTATACATGCAAGATGCAACCTCCCAGGCCATGAGTTAAAAAAAATCTCACACATACATGTCACGACCTTCAGCTTCAGGACTCACAAGCCCCGAGTCCCAGCATCAGTGTCCCAAGTCTGGCTGTGGCTCTGGGGCCGGGTCAATGGCCAGTGGCAGCAAAAGCACAATCTGGGCCCCAGCTGGGGACTGGGGCTGGATCAGGCCCAGAGACGGATTGAGCCCAGGAGGCGGGACCAGCAAGGCAGGCCCCGAACCTTTCTTTGGGGCAGCATCGCCCCTGGCCAACAGGTGAGAATCCATTGCCTGCTAAGGCTCAATCTGTTGGGACAGATTTGCCCCAGGACATGAAGGATTGGACAGCATGTGTCTTTTCAATGAAGGCCCTCAAGTGGTAACATTTTGGCTCACTGCCCTAAGTCATGGCAATGCAGGACAGGGTATTGCAGGGAAAGGTGGACAAAGGAACCTCAGGGACTCGGGTGCACATGACCTGGGGTCTCGGGAACTCTCTCCACATTCACCATTATCACATGCAGGTTATCGGGTTAGCACTTGGCCAGACCGTCTGACCTGGGATCTCTCCATCCCTCACCAGTTAAAAGACATTTGCCCACAGCCCCAATATTTCTCCCTTGGGCAGGTGACCCAATACTCCCCAAAAGCTCTTACAGTGAAGATGATCTTCAGGAGCGGTGCTGGTGTCACGCTGGACTCGTTGCCTGGGGAAGGAGATTGGACAGGGGGTGTCAGTGATACCAGGTGTTTTCTCTTTCTCACGTTGGTGCCATTGAGTCCGTTTTCAGAGATTGAGCTGGGAGCAGATGGCTCCCATGGCTGGTTCTCCTAGGACCTTACATCTCAGTTCAGCTCACGCTCCGTGGACAGGCACCAAGCCCTACTTCTGGATAATCAGGCAATATTGTGGCTTCACCATTTATGGAGGGAAAGTCTAATGAAGGTGAGATTTGAACTTCCTGTTCCACTGCCACAAAATGGCCAATAAACCAACCAACCAAAACCTCAGTGGGTGAGTCTGGAGTTAAGATTGGGGAGAACCAAAAACCACAACCGCTCAGCCCAGAAGTTAAGAGACACTGTCGTTCTCTCACAATTAGAACTGAGTGACAATTCTCAACATGCATTTTTTTTCATAAACAATAGTTCAACCAAAATCAAATGGGG
>ML686080.1:75075-93244 GCA_007922175.1 Pelusios castaneus
AGGGCCATGGGGACATGACTGGCCCAAAATCACCGAGCAAGGCAGTGTAAGCACTGACTTCTGGGCCAGTATTCTGCCCACTAGGCCACTCTCTCTCTCTTTAACCAGGGGCTAGTGACAAATGTATTAAGGCACCTAGTGATGCAATGAGTTCCCTAGTAGGATTCACTAGAGCTCCTGGGGGGCAGCGTGCATTCCTTCTGTTGGGAGCCAATGAGAGTTAGGCACTTCATTCCCTGGTATTCTGTCAATCATTCCAGGCTGCATAACTGACTCCTAAATCTGACCCCAGTTGCTGAAAGACCCGGAGCAACCGAGAAAAGGCAGTTCCTGCTCTGTGCAGAGCAGAGCCAGGCAGCCCCAAAGTTGCCTCCTCTCATGTGTGAGGCATGCCCTGCACAGATGCTGGGAGGTCATTCACCAGACAGTGGCCGTGTGTCCCTTGACGAGCTCTCAGCCATCACCCTATTCCACATGCTGCTGATTCTGGTGAGGCAGCACAGTCCAGTCACCGGCCTTTAGGAGAATCAACTCTACCCCCCCATCACTCCCACCTGGGGCTGTTGGGGCAGTCAGTTCCCCCTGTACAGCCCCCTGGGCAATGGGCTCTGGGATCGAGGGCTGACAGTGCTACATCAGAGCTGAGCCCACACCCAGGGCTCCGTGACTTGGGGCTATTCACCCAAAGCTCCCACAGACCTTCCCCATCCTATCCCTCCCTCCTCTAATGTTGGCAACAGGCTGAGCCTGGGGGAGCCTGGTCCCAGCTGACATCAGGCAAGTCCCAGTGAGAAACAAGACCCCAATTCCTAGCTGGGCAGATGATTAACCCCTGGGAAAGACCAGCCTGGGCAGGGGGGATTCTCCATCGCTGAGGGCTGCAGAGCCTGGCTGGAGGCCTTCTTGGAGGAGGCTCTAGCCCCACACGAGCTATAGGGCTCAGTGCAGGGGACTGGGGAGTGTCTGGTCTGTCCAGGAGGTCAAACTGGTGGGGCTAACGGTCCCTTCTGTCCCAAAGCCAACACACAGAGGCTGTTTGTGTCCCTGCCTGGGGAGAGCCTGGCTGGGCTGGGCCTGAAAACACAGGGCAAGCATCTGAGACACAGGCTGGGAAACAAGCTGCAGAAGTGTCATTGATCTCACAGAGAGTTGCATCCCTGCTGCTCCTGAAGCCTGGGCTGAATCCTGCCTCCCTCCACCAGCCTAATCCAGGGCAGCCAGGGCAGAATTAGACCTTTCTCACCTACCCCGCAGAGGATATTGCTGCAGCCACATGTTGCAGGACTAAAGAGCGACCAGATGCTCAGGAGGGGGTAAGGAGGGGGATGTTGATGCTGTGAGCAACAGCCCCTGCTTGGCAACTCTGCACACACAGTCTAGCTGCTCCATGCAGCTGCTCAGAGAGTGACCCTCAGGATGAGCTGACTGCGCCCAGACCATCTGCAGAATATCCTGTGCAGACTCTTCTTCCGCTGTCCAGCAGTGAGCTCTGCAGGGGCCCGTATCCAGCTAGCAGCCCAGTGGCGTGTCACACTCTGTGGCATGTCACACTCTGTGATGTGGGATTGAACAACCCGCTCACACAATGTTATTTTTGTCCTCACATGTTAACCTACCTCATTCTTGCTCTCTCTCCAATTACTCTGTTCTCATGAAGTTTAAAGGGTGGTTTATTTTCACATGAAGTTTAAAGGGTGGTTTATTTTCACAATTGTATATTTAAAGCCGAGACTGGACCAAGGTGACCATCTAGTCTGAGCGTCTCACAACCCAGGCCAGAGAGCCTCCCCCAGGGAACCCTGCATTGATCCCCTAACATCTGGCTGATCGAGAGCACATCTTGCAGAAAGAGACATCCCCTCTCGGTGAAAAAGTTCCTCCTGGCTCCCATTCCTGAACTCTAAGGTGTTTATGGCTGATGGCTAAAACAGGCGACCAGGGGGAAGGGAGATCCTGGATTGGAACAGAGCAATCAGAGATGGGCCATGAGGTTTAGCTCCAGCTGTGGACCTTAATCTGACCATCACCGGAGTGTGTGAGTGGACTCCGAGTTCTGGTTTGGGTTTAGGCAGCCCCAGGTTACAAAGTCATGATCTACACTCCCCCAAAATCTGGGTGTGGGGGACTTTCCCTCTGTGACCAGACATGTAATAGGCATCAGAGACAATAATTCAGAGCTCAATCGAGGAGGAGAAGAAGATGTATCCGGGGTGCCCGAGTCATGTAATGGTGAGTGGGGAAGAGGGACGAGATGGAGCTGTTGGTCTTTGCACAGATTTCAGGAAGCCGAATGGAGCATCCAGACCTGGTGTGTACCCAAAGCCTGACACTGAGGATGCATCTACACTTACAAATTAAGTCAACTTAAACTTGCTTAAGTCGACTTAATTTAATCTGCGTCTACACTACAATTTCCTTAAATTGACTTAAGGAAATTTAAAGTCAACTTTATAAAACCTCGTGTAAAGTCGATTTTACTGGCTAAGTCAACTTTATGAAGTCAACTTAGCCAGTGTGGATGCAGATTAGCCCTAAATCGACTTAAAGTCCACTTAAAGGGCTCCAGGGCTCCACCACTGCCCTCCCTGCTAGGGTGGCTGGAACAACCAGAGCCTGGCGTGCCTTGCCCACCCTGCTCCTATGCCCTGCCAGTGTCCCTGTCCTGCTCAGCCCCCACTGTACCCAGGTACAATGGGGCAAATGCTGAGTCCCTTGGCACTTGGCAAGGGATCCCCCCCCTACCACTGTGGACCAGTCCCAGGTCCACCTAGCCCCTACAAGTCAACTTAGGTGTCCAGTGTGGACACTCTAAGTCAATTTGGCAAGGTCCCCTTTAAGTCGACTTAATCTTTGAGTGTGGACATGCTAAGTCGACTTAGCAAAGTCAATTTATTTGGCCAAGTGTAGACATAGCCTGACAGACTGACTGAGCAGCTAGGCAAGGCCACAGAGATACCTGGGATAGATGTTAGCCAAAGGATACTGGGGATTTAACACTCTAGTGAAGAGTGTAACCCACAGCCAGTTCTCAGGACAGGGACTGTGCTGTGTGACACTAGACTGTACAGAATTACACTCTATCAAGGCAACCGCACTGTCACAATGCCGACTGCCCAGGTCCAGCTGGGATTCTTACATCAAGAATTTTGTCAATACCAAACTTGAATTTTGATGAAATGATTTTTTTATTACTTGATTTATTTACTTGGGGCCATCTCTGCTGCCTTTGAACATTTTTTATTTTATTTTATTTTGAGACCCCAAAGCCTCAAAATACTTCCGTTTTTGAAAGTTTTCAGCTTGACATGTTCAGTTTTCTGTTACCAAAACTGATATCCTCCCTTGCCTCCAATTTTCAGTTTGTTGGTGAAAAGTGAAGCTTTTATTGCTGGAGATGTCAAAGGAAATTCAGCTACATCTTTCACAGGGGAAAACAATTCCATTTTCTGCTTTGCCCCAGGATGCCTCATGTTTAAGCTCTGACTTTTGCAGATGGAAGCTATTAGTGCTCTGTTCTGCCCTAGGACTACATGACTCCTCTGCGATCACCCATGTGATCCCTCATTCCCTCCCCTGCTAAAAACTGCTGCTCCCCCCGTAAGTCTCCTCTAGCCCTAGGCTCAGGCAGGCCCCGTTTCTCCAACAGGAAGGTGATGACGGGCGCAGACACCAGGAGGAACAAGACGAGGGTGCAGCGGATGGCCCAGATGATGAGGAACGTGTCCAGCCCTGCAATATGGAAAGGGACGTGGTGAGGGCTGTCTGCAAAGCAGCCTGTGGGACTGCAGTGCCAATGTTAGACACAGAGCTGCTGCTGTGAAGCAGGGACCCTGTATGAGCTCTGTCCAGTGCCCCTCTTTTGAGGTGGAACCCCAGTTTGAGGAGCCCGGACTTAAGGGCTGAATGTTTATATTTTGCTCTATCTAAATGCCTATTTGTGCTTTGTTCCAACACTGTGAAATTACAATTTCAATACCTGAACCCATGACATTCCAGACTTTTAAAATGTGACAGTGGTGACATTTGCAGAAATGGACTATGAATCTGGTAGGCCTTAGATGAGGCTGAGAAGCCCTTCTGCCCTGGGAGAATTGCACTGGCAAAGACCAACCCATTCCAAAGGAGATCACGCTGCAGCCTGAGGCGTTACCCACCCTGGAGTGAATTTGGCTCAGACTTTATGCCTTGAGGTCAGAGTTAAGGAGACAGAGCCAGGTTCTGATAATCAAGAGTGACAGAGCAATTGCCTGTTACCGGTGTGGGCCAGCTCCGCTACTGCTGCTCACACTGCCTGTGTGACAAAGGGAAAAGAGAATCGCACCTTGTCAGAGAGACGCCTGCAGCCTCCAAGCTCAAATAGCACAGCTTCTACTAGTCACTGGGGCGTGATCCCCAACAGGTGTAAATAGGCATCCCCCATTGGAGTCCATAGGGCTTTGCCAGTTTACACCAGCTGAAGAGCTGGTCCCTGGAGCCTTTCTCTCTCTCGCTGAGTTTCACACGGAGTTTCCCCACTGGGGAGGACATCCCTGACAATTTGACAAACCCTCCTTTCATGGATCCCCAGCACCTTTAACTGAGGTTAAAGAGCTGCAGGATGGCAGTGCACCAGAAAGCCCTGAGCCAGGATGTCTCTGCCCTCCAGTTACATACTCTTGTCTGTGGATCATCCTTGGGGACCTGAATCTGAGGGAGGAAATAATTCCCTAGCTGCTGGTTTAGCAGAGGGCATCAGGGAACTCCAGATGAAACTCTTGCCCCACAGAAAGGTTTGGGATCCCCCTTTTAAAAAATCATTTTCCTGCCCTGCAAAGCTGATACTGGCTAAAGCCTGCAAGAGCCGCAGGGAAAGAGAGAGACACACTGGTAAACATGTTCCAAAGGGGTAGCTGTGTTAGCAGAGAAACAAACAGAGTCCTGAGAAGCTTCAAAGCATCTGATGAAGTGGGATTTTCTCACACAAAAGCTCATGCAATAAATAAATCTGTCAGTCTTTAAAAATGCCCCAGGACTCTGTTTGTTTCACTGGTGAACATGTCACCCTCTTTTGTATTTCCTCTCCATCCATTGTCATGGCGATTACACTCTGACTGCGGTGGCCCAGCCCAGGACTCACCTTTCCCCAAAGAGAATCCCTTGAAGACAGAAATGCTTCCAAATCATTTACCTCAGCGTCGGAGGAGAAGGGGGACTCTGATATTACCAGTAGCAAAGTCACTGTTTCTAGGCAATAAATATGCAATAGGCAAAGACCACGGTTCCAATTTGGGCCCAAAAAGAGGACAGGGCTCAATGGTTCTTCATGGCTATTAAAGGGAGGATAAGGATGCTGCTTAATCTGCAGCAAGGGAAATTTAGGTCAGATGTTAGGGAAAACTTTCTAGAGGACATAAAGCTCTGGAATAGCTTCCAGGGGAGGTTGTGGCTTCCCCAGCTTCAGAGGTTTCTAAGGACAGGTTGGACAAGCACCTCTCATGGATTGTCTGGCTCACTTGGTCCTGCCACAGTGCAGGTGTCCCTTCCAGGCTGACATCTTTTTGATGGCCATGTCCCACACCTGCCTGAGCTGAGCGGTCTGAGCTGAGATGGGTCAAAAATGGGGGGAGGAGGGTCCCCATGACAAATTTTGAACAGAAATGATTTGTTAGAAATGTTTCTTTTTAGATTGTGAACATGGATGAATTTTCAGTATTTGGATTGTCAGGGCTGAGCTGGAATATGCTCATGGTCAAGGTCACATTCACACACACAAACAAGCACTTTTACCAGTGATGTTGAGGTGCTGGGCAGGGCTGAGCTGGGATCTGATCGCCCGGTTGTCGTTGTCCTTGATCTCGTACCCACAGGAGTATTTCCCGCTGCTGTTGCTGGACACCACGAGGCCATAGTCATAGCTGAGTTTCCCCACCAAGCCCTTCTGGAACAAAACCTCCTCCCCATCCTTATAGATGACAATGCGAGTGGCCGGGATCTGGGCGAGCACAGAGCATTGGAGTCTCACCGAATCCCCTGGCTGGGCGGATGTCTGGTTCAGGTAGAGGATGGGAGCAGGGAAAGTACCTAGGAAGGAGAATGGGTCAGTCGGGTTATCAGTGGTTCCAGGTGCCATCAGTGGGTCAGGAGGTAAATTAATGGTGTGTGGGTCTGTGCGACCTCTCAGGTGGGGGCTCTGATTCTAGCCCAGCCGGGCAGATGGTGGATGAGCTCTTTCTAATGCACAGGGACTTCATTATCCAGGATCATTTGGGTTACAGAAGAGCCTAGAGGTTTGGTTGGGCTGGGCTCCCATTGTTTGGTACTGAACATGTCCTAGAGCAAAAGGCCTCAGCACAGGCATGCCACTGAGCCAGGTGGGGCCGTATGGCTGGAAGAGAGGTGACCCCTCAGTGAGGCCAACAGCTGGCTTTTGGGAGCTGTCTAGGGCATGGCCAACACCACACCCTAACCCCATAGTCCATGCAGTGAAGGCCAGTTGCAGCCCCATAGGGCTTGCCATCTGACAGCCTAAGAGCTATGTCCATCTCTAATCTCTCTAGAACATACTTTACATCCTCCTGATCCTTGTGCCCCTTCAATCCCCCTAACTGGTACAGGGACCATCAAGCAATTCCAGGCCCAGGCTAAGAGAAGGTCCTAGAGTCAGAGCAGTCACTGGATCCCCCTTTGGTGGGAATCACCAGTGAGATGGGACCCAACTGTGGAGATACAGGGGAGCTACTGCTGCCTCTGAGCAGCTCAGTATCTGCCTGTCACTGTCCCTGCCCCAGTGGTGCCCCCAGCCCACTGCCCAGACAGCCAGCAAGAAATGCAGCTACCACCGAAAACATGGGTCCTGGCTCCACCACCCTGTGCCGGGCTGGACACAGGTTCACTGGGCATGGCTCCCTGGTCTGGGTCAAAAGGGAACACAGTCTGGGTGATCAACTGGTGTTCTGGTGTTACACACTCAAACACCTTGCTGTCGCTCTGACACACACACACACATACACACACACACACACCCTTACCAGTAACACTGAGATGCTGGGCAGGGCTGAGCTGGGATCTCTTCATATGGTTGTCGCTGTCCTTGATCTCGTACCCACAGGAGTAATTCCCGGCGCTGACTCTAGACACCACATGGTCATAGTAGTAGGTGAGTTTCCCCACTAATCCCTTCTGGGATGAAACCTCCTCCCCGTCCTTACAGAAGATGACGCGGGTGGTTGGTGTCCGAAAGAGGACGGAGCAATGGAGCCGCACAGAGACACCTGCCCAGGTGGATGTCTGGCTCAGGTAGAGAATGGGGGCATGGAGAGCACCTGGAAAAGAGAATGGGACACAGCCGTCAGTGGGGTATTGGTGGTGCCCAGCTATGTCAGTGGGGCAGGAGGTAAGCTACGTTTCTGTTGGAGGCCCTTATTTCAGCTCAGCTGGGCAGAAGGGAGAAGGAGCCCTCTCTGGTGACAGGAAGATTTATTACATGGGATCATTTGGGTTCCAGAAGAGCCTGGGCACCCACTGTCTGGGTATGTCCTAGAACACAGGGCCCCTAATGTGGGTACCCTGCTGACCCAGCTGGGCAGTATGGCTGGGAAAGAGGTGAGGAACTCAAAGCTGGTGCCAAGAGAAGGTAAATTCCTTGAGGTCAACGCTGTGGCCATGAATGTGACTCTCTCCTCCCTGTGACACACAGACCTTGGATCAGAGCAGGGCTGAGAGGAAGCAGGGCAGGGAGGGGTCGGCTGGGAGACTGGTGTACCCAGCTTGAGTCACACACAGCCCCGTTCATCTTCCTGCACCGTTACCACTGACACTGTGCTGAGCAGGGCTCAGCCCAAGGACAGCCTGGAGAGGGAAGGGGAAATGCCACAGGGATACTGAGGACAGACAGACAGACATACTCACCAGGAGCTGAACAGATCTCCTGGCTGGTGAGACTCAGAGCTGTAAACAGAAAAGGGCATGTGGTAAGTCCTGGCTAGAATTTCCCCAGCTGTGAGACCCCTTGACTGATGAAGTGTCTGCTCCCCCATCAGCATGGGCTCTGGTTCCAGCCCCTCCCGTCCTATCAGGAATACCCCCAGCTGCTCCATTGTGCTGTGTCAGGCACTGTGCAGAGGCCTGACCCCTGGGTTCCTTCTGACCAGCTGATCCCAACTTCTTCTGAAAACTGGTCTGGGGTCAGATCCAAGTTTTGTGTCTTAGGCCTGGCCCTGTAACGAGTCTGATCCCAAGCCCCAAACCCAGCATGCCTGAATTCTGAGGGAATCCAGAGCCCATCCTGAATCCCAGCTCACTGTCTCTGGTCAGTCAGTAACAGGGATCCCTGGGGCTGGATGCCAATAATCCAATCCACCCTCCAATGGCAATGGCCCTGCCTGGTCTCTGCCTCCAGACTGAGCTGACATCTCATGAGCTTCCTTCCCCGAGCCCATCCCATCCTGACTCCATGACATGTCCATGGTGTGATGAGCTGGGACCAGGGACACACCTGGTTTTGGATATAATGAAATACAAGTTCACATCTCACAAGAAGGGAGGGCAGCCAGACCTCCTGGGGCCAGAAAATCAGGGATCCAGGAAGGATTTTGGGGCACAAGGAAATAAATATGTCGACAGGAGCTCCCAGGGTGACGCTGGGACAACAGGGCTGATGTGCTCCTGGGCTGTCTAACAAGGGGAGCAGTGAGCAGAAGCAGGGAGGGAATGTCCCTCCCATGTACAGTCTTGGTGAGACCAATGCTGGATCTTGCTTCCAGTTCTGGGGGGCCCTGGTTTTGAAAAAGTGCCAGAAATATGGTTCAAGGGCTGGAGAAGATGCCTGACAGGTGACAGTGAGAGGCTGGAGGCGCTCCGTGTGTGTAGCTGGTCACGTGGTGCCTAAGCCCCTTGCTGGGCAGAAAACCCCAAGTGCTGAGGGGCTCTTCAATGCAGCAGGGACAGGCAGAACCAGACTCAGAGGCTGGACACTGAATCTGGGCAAATTGCAGCAGGAAGGGAGGCAGCAGCTTCTCGCCGTGCAAAGATCAGCCACCAGCCCAGGGAAGTGGGGGAGACAAATCCAGGCTGGGGCCTTCCTGGGAGATGCTTTAGTCAAACATAAGTTGCTGGGCTCAGGGTAGAAGCTGGGGGATGGTCTCTGCTCTGGGCTATCTGGTGTCAGGCTGGATGGGCTAATCCTGGCCTTAATCTCTGTGTGGCCATGCCTGTATCTCTGGCCTGGGCTGACTGCTGGTCTCAGCTTGTCTCGAGCACCAAACAAACACTGACCCTGTGCTGGTTTGGGACAGTCCCACTCCCACAACCATCCCAACAGCCCAACCACCTGCCACTAAACAGTATTTGCCGACTGCCTGGGCCACGGTCTGCTCTTGGTTCTGTTTCCTCTCAACCCCAAGAATTAGCCCAGAGTTCCCAGATACTCACTGGTCAGCAAGAGGCACAGAGACAGGATCATGGTGGCAGTGGTGGGAACCAAGAGGGATGGAATCAACTCAGAGGCTTCTGCCCTTGACAAGATTGAGAGGTGACAATCCACATTCGCTCCCTGCTCCGACCTACCCCCTCTGCCACTCTGGGCTCAGGACAGAAGGACCCGCTCCCCACTCAGAGTCTCCTCCAGCCCCTCAGGGCCAGGTTGCCAATCCAGACACCGTTACTGCTCTGAGTCCCCATCAGGACCGTATGACTGAGGCAGAGGGAACACCGCATCCCCGCTCTGATCTGCTCCGTCGCCGCTCCCTATTTCCTGTTCCTCGCACACCCGCCTCGGCCACAGCATCTCTATTTAGGGCTGGAAGCCTGAGAGTCAAACACACGTCAAATACGTGAATAAAACCCTGTGCTGATTTAGTAACAGAGCACTCAGCTAAACCCAACCTGTTAAACACCGGCCTGGCCTGGCTGGAGGGTTTAACAATAACTCCACCTAGCTCCCCCATAGAGCTCAAATGTTCTTTACGCAAGAGGGAAGCAGATGGGGCAACTGGGGCACAGGAGGTTGGACACATGACTGTCCCAAAGACACCAGCAAGGCAGAGCCAGCAACAGAAGCCAGGGGTCCTGATTTCCAGGCCAGTGCACTTGATGCAGTTGGCCCCTCGTGTGATTGACCGGGTGTGAAGGGCCTAAGTCTGTAGGCACCTAGCAATGCAGCAGGCATTTAGTAGCATTCACTAGCACTCCTAGGCAGGAGCAACTGACCTCTGTTGGAAGCCAATGAGAGTTAGGTGCTTCACTCCTTTGCACACGCCGTCAATCACATTTGGCTCCCGAATGCATCGCTGGCTCCTAAGTCTGGCCCCAGGTGCTGATGGAGCCAGAGCAGGTGGGAAAAGGCAGCTTTTGCTCTGTGCAGAGTGAGGCCAAGCAGCCCCCAAGCTGCCTACCCTCAAATGTGAGACGGCCGCAGGGAGATCACTTGCCAGGACAATAGCTGTGACCGTGTGTCCCTTGAGAGCTCTCAGACATTGCTGATTCTGGGAAGGCAGCATGGTCCAATCACCAGGTGTTAGGAGAAGTAATTTCTTCTCCTGCCACTCCCTTGTAGAGGAACTTGGGGCAGTCAGTACCCCCTGTACAGACCGTTGAGTGATGGGTTCTGAGGTCGAGAGCTGACAGGGCTTGGGGCTATTCACCCAAAGCTGCCACACAACCTCCCCATCCCGTCCCTCCCTCCTTTAATGCTGGTGACAGATTGAACCTTGCGGAGCATGGTCCAGCTGACGCCAGGCAAGTGCCAGTGAGAAACGAAGCCCCACTTTCTAGCCAGGCATGTGATTAATTCCTGGACATACCAGTCAGGGCAGGGGGAATTCTCCATCACTGATGGCTTCAGAACCTGGCTGGAGGCAGCTTTCATCCAATTCAAGCTATATTCCACTCATTACAGGGTGCTGGGGAGTCTTGGGGTTGTCCAGGAGGTCAGACTGGTGGGGCTAATGGTCCTTTCCAGCCGAAAGCCAACACTGAGGGACTGTTTCTGTCCCAGTGGGGAGAGCCTGGCTGGGCTGGATCTGAAAACACAGGGCAAGTGAGTGAGACACAGGCTGGGAAACAGGCTGTGAAGATGTCATTGATCTCACAGTGCGTCACACCCCCTGTTGCTCCTGAAGCCTGTGTCAAATCCTTTCTCCCTCCCTCAGCCCAAGCACAGGACAGCCAGTGTAGAATCAGACCCGTCTCCCTTGCCCTGCAGGGGATATTTGTGGAGCCAGATGTTATGAGACTAGAGGACGACCAGCTACTGCTCAGAAGAGGGCAGGGAGGGGAGAGTCGGTACCCGGCTGGGCTCGGTGATTGCACACACTGTCTAGCTGATCTGGGCAGCTGCGCAGGGAGGGACCCGCAGGACAAGCCGACAGCGCCCAGAGCATCTGCAGAGTCTCCTGTGCAGACTCTTCTTCCGCTGTCCAGCAGTGAGCTCTGCGGGGCTCTGACCCCCAGCTGACAGCTCAGCGGGGATGGGGTGTGTCACACTCTGCGATGTGGGATTGTATAACCCACCCTCACAATGTTATTTTTGTCCTCACACATTAACCTGCATCATTCTTGCTCTCTCTCCAGTCAGTCTGTTCTCATGAAGTTCCCAAGGAGGGTTATTTTCACAACTGTACATTTAAAGCCCAGAAGGGACCAAAGTGACCATCTAGTCTGAGCGTCTCACAACCCAGGCCAGAGAGTCCCCCCCAGGGATCCACTAATGTCTGTCTGAGCGAGAGCACATCTTGCAGAAAGAGACATTCCCTCTCAGTGCAAAGGCTCCTGCTGGCTCCCATTTGTGAACTCGAAAGTGGTTGTGGCTGATGGTGACAAAGGAGACTGTAGGGAGAGAGAGGCTGGATTGGAACAGAGCAAGCGGAGATGGGCCATGAGGTTTAGCGACAGCTGTGGGTCATAATTTGACCTTCCCCAGAGTGTGGAGGGTGGACCTTGGGGTCTGGTTTGGGTTTATTATGGAGACAGCCCCTGATTACAAAGTCAGGATCTAAATTCCCTCAAAGTCTTGGTGTGATGGACTCTCCCTCTGAGACCAAACGTGCAATAGGAACCAGAGACAATGATCCAGACCCTGACCGAGGAGAAGAAGGTGCTTGATCTGGGGTGACTGAGCCACTGAATGGTGAATGGGGATAAGATGGAGCTGTTGGTCTTGGCATAGATTTCGGGAAGCTGAATGGAGAGTCCAGATCTGGGGTGTGCCCAAGACCTGACACTGACAGACTGACTGTGGAGCTAGGCAAGGCCACGAACATACCTGGGATAGACATTAGCAAAGAATGCTGGGGGGCTTTAACACTCTAAAGCCGGTTGTCAGGACAGGGACAAACTCCTGACTCTACAGAACCATGTTTTACTGAGGCAATCACATGTTCATAATGCTGCCTGCCCCAGGGTTTACATCAAGACCCTTGTCAATACCAAGCTCGAATTTTGATGAGATGATGTTTTTAATTGAATGATTTATTTACTTGTGGCTGTTTCAGCTGCCTTTGAACATTTTAGATTTTTTGTTGGAAAACCAAAAGCCTCCAAATATTTCAAGTTTTGGGATGTTTTCAGCTTTAAATTTTCAGTTTTCAGTTTCCAAAACTGATATTCCCCCTTCACCCAATTTTAATTTTGTTGGTGAAAAGTTAAACTTTTATTGATGAAGATTTCAAAGGAAATTCATCTACGTTTTCCACAGGGGGCGAAATCCATTTTCTGTTCCATGCCAGGCTGCATCATGTTTAAGCCCTGAATATTTGCAGGTGGAATTTGCCAATGCTGTTCTGCCCTATGGCCACATGACTCCCTTGTGATCACCCTGTGATCTCACTGCTAGTTATTGGGATCCGTTGTTTCCTCCTCCTCCTCAAAATACCGATGCTTCCCCCCACAAATCTTCTCTAGTCCCACAAGCTTCGGCAGGCTCCATTTCTCCAACAGGAAGGTGATGATGGGAGCAGATACCAGGAGGAGCAGGACCAGAGTGTAACGGATGGTCCAAATGATGAGGAATGTGCCCAGCCCCGCAACATGGAAAGGGACATGGTGAGAGCTGTCTGCTAAGTAGCGTGTGGGACTGCAGTGCCAGCGTTAGACACAGAGCTGATGCTGTGTGGTCAGGATCCCATGTGAGCTCTTGGAGGCCTAGATCTAAGGGAGGATCATTCTGCAGGGGGCACTGTTCCCCTGACAGGAGACATAAGTGATGGAAGCTGTTGGGGGGACTCCCCCTTTTGCCCCAGTATAGAGTCATTTTTGCCCCACTTTGCACAGGCTGCACCAGGACTCTGTGCGAAGGCCTCAAAGGATTTGTGACAGAGATGGAAACCCAGATCTAGTGTGGCTGGCAGTTCACTGCAAGGAGACCCTGTCCTGGCCAGAGTGGCCACCAGGAGGTCTTAGCACTGGCTGCATCCTCAGAAAAGGATGAAAGGGGACATAAGTAGGACCCTACCAAATTCATGGCCATGAAAAACTTCCCAAAATGAAATCTGCCCCCCTCCCTGGACCCCAATGAAATCTGGTATCTTGTGTACTTTGGCCCTCTGCTACAGAGATTTCATGGAGAAGACCAACGTTCCTCAAATTGGGGGTCCCAACCGAAAAGGGGGGCAAAGACTATTCTAAGGGGGGCGGGTGTCACAGTATTGCCACCTTTACTTTTGAGCTGCTTTCAAAGTTTGACTGCCGAGCTCTGAAGACAGTACAGAAGTAAGTATTCTGATCCCCTCACCCCCAAGACCTTCGTTTGAGGTGGGACCCCACTTTGAGGAATGCTGACTTAAGGGCTTGATGTTTATATTTTTCTGTATCTAAATGCATATTTGTGCTTTGTTCCAACACTGAAATTTACAGTTTAAATATCTGCCTGTAACCATGACAGTCAAGCCTTTTAAAAAGTGACGATGGTGAAATTTGCACAAAATGAACTGCGACTTTGATAGGGCCCTAGATGTAAGCGATGCCGTGAGACTGAGGTGCTCGACTGCCCTTGGGGACATGCAGCAGCAGAGCCCATCCCATCCCAAGGATGGCCACGCTGCAGCCCCAGGAGTTACCTGCCGTGGGGTGAGTTTGAACCAGACTTTATGCCCTGAGGTCAGAGCTGGGGGCACAGAGCCGGGCTCTGATAATCAGGGGTGACAGAGCAATAGCCCGTTACCTGTGCAGGTCGGCTCCCCTCCTCCACTGCTGCTCGAACTGTCTGTGTGACAAGGGGAAAGAGAAACACTGTGTCAGAGACACCTGCAGCCTCCAAGCAACATACAGCGTGGCTTCTACCAGTCACTAGGGGCTGACCCCCAACGGGTATAAATGGGCGTCCCCCTCTGGAGTCCATAGGGCTTTGCCAGTTTACACCAGCTCAGGAGCTGGTCCCTGGTCTCTCTCTTGCTTCAGGTTTCACACGAGTTTCCCCACTACAGACTCAGCGAGGAAGTCACTGTCCATTTAACAAACCCAGGACTCGCCTTTCCCTAAACAGAATCCCTTGAATAAAGAAATGCTTCAGAATCATTTACCTTGGGGTTGGGAGAACACCTGATACCACCAACAGTGGAGTCACTCCCTGGGCAATAAATACACAAAAGACAAAGAAAACAGCCCCACTTTGGCCCACAAAGAGGACAGGGATCAATTGTTCCCCATGGCTTTGAAGGGAGGATAACGATGCTGCTTAATCGGCAGCAAGGGAAATTTAGGTCAGATGTTAGGGAAACTGTTCTAAGGACATAAAGCTCTGGAATAGCTTCCAAGGGAGGTTGTGGCTTCCCCAGTTTCAGAGGTTTCTAAGGACAGATTGGACAAACACCTCTCATGGATTGTCTGGCTCACTTGGTCCTACCCAGTGCAGATGTCACTTCCAGCCCAAATGAGGGCCACGCCCCTTCCCCCACCTGCCTGAGGTGGGCCGTCTGAGCTGAGATAGATGGAAAATGCAGGGGAAGGGTCCCTCTGATAAATTTTGAATGCAGTTGGTTTGTTAGAAATGTTTTGTTTCGGATGCTGAAAATGGATAAATTTCAGCATTTGGATGGCCAAGGCTGAGCTGTAATGTATTAGTCACAGTCACACACACACACCTCCCCCCCCAAACTCCTTACCAGTAACGCTGAGGTGTTGGACAGGGCTGAGCTCGGGTCTGATTACCCGGTTGTCTCTGTCTTTGATCTCAAAACCACAGGAGTAGTTCCCAGCGCTGCACTTGGAAACCACACAGCCATGGTCATAGGTGAGTTTCCCCATTAAGCCCTTCTGGTACGAAACCTCCTCCCCGTCCTTATAGAAGATGAAGCGGGTGGGTGGGATCTGTGCTAGCACGGAGCACCAGAGCAGCACCGAGTCCCCTGGCTGGGCGGATGTCTGGTTCAGGTAGAGGATTGGGGTGGGGAAATCGCCTGGAAAGGGGAATGGGTCAGAGATGTCAATTGAGTCATCGGTGGTACCTGATGCTGTCAGTGGATCAGGAAGAAAATCAGTGGTGGGTGGGTCTCTGTCACATCTTGGATGAAGGCTCTGATTCCATCCTAGCTGGGCGGATGGAGGGATGAGCTCTCTCTAGTGCTCGGGAGTTTCATTACTGGAGATCATTTCAGTTAAAGAAGAGCCTAAAGGTTTGGTCAGGCTGGATATGGCTGGCCTGAGCCTTGCAACCAGCCCACCAGGTGGGTCAAGCTGGCAGCCTGGAGCGCAGCGGCTGCTCACCCCACTCAGACCCACAAAGGTCCAGCAGCATCCACCCCTGATCCAAGCAGAGCATCCGTTCCCCCCAGGGCCCAGCAGTATCCTAGCTGGCGTGTGACAGCCCTTCCTCCCGCAGGCCCAGCTGCACCCTGGCCAGTATGACAGCTGCTCTCCACTCCCGGCTCCACCCCTTTTCCCCTTGATTTTTGTTATTTTTTTCTTTTATAAATAAAATATTTTATTGTATTTAACATTTATTATATTATATTATATTATATTATATTATATTATATTATATTATTTAATGGACCCTGATCCCTTGCCCCACCCTGCCCGTGTACCACTATATCTGGCCTGCCACAGATTTGGCTATCAAACCAAAATATTTCCCCACCTCTGTCCTAAAGCAAAGAGCCCACTGAGCCAGCTGGGACAGTACAGCCAAGAGAGAGGTGACCCCCACAGTGAGGCCATCCCCTGTTCGTTGGGGACTGTCTGGAGCATGGACAACTCTGAGGCCTGCCCCCACAGTCCATGCAGTGAAGGCCAGTCATTGCCTCATAGAGCTCGCCAGCCAACACCCACGAAGCTGTGTCCATCACTAACCCCTCTGACACTTGCTCTAACATCTCTCTATCCTTGTGTCCCATCAACTGGCACAGTGACCATCAGGCAAGTCAAGGTCCACCCTAAGAGAAGGTCCTGGAGCCTTGGGAGACACTGGATCCCCCTTTCCTGGGAATTGCCAGGCCGATGGGACCCAGCTCTGAACTCACAGGGGAATTGCTGCTGCCACTGGGCACCTTCCCTAGCCCAGCAGTGCCCCCAGCCACTGGCGAGGAATCCAGCAAAATATACAGCCACCACGGAAAACCTGCATCCCAGCTCCACCAGCCCTTGCAGGCTGGATGCACAGTCGCTGGGTACAGATCCCTGGCCTGAGAAAAATGGGAGCTTAGCCTGGGTGATATAATGGTTCTTTCTGGCTGTACTCTCTCAAAAGCCCCTGTTGTCTCTCTGCCCCTCTCCTTCGCTCTTCCCTCCCCCAAAACCTTACCAGTGTTGCTGAGGTGCTGGGCGGGGCTCAGCTCAGATCTGGTCACCCGGTTGTCGCTGTTCTTGGTCTCGTATCCACAGGAATAATTCCCGGTGCTGCCTCTGGACACCATAAGGTCATAGTCATAGGAGAGTTTCCCCCTCAACCAGTCTGGGATGAAACTTCCTTCCCATTCTTATACAAGATGACCCGAGTAGCCGGGGTCTGGTCGAACACAGAGCACTGAAGTCTCACCAAGTCCCCGGGCTGGGCAGACGTCTGGTTCATGTAGAGGGTGGGGGCAGGGAAAGCTCCTGGGAAGAGGAATGGGTCAGAGCTGTCAATGAATTGGTGATGGTTCCAGGTGCTATTAGTGCAGGAGGTAAATTATTGGCGGGTGAGTCTCTGCCATATCTCGGTTGGGAGCTCTGATTCCAGCCAGCTGGGCCAACGGGGGGACGAGCTCTCTCAGGTGCCCAGGAGCTTCATTAACCAAGGTTATACAGGTTGTGAAAGAGCCAAGAGGTTTGGTCAGGCTGGGCTCCCACTATTTGGCACTGAGCATGCCCTAAAACAAAGAGCCCAGGAATGGGTATCCTGTTGAGCCAGTACATCTGGGAGAGAGGGGACCCCTAAGTGAGGCTGGTCCCTCACCTCTGGAGGCTGTCTAGGGCATGGCCAACAGTACAGCCTGCCCCATAGTTCATGCAATGAAGGCCAGTTGTTGTCCTGTGTAGCTCACCAGACAAGAAGCTGTGTCCAGCCCTAACCTCTCTGGTATCTGCTCTAACATCCTCCTGTCTTTGTGCCCCCAGCAACTGGCACAGGGGACACTGGGTAATTCCAGGCCCAGGATAAAGGACAGTTCTGGAGCCATGGAAGACACTGGATCCCCAATTTCAGGAAATCACCAGAGGGAGAAGTGATTCTTCAGTGAGGCTGGCCCCTGGCTATTGGGGGCTGTCTGGGGCCTGGCCAACACCACAACCTGCCCCCATAGTCCATACAGTAAAGGCCAGTCCCTGCCCCATGGAGCTTGCCAGGAGACAGCCAAAGAGCCATGTCCATCCCTAACCCCTCCAGCACCTGCTCTAACATCCTCCTTGTCCTCGTAAACCAGTGCAGGGAGCACTGGACAGTTTGAGGCCCAGCTAAGGGGAGGTCCTGGAGCCATGGGAGACACTGGATCTCTGGGAATGATCAAATGGTTGGGACCCAGCTGTGAACTCTCAGGAGAATTGCTGCTGCCTCTGGGCAGGTCAATATCTGCCTGTTACCGTCCTCACACCAGCAGTGTCCCTTGGCATTGCCCAGACAACCAGCAAACAATGCAGCCACCATCAAAACAAGGTGTCCTGGCTCCACCAGCCAGTGCTGGGCTGGACATAGGGCCCCTGGCCTGGGAGCTTAGCCTGGCTGATCTAACTAACACACACACACACACACACACACACACACACACACACACACACACACACA
>ML686080.1:108663-124248 GCA_007922175.1 Pelusios castaneus
GTTTCTCGTGTGTACATAGCCTGAGTTTCATTCCACAACTTACTGGCAGGAAAAGTATCCAAGCTGTAACAGACAAGACCTGACAGAGAAAAGTCTACAGAGACAGAAAAAACATTAAAGCCTAACAGTACCCACAAAAAAAAAAAAAAAAGTAATGGGTTACTTTGGAACATATAGTGAAAGAGAAATCCACTGCTAGCATCAATTACAAAATTGCCATGTACAGGCTCTCATTCACTGTAGTGTCAAATAAGGGAGCACCAATTTTAGGCCTGGCTGCCTGTGAAATACTTAGTCTGGTAAAATGGGTGCTCTCACTACAAGATTATACTGAGCCTGCCTATGGTGTATTCCTTTGGGAATATCACAATCTCTTTCAATGGTTGGGTTGCTTGCAGAGTGAACATACGATCCCAATAAATAAGCAGGTCCCTGCTGTTGTCCATCTGTGCAGAAAGGTACCATTTGCACTCTGGGATAAAGGCTGAGCTCTCAAGGATGGAAATAAAGCAAGTAAAACAAAAATTGAGACGCCCACAGAATGGGTGAGTTTTCTAGTTACTGTAGAGAAAAATTCCAAAGAGGGAGCCATGTCAGTCTAGTTCAGCAAAACAAACTAGGAGTCTGGTGGCACTTGTAAAGACTAACACATTTATTTATTGTCTGAGCTTTCGTGGGAGAAAATCCCACTTCCTCAGACGCTTGAAGATGTAGAGAAAAAGAACAGTCAGTTACATGGCACAGCCCAGTGGTGGTAGTTCTTAGTGCCAGGCCTGGGCAGGAGGCAGAGCAGTCTGGGTTGGATGAAATCTTCTTCTGTCCGTGGGTGGGTGGGTGCCCTGCCTGGGAGCAGAATGGGTCTGGTCAGACAATGGCTGAGGTGTGTTTCCTGCACTGCCAGCCCCTCACGCCGTCTGGGGAGGTGTTAATAATCACAGCTCTCACCTTACAGGTCCCTGCTCTGGTGCCGCATGGGGATGTGTTGGCAGTTGTCTGTGTGCAGCCTGGGGATCCTCCTCCTGGCACCGTGTTGTCTCTCTGGTAAAACCACTTCAGTTACTTATTTCCCTCCCTTCCCTGTGTGCTGGCCCCTGCAGGGCTGGGCTAGGGAGATTTTAGCCCAAAGACCCCCTCTCCCTCAGAACCTCCTCATTCCTGCAGAGTAACAGGGGACATGCCCAGGAGGCTGGGGGGTAGCGGGGATGGGTGTGCGGGCTGACATTACGGTGACTGGGGCATGTCCCAAATCTGAATGGCAGGACTGTCAGATCTTGCAGCAAGATGTCCAGCTCCTGCTGCCCCAGAGACAGGCTTCCAGAACCACCCAACACTGATCTCTTCCTGGGACCTGAAGGCACCACACTGCTGGGCCTGCCCCATCTGGGAGGTGGATTGTCATGGTCTGCAAGCCTGAAATCTTTGTAGCTGTGCAAGGGATGGGGATGCCCAGTTCCCATTAGGATGAATGGGAACTGCGGCATCACCCATTGCAAGCCTTCAAACACTGTGAGTTAGGCCTCAAAAATCAGGAGAATGGCTAAAAAATCATCAGATTTTAAAAAACAGAATAAAACCAAACCACCTTTTGGTGTCATCTTGTTTCCGCTGTATTTTGAGCCTTCGGTAACACTGGGTTCACATTTTTAAGCTTTTCTCTCCAACCCCTAGAGCTAGAAATTGGCTTTTTTTAAAATGAAAGCTGAGCTTCTCACAGAATCACTTGCCTCCAGGAGCTGGGGCTTTATGAAAAAACATGTCATAGCTCAAGAACTGGCAACATTTCATATCAAAATCTCTTTGAAAATCTCACCCTATCCCTCCCCACTTGCAGCCACACCGTGACTGTCAGATGCTCCAGCTCAGGGGTAGTGCTTATCTCTGGGTCAGCAATGCCCCCTTCTCTTTCCTCTCACTCAAGCTGCTCTTGGGTTGTCTATTGCAGAGAAGTTCTCCCTGGCAGGCTCCCCACACCCTGTGGTGGGAGTGGTTGGCCAAGATGTGGTGTTACCCTGCCAGCTGTCACCTTCATCCCGGGTGTCCGGCATGGACGTGCTGTGGAGGAAAATTGAAAATGTATTTATCCCAGTTCACAAGTACTCAGACGAGGGTACCCAGGAGCTGCCAGGGGAGAATTACCAGCACCGGACAGAGCTGTTCCCACAGGAGTTCAGCAATGGGAATGTCTCCCTGAAGCTGAAACAGCTCCAGTTGGCAGATGCTGGGACATACCATTGCTTTGTGAAGAACTCAGAATGGAGCCAGGAAGCCAGAACTGAGCTACAGGTTGCAGGTGAGACACGGCACTAATGGATACTGTGTCTGGGCAGCCAGAACCTCCTGTAACACTGAGAGTGTCCCAATACTGAGCCCACCACGGAAATAGGGCCCTGTGCTGCAGGGAGTGAGGGGCAAGACTCAGTAGGGGGCGGTCCCCCCTCACACCCAGTGCCTGCCCAGTGCTCATTAAATTACGTCTTTCAATGTGACCTGAAGCTATGGTCCTCAGCTCGCATGCTCCCTGTGGTGCTGTTTGAGGGAGTGGGGTCTTTACCCCCTTGTTCTGCCCAAATCCAGCTCAAGTGATAATATTCAATCTCCCTGAAACTTCCCCTGCTGTTTCCAAGGGCTGGGATATTGCTTTTTATTCCCTGGACGCTGACCACGTGTTCAGTGCTGCCCACGGTCAGTGGAAGGGGGAGTCTCTGTCCATTTAGCTCACTAAGTAACGTAGCACCAGACAATACAGTTCAGAAACATGAAGCCCCGGGTAGGGGGGGCCTCCTGTGATAAGACAGAGCACTGAGGTTGTTTTACATCATCTCCTGTTATTAGTGACTTCTAGTCCAAAGGCTCCACAAGACAAGTGAGCGTTTAGGGAGAGATGTAAATGAAGAGAGGAAGGTTGTGTGCAGCAAAGAGAGAGAATGAAATCCAAGCATGAGGGAGGCCAGGCCTGGGTACCTTTCCCAGTGTGAATGAAGGACAGCAGAGAGCACAGTATTTAGGGGGGTTGTACAGTAGAAGTCATAGCAGTGATGTAGGTGGGGTCACCATCCCTCACCTCCTGCTCTGTACTGAAGTGCAGTATTCCTGACAGCTGTTGGGCTTCACCCCAGAAGTGGCTGCATTTCTGCAGCAGGTGCAGTGATCTCAATGTGGTAGTTTCACCCTGCACATTCCTCTGTGAGCCTGCAGAGCAAAGTGCCCTATGGAAATGTAAGATGGTATTATTTAATTCCCCCATTTGTCAGAATGAGGGGTCTCAGAGAGGTTGTGCTCATAAGGGAATGGAACTTTCCAGTCATAGCCCTTTATATACACTGATAACTGGGGAATTATATGGTGCTAGCAAAGACATGATGTCCTGATACACACATTCTCTGTCTCTGTAGCTGTGGCTGCAGTGTTCATTGACGTGCTGGGCCCCCAGGGCCAGGGGATCGGGCTGGACTGTAGATCCTCAGGCTGGTTCCCTGAACCCGAACTCCAGTGGGTTGGAAAGAATGGGCAGAACCTGGCGATGGAGATTGTGACCAGTGTGACACAGGACAGGGAGAACCTGTATACCGTTGTGAGCCATGTCACTATCACAGAAGGAGAGGACAATGAAGACATCAGCTGCATAATGAAGAATGGCTTACTGAAGACAGAGCAAAAATCTGCCATTCGCCTTTCAAGTGAGTCCCCCATGCTGATGGGGTCCCCAGGGAAATGCGGGGCCTGGGTCTTTCAGGAGTTGCACTCAGCTAGGGCTTGTTTCTGGTACTGAGACAGGAAATGTCCTTTTAACCTGACTTGTAGGACCATTTGTGATAGAGATTTCTATGATCTGGACAAATTCCCTGTCAGGAGCTGGGCTGTCTTGTGAAATTAACTCAGTATTGCTCTTGAGGAGATGATGCGTGAGCTTGATGAAGATATATCTTAGAGTAGCAGACTCAGGGTGAATCTACACTAGAAATGCTATAGTACCGAAGCAGTAGAGAAAATACTTAATTCAGTGACAGAAGGTGTTCTTCCATGGCTGTAGTAAATTCACCTCTCTGAGATATGGTAAATAGGTCAATGGAATAATTCTTCCATCAACCTAACGGTGTCTACACCAGTGCTTAGATTATCTTAAATACATCACAGAGGATGTGAAATTTTTCACAGGCCCGACCAATGTAATTAAGTCAGTTGTGTAGATTTCAGAGTCTAAAATGTGTTTAACTTAGTCCTGCATGAAACTTTGATAAAAAAGATAATTAGCATGGTTAAACTCAGGGTAGCCCACAGTAAACTGATTAAAAACTGGCTAACTGAAGTAATTGAAAGGGGAATCATCCTACAATGGGGATGTTTCTAATGGGGTACCACGAGGATGTGTTCTGGGCCAATGTTATTCAATAGTTTTAACAATAAACTTGAAAGAAATGTAAAACCATTGCTGGGCAAAGTTTGCAGAAAACCCCCAAATTAGGAGAGCGGTAGATAATGATGGGGACAGGTTGGTACTACAGACTGATGTGGAGCGCTTGGTAAGATGAGTTCACCCTAACAGCGTGCGGTCACAGGGCATGTCACAGTTTCTGCTTTTCCGTTGAGGGCAGTCCATGAACTGATGCCCATGGGTGCAGGAAATTATGCCTGCGCAGGTGTGACTCACATCTGCTGTGTGGATATGGGTGGAGGCCGTTCTTCTGCTGCATTCAGATCCAGGTGTCTGGCCACAGACATGACTGCATCCTAAGCCTACCTGCCAAGAAGAAAAAACACTCCTGCCCTCTGCCAGCCAAGCTGTTTTCATTTTCACTGACAACTCCATTTCCAGCCTGCTGGCATGTGATGGTCAAGCCCTTGTCTGACACAGCATGAGCTTTTGTGGGAGAAAATCCCACTTCATCAGACGCTATGAAGATGGGGAACTTACAGAGTTGTGGGGAATTAAATGCAGGGAAATGTATGACACAGGATCAGGTCAGGCTGTAACAGCAAATCAGAGTGGGATTTTCTCCCACCAAAGCTCATGCAATAAATAAATTTGTTAGTCTTTAAAAGTGCCATAGAACTCCTTGTTTGTTTTGCTGCCCTAGACTAATACATCTACCCCTTTGGAACGTGTTTGCCATAAGAACATAAGAACATAAGAAAGGCCGTACTGGGTCAGACCAGAGGTCCATCTAGCCCAGTATCTGTCTACCGACAGTGGCAAGTGCCAGGTGCCCCAGAGGGAGTGAACCTAACAGGCAATGATCAAGTGATCACTCTCCTGCCATCCGTCTCCATCCTCTGATAAACAGAGGCTAGGGACACCATTCTTAACCCCTTTCTGGCTAATAGCCATTTATGGACTTAGCCACCATGAACTTATCCAGTTCCCTTTTAAATATTGTTATAGTCCCAGCCTTCACAACCTCCTCAGGTAAGGAGTTCCACAAGTTGACTGTGCGTTGTGTGAAGAAGAACTTCCTTTTATTTGTTTTGAACCTGCTACCTATCAGTTTCATTTGGTGACCCCTGGTTCTTGTATTATGGGAGTATTTAAACAACTTTTCCTTGTCCACTTTTTCCACATCAGTCATAATTTTATATACTTCTATCATGTCCCCCCTCAGTCTCCTCTTTTCCAAGCTGAAGAGGCCCAGCCTTTTCAATCGTTCCTCATACGAGGCACTCTCCAAACCCCTAATCATTTTAGTTGCCCTTTTCTGAACCTTTTCTAGTGCTAGAATATCTTTTTTGAGATGAGGAGACCACATCTGTACACAGTATTCGAGATGTGGGCGTACCATGGATTTATATAAGGGCAATAATACATTTGCAGTCTTATTTTCTATCCCCTTTTTAATGATCCCTAACATCCTGTTTGCTTTTTTGACTGCCTCCGCACACTGTACGGACATCTTCAGAGAACTATCCACAATGACTCCAAGATCTTTTTCTTGACTCGTTGTAGCCAAATTAGCCCCCATCATATTATAGGTATAGTTGGGGTTATTTTTTCCAATGTGCATTACCTTACACTTATCCACATTAAATTTCATTTGCCATTTGGATGCCCAATCACTTAGTTTTGTGAGATCTTTTTGAAGTTCTTCACAATCTGCTTTGGTCTTGACTATCTTGAGTAGTTTAGTATCGTCTGCAAACTTAGCTACCTCACTATTTACCCCTTTGCCAGGTGACATCTTCCCCCGTGTGTCTCCCTGGCTGCCTGCATTCTGGGTACTGTTCGCTCTGGCTCTCATTGCTGCTGGAGTTTGTGCATATCTTGGATATTCAGGTAAAGAAACTGTGTTATTTACATATTTAGAGCCCGACCCTAGAGGACACTGGGCTGGGAGTTTCTTAGTGCTTGGATATGTTATCCAGGGCTGGCCCAAGGGTTTTGGTGCCCTGAACTATGAGTTCAGCACCGCTACACGCCCCCACCACCACCACACGCACACATTCAATATAGGAAATGATGAGAAAGTCTAAAACGAACATATTAATATATTTGTTTAAATAGAGAAAAAAATCACTTCCATCTAATCTGGCGCCCCTTAAAACCTGGCGCCTAGGCAACCACCTAGTTTGCTTATATGGTTGGGCCAGCCCTGATGTTGTCTTGCCTTGGTTTTAGGAAATAACCAAATTAAAGAACATGCTGGGGTCCCCAACCTCACTTCTATTAGTATATTGTCCAGTGTTTCCTCCTCCTTCCCTATCTCACTGCAGTTCTGATTCTCTGCCTCACAGGGAAGCAAAAAGTCTCTGAGAAGAAAAGCTCTGAAAAGGAGACTCTGTTTCTTGTTGGTAAGTATTCTGCTCTATCTTTTACTGTGTCCATTGAGATGTGTGAGCTCTGTGGCTATGTCTACACTTACAAAGTTAAGTCGACTTTGTTAAGTCAGGTGTAGACGAGGGCTAAGGAGTGAGAAACTCCCCCAGGGCTCCTGCAGGCTGGTGTGTGTCATTAACTGCCAGCCCTGCTCCTGATAAACCTGCCAGGTCCTGCACTGGGGCTGGGAGTGCGGATGGGGGATGTCTGTGACTAACCCCAGTCTGGGAGCGTTCAGTATCACACAGTATGTGTCTCTGGATCTAATGCTTTTCTCTTCCCCATTTCAGAGAACGATAAGAGGACCCTGGAAGCAGGTACTTGGCTAAGCCCCTGGTAAACACGTGTCTGTGCTTTCACACTATGATGAGATAGAAAAGTCACCACACGCATTGTATGTACCATAGTCACCTTCATGATCATCTCCCTGGGCCCTGGAAATCAACAAACACTGCAGAGCTGGAAAGTCACATTTCATCCTTAACAAGAGAGAGTGACTGCACATGGACTGGGAGGCTATGTCTACGCTGGCCAACAGTTCAGATTCCAGGAGAGCGACCAGCGACACTCTCCAGAGTGCTGCACTGTAACAACCCCAGGTGGATGCTGTGGATATGAACTACACGGTTCCTAGTTTACATTTAAATAGTCATATTTGAAGAGGATAAAGTAAATAACAACTAGGCAACATTCAGTCAGTTACAGCGCAGACCTTTGGTGCGTGCGGCAGATCACACCCTGAACTATGTGCCTGTGTAGACAAGCCCTGATTTGGGCTGGACAAACTTTCTCCATGAAGTTCTTGGATAGTATTCATCTCAATTCTCACCTGCAAAATGCATTGCTAGTGCCTCTCATCCCCCTACACTATCTCCCTGCTATCTCAGCCCTCAGGTTCTCCTTTCTATCCTGTTTTCCTCCCTGCTAGTCTAGGCCTGGGCACCAAAGGAACAGAGCCTCCAAAGCCCACTGTGCTCTGAGAGGTGCTCTCCAGTACAACCATATTGTATTGAGATGGAAGAGAACCTGACCCCCTGGTTCTGGGGTGGACAGTAAATCCAATCCCACACAGCCCCACAGAGCCCTTTCCAGTTAATCTCCTGCCAACCACTAACCCTACGGTTACACACTTCTGCAAATCAGCACCACGAAGGCCCAGAATTAGGAGGTCTGAGGCCAGTGACAGACTGCAGCCGTTCAGGCCTCTCTCTGCTTGATACATGATCTGGTGTGATCCTCTCTTTCCTCATTTCCAGCAGTGTCATCAGCTGAAGGTGCTGCCCTCTGGGCCTGGACAATTCATGGGCTCTGTTTAGGAGATGATCTGGGACCTTCTCTTTGTTCATTAAGAACAGTTTTTTCTGATGTGCCCTGTCAGTTGTGAACTCTTGGTTCATTGGTACATCTACACTGCAGCTGGGAGCGGACTTCCCAGTCTGGGTAGCCAGACACACACTAGCTCTGCCTGAGTTAGTGCACTAACTATAGCAGTGTGGTTGGGGTGCCGGGGCAGCAGCAGCTCTGTGTAGCTACCTGAGTACATACCCGGGGGTCAGGTGGGTTTACACATGAGAGGATGGGTGAAGCCACTGCACCTGCTACTCCAGCTACTCTACTGCTTTTAGCCACTAGTTTGAGCTGAGCTAGCACGTCTGCCTGCCTAGACTGGGAGGCTCACTCCCAGCTGAAGTGTAGATGTCCCAGAGTTTAGCCTAGCCCCACCTCACAGTTCTTTGAGCAATCTATATGAAACCTATGATGATCTCCTTTTCTTCTCCCCCCAGAATGCCAGGAACTGCGTATGAGGCTGGGTAAGTTCCTCCACTTTCCCTGACAGAGTCCCAGGGCAGACAGTGCTGAACAGATCCAGAAGCAGCGATGCTGCAGAGCAGAGCTGGGTGAATGGTTTGGGCCAAAATCTGAGTCACAGGGTTACCTGCTCTTGTGCCGGATTAGACAGACAGGTGTCACCTTGTCTTGGACAATCCAATGCCAATCTCATTGCTCTGATGCAGGAGAACGGAGTCAGCCGCTTATTTTAGATGACTGCTGGAGTGTTCTGGGCCATGTTCCAGAACCTGGCACATGTTTCCATGTTTTGTTGCCAAGGCCAGATCCCAGATGTGAGCCTCAATCATCAGCACATCCACCCCGTAATTATACCTGCAGCTTTGATGAGCTGTTAGTAACAAAGAAAGGGAATTCTCCTTAGACGAAAGGGTTTTGAATATCAGAGCTGTCTTGCGACCCAGATCCACGTCTGCCATCAAGGTTAGAAGCTCTGGAAATCTCAGGTCTTCTTCATGTTGGTGTGTTTTACTAAATGACAATCACATTCCTGTCAAAGCGGCTGGCTCTTGCACTGCTGTTGGGAGCGTGGCTGTAACTAATTTCAGTCGTTATGGGACATACAGAGTGTCTCTGTGTCTAACTCTATTTTTCTTCCTATTTCAGATGCTGAGAGGGGGGATTTTGAATCAGGTACTTGACTGACCTCCTAGGAAACATTGGTCTGTGCATTTACACTGTAATGAATCAGAAAATTCATCCCATACAATGTATGGATTTGAATCACTTTCCTGATCATCTCCTTCCTTCAAAAGAACTGCAGAGTTTGCGGCTAACATTTAAGTATCATCCTTAACTGAGAGTGAATTTGATGCATATGGAATATGATGCATGGTTTGGTGTGACACTCCCTCCTCTTATTACCTACAGCTCCTTCAGCCAGGGGTTCTGACCCCTGGGGCAATTTGTGGGCTCTGTTTAAGAGCTGTTCTGGGACCTTGTCTGTTGTTCATTAACAACAGTTTTGTCTGACGTGTCCTGTCAGTTCAGAAACCTTGGCTCATTGGTACGTCTATACTGCACCTGGGAGTGAGTTTCCTGTTCAGGCAGCCAAACACACACTTGCTCTGCTTGAGTTAGCACAAATACCATCTATTCTGCTACTTTTAGCACCAACTGGAGCAGAACCAGCACATCTCTGCCTGTCCAAACAGGGAAGCACCCTCTCCGCTGCAGTACAGCCAGACCCAAATTTGGAACAGCCCCACGTCACTCTGCTTGGAATGAGCCACAGTGAACCCATGATGGTCTCCTTTTCTTCTCTCCCCAGAGTTTGACCAGCTGCGTAAGACAATTGGTAAGTTCATCCCCAAGAGAACCCGTTGGGCAGAGGCTTCCAGCCACACATGGTGCTGAGCAGATCCAGAGCCACGGACACCACAGGGCAGGCCTAAGTGAACCATGCAGGCCAAAATCAGAGTAACAATCATACTCCAGTCCCACACCAGCAATCTGAGCTGTCTGCAGCAGACACAGTATTACCTGCTCTCATATCTAGATAGACAGACAGGTGTCACCTGGCCTTTGACAATCCAATGCCAATCACATTGTTTTGAAGCAGAAGGGAGTGAGCTGCTTTTTATGGATTACTGCTGAAGTGCAGGCTTTTCTGGGACATGTCCCAGAATATGGCTTGCATTTCCATGTTTCATTGCCAAGGCCAAATCCCTGATGTAAGTTCCAACCGTTGGTATGTCCATCTCCTACTTATGCCTGGAGTACATGGAATTCTCCTTAGGAGGAAGAATTGAGAACACCAGACGTGTACAGGGATCCAGACCTCATCTTCCATCAAGTTTAGATACTTTGTAAATCTCAGGTCTCCTCTGCATTGCTGCCTATCACTAACAGCTCCGCTCCTATCAAAGCTTCTGGCCACTGAATTGAACTGGGAGTGTGGCTGTCGGATATCTGTAACTAACCTCCATCATTATGGGTCACACACAGCATCCCACAGCACATCTCTGTCTCTAACTCTTTTCTCCTCCCATTTTCAGAGACAGAGAAGGAAGAGAACAGACGGCTGGAATCAGGTACTTGGATAATCCCTAATAAACATGTGTCTGTGCTTTCATGCTGTGACAAGATAGAAAATTATCACACACATAGTATGGACTTCAGTTGCCTTCATGATCATCTATCCCTCTCCTGGAAACATACAAACACTGCGGTGTCTGTGGCTCACATTTTAGTAAAATTATTAATGTGAAAGCATGGTTTTAGTGCATATAGATTAGTGGGAGTAAATGGAATGACTGGCAGTTATTGTCAAACCATTCAGGCAGATGTACATGAGAATAGGGATCCATGGGCCATGTCTGGAGTGCATCTTTTTCTGCATAAAGCTGGCTTACTTGTTCCTGCAACAGGTGGTTCTCCAAGATCAGCTGGATAGGTCTGCAGGGCTTGGTTGTTTTCCTGAAGGCGACTGGGCCCACTCTAGCATGTCTGGTGCTCCAGAGGGCAACATTTCGATAGCTGGATCCATTCTCCCAGCACCAGGCCCACTCCTGTAGCCTACATGGTCCGTATAGACTGTCAGAACTGGGACTTGGGCAGTCAGGCCTAGTGGTCAGAATCAGGTCAGGAGTCAGGCCAGGTGAGGCTACCAGAGGATGAGAGTTGGAGATAGTGCCAAAGGGCAGATGGAGAGTCAGGTATCAGGAGCCAGCGTGTCAGATTTCCAGGAGAGCAGAGTCAGGCAGCAGGAGCAGGTAGCACAGGGGAGGCAGCACTAAACAAGGGAAACTAGTTGCATTGGAGACTTTCTGGTCTTGTGCTAAAATAGAAACAATAGGAACCAATCAGGACTCCCAGGGTTCCACCAGTCAGAACCCAGGACTGGAGCTCTCTGTCAGAGCTGAGCTTTGCATTCTCGGGACTATTCACAAGTCAGTAGCTGGGGGTTGGAAAATCCTGGCTCCTGAGTCCTGTAGACAAGCATTAGATAATCAAGGCCTTGCTAGTGACTTAACGTGCCAAAATAGGAGTGTATCTGGGAGCATGGGCAGTGGTTAAGGGTAGTCACCCAACAACATACTCAGGAGATCCTAACAAATTTGGAACATCCTCATGTGACTCTGCTCAGAGTGGCCCACACGGAACCCATGACGGTCTCCTTTTCTTCTCTCCCCAGAGTGCAGAGAGCTGCGTGACAGTCTTGGTAAGTTCACACACCTTCCCGTAGAGAGTCCCTGGCCAGGGGCTCCACGCCACAAACTGCACTGAGCAGATCCAGAAGCATCGACAGGGCAAGATGGGGCTGAATGAATAGTTTGGGCCAAAATCAGAGTGACACTAGATACCCGAGTCCCACACCAACACCACGAGCTGTCCGCAGCTGACGACAGTTTACCAGCTTTCTTGTCTGCATAGATAGACAGGTGTCACCTGGCTTTTGACAATCCAGTGCCAATCCCGTTGTTCTGAAGCAGGAGAAGGGGGCCGGCTGCTTTCTGTAGATGACTGCTGGAATGCAGGCTCTTCTGGGCCTCACCCTAGAACGTGGCTCATGTTTCCATGCTTTATAGCCAAGGCCAGATGTGACCTCAGTTATCTGCAGGTCCATCCCCTCATTATACCTGGAGCAGGTAGATTTGATGCTCCACGGGGTTGTTATTAACACAGAGAAGGAATTCTCCTTGGATGGAAGGGTTGAGAACGTCAGAGGTATATCAGGATCCAGACCCAAGTGTGCCATCAAGGTGAGATGTTTTGTACATCCCAGGGCTCCTGCAGGCTGGTGTGTCTCTCTAACCTCCAGCTCTCCTCTATTCAAAACTGCTGGCTTCTGCACTGAGGCTGGGAGTGTGGCTGTGGGGTGCCTGTAACTAACCCCAGTCAGTATGGGGCACATAGCATCACACAACACATGTCGATCTCTAACTCTTTCCCCTTCCCATTTCAGAGGCTGAGCAGAAGAAGAACAAGCAGTTTGAATCAGGTACTTGGGTAATCCCTACTAAAAGCGTGTCTTTGCTTTCATGCTATCAGATAGGAAAATCGCCACACACGAAGTATGGACTTTGGTCACCTTTATTAATATTTAGCCGATCAAAACTTTTAAAATAATACCAGACAAGGCATACTTTGTCCAGAACACATCATAATTATATGATGCTGGTGAATATAGGTTTTCTGGTGTATTGTTCTCAGACACAGAGTGTCACGCCCAGAAGGTCCCAGCAGCTTTATATGTAACACTCCCTTCCCCAGCCATTATGGGGCACAGCGCATCACATAGCACATCTCTGTGTCTAACTGTTTTCTCCTCCCCATTTCACAGCCTGAGAAGCAGCAGCAGCAGCTGGAATCAGGTATGTGGGTAAACCCCTAGTAAATGTGTGTCTGTGGTTTCATACTATGATAGATAGGAATATCACCACATACAATGTATGGACATTAATCACCATAATGATCATCTCCCCCTCCCGAGGATACAAATTTTGACTTCAGAGTCTGCAGCTCACATTTCAGTACCATCCTTAATGACTGAGAGTGAATTTAATGCCCATGGAACGGCAGGACTCAGGCTATGTCTGCACTGTCCAAGGTTTCAGATTAGGGGAGTAACAACATGTTCCAAAGTGCTGCACTGTAATCACCCCGTGTGGATGCTGTGGGTGTGAAATAAAAGGTTCCTAGTTTGCATTAACATAGTCCTACTTGAAGAAGACTTTGTTAGTATGGACTAGGTATCCTTTAGTGCACACCAGCAGCATCTACACGGGGATTCCCAAAGCAGCACTTTGATCTGCCCTGCAGATCACACCTACTTAGGACAAACTACAGGGCTGTGTAGGCCAGCCCTTAGAGAGAGGCTGAGCAAACCTCCTCCATGCAGGTCTGTGGATATATCTCAATTCAGACCTTCAAACTATCTGCCATCTCAATTCTGAGCTCTCCACATGCACACAGCTCTGCTGGTGCCTCTCATTCCCTGCCCACTATCTCCCAGCTATCCCAGCCCTGAGCTCCTCAGTCCTGTTCAGTCCTGTGTCCCCTGAACCTCTACCCTTCTACTCTAGACCTGGGCCTCGAATGAACAGAGACTCCAAACTACTATGCTCTATATGGGCTTTGTGAGGTACACTCTGATGGGACGCACCACCCATGCTGTGCCATTAGAAGATGAGACAGGACCTGATCTGACAATTCTGGGGGTGGACAAAAGAGCGGACAAAAATATTATGTTGTCCTCTAAAGACAGAGGCTTTTTATTTTCTCACCCATCCCCAAGTTCACTGGTCATCAATGCTGTTGAAGAATGTGGAAGACAGAAGCATCTCACTAAAACACTACCTTTTGATAAGGACTGGAAGCGATTGGATTTATTTGGATGTAAATCATATTCTTCAGAGACCCTATAATTTAGGATTACTAACTATCATGCTCTCATGGCAAAATACAACTATCCCTGTTATTGTAAATTAAACAACTTTATTGAGCACCTCCCACTGGGTGACAAAGAGCAATTCCAAGTGATCATTCCTCAAAAGGACAGCAGCAGGTTTCTCTGGATGCTGCTGATATAGATAATCCGAACATCTTCATCAGTTTGTCAACCGCCTTATTCCTTTTTGCTGATACAACTCTATGGTAGTTGTCATCAGGAGACTATCCTGGCTTCTCCAGCTTTCCAAAGGAGATACAAATCATGGTGGAGGACCTCCCTTCTGAGGGATCAAAATTGTTTGAAGAAAGAATAGACAAATCCCTGCACACTTCGAAAGATTCTAGGGCTACATTATATTCCATACAGTCTTCAGCCACCTGGACACCCTCCAAGCCCCACCCCACGGGAGCCCTAACACCTCTCAGACAGATCCTGTGCTGGGGGAGTGAGAAGATCCAAGAAGCCCAACCCCAACTCTGGCGCTCCCCACCAACCCAGGGCCAGGCCCTTCCCCTGCCCTGCAGCTCTCTGGTACCCATGGCCAGCTCCTGGCTAGCTGTGCCGGTCCCACTAGCCTCTCCAATCCATAATACTCTGTCCTTTGCTCCAGCTGTGCTGCCTGAAACCTCTTTCCTGTGGGATTGTGGGGTCCCAGATTGACTCATGGCTAATGGGGTTTTTCTTGTTTTTCTCCCCAGTCAGCATCACCGTGGATCTGAATTACCAACACCTTGAACTTTCTGTGTCTTCAGATGGCAAAACAGTCTGACACAAGCCCACTTCCCTAGGGCCGGTTTCCTCCTCCAGGTCCCTGATCGCTGTGGGGAGGGAGGGATTGGTATCCAGGAAAGATCAGGTGGGGAGAGCAGGGTTTGCAGGTGATACTGGGTGGGGGAAAGGCTGAATTGCGAGCAGGGGGTGCTGAGTGAGACTGAGGGACAGAATGAGATGGGAGAGGCTGGAGAAAAACCCTGAGGTGGAGTGTAGGCTCTGGGGAGATCTGAGGGGTGGTAGCACCTCAGGAGGCTGGCACTGTAATCCAGAACTTGGGTGTGATGCCGACAGTAGTTGGGGTGTACCTGGATTTAGAAGTGAGGAGGAGTCTCTCATTTTATAGTGTCAATTCAAAGGCCCTTATCCTGGAGGTTCCTGTCCAATGGTCTGAGAGATTGTTTCCATTCCTTAGCCTAAGATTTGCTTCAGGGAAGTACAAGGGGAAACCCCTCAGCATCTTCCTCCCCATCTCCACAGTGACTGGGATTTCACCCAGAAATTCATGGTTAGGGGGATCTGTTAGTCAGGGGGATGCAGTGGTAGGAAACAGCACAGGGCCATCCGCAACAGGAGAAACAGCCTCAGTCCCTGGACAGCTCCCATCCCTGGAGATAAGGAAGCGAAAGAAAACAGCACAGGACCAGAGAAGTTTCACAAAAGTTCCTCCCAAGCAACCTCACCTCAAGTGGAGGAAGGGTGATAAAACCAAGTGGGCGCATCTACCTCTGGAAACACCCTGGCTATGTCTACACTTGTTAATTTA
>ML686080.1:134248-162049 GCA_007922175.1 Pelusios castaneus
AGTGGGGTCATGCTCGGCTCTTATAATGTATATTTTATTGCCTTGGTGAGGACTCCAGTAGAGATGGTATTAGGGATTCTTCCTGCCAAAGTAAATATTTCTTAAGCGTTTTTTCATTCCAGGGCCACTATTTAGGGGAATTTCAAAGGGGGAGCCATGTTAGTCTAGTTCCTCAAAACAAACAAGGCGTCCTGTGGCACTTTTAAAGACGAACAAATTTATTTATCGCATGAGCTCAGCTTTCATGGGAGAAAATCCCACGAAAGCTCATGTGATAAATAAATTTGTTCGTTTTTAAAAGTGCCACAGGACGCCTTGTTTGTTTAGGGGAATGTGAATCCTGGGCTGTGCAGTCCACATTCTGAGTGTGATCGCCATGATAGTAGGCTGACAGGCTTGTCAAAGGTAGAAAATTCTGCCTGCTGCTCTTCCAGGCTTTAAGCAGCATTGCTGAGCTGGGCAACATCTTTGCAGGGCAGGAAAATGGCTCTTTTAAAGGGAGAATCCCAAACCTTTCTGCTGGGCAGGACTTTCATCTGGAGTTCACTGACCCCTCCCGCTAAACTGGCATTTAGGGAATTATTTCCCACTCCCTTGACGACTTGTTAATAGCTGTGTTGAAACAGATGAAATCACAGCTTCAAAGAGAGTCTGCAGAACTCGAACTTATATGCAAATTTGACTCAGTTGTCTTGGGGTTAAACAGGGACTATTGATTTTTCTCTCATTACAACAAGTGATTTGACCTCACCCTCCTCTATGTGCTGTTCCCCAGTGTTTAAATCCTAACACCTATTTTGATTTGCTGTTACAGCCTTACCTGATCCTATGTCATACACTCCCCAGCATTTAATTTCCTCCCATTCTGTAAGTTTCCCATCTTCAAAGCGTCTGACGAAGTGGGATTTTCTCCCACGAAAGCTCATGCAATAAATAAATCTGTTAGTCTTTAAAAGTGCCACAGGACTCTGTTGTTTTTTTACAATAGACTAACATGGCTACCCCTTTGGAATTTGTCTCCCTGTAATTAGTTATTTACCAAAGGGGTAGCTGTGTTAATCTACTGCAGAAAAACAACAGAGTCCCGTGGCACTTTATTTAGTGGTTTTAGTGACTCTTGCCAGAACCATTCTAATGGCCTCAAGAGCTGCGGGAATATGACATTTCTGTCCTGTGAGACATGTTGATGTTTAACAGTTCATTTTCATCCGGAATCAAGATGAAAAGTCAAAAGTTCCGATTTTTCATGGAACAGAAATTCAACAACATTTCGATTCCGAAACATCAAAGCACCTTGTCGAAGGGCTTTGACTTTGAGGAAATAGCATTTCTGCAGAAAACTGTTCCACTGGGTATTTTTCAACCAGCTCTGCACATGTCTCTACATGTTGTTCAGATCCCAGACTCAGGAAAGCTCTCAAGCATGTGCTCAAATCCAAGTCTATTCAGGACAGCACCTACGTATCTGCTTAACTTTAAACACCCACTTAAGTTCCATTGATGAAACTAAAACAGTTGTTTAAAGTTAAGTTTGTACCTGAGCGCTGTCCGATATAATGATGCTTCTCTCAAGCAGGGAAGTTCCTCCAGGGAAGTTTCCTTTCTTTGAGGAACTCACACGTAGAGCTGAGGGAAAAAATCCAGTTTTATTTCCATAACAAATTGTGAACAAAATATTGTGAACAAAAAACTAAAAAGTTTCTTTCAAAACTTGGTATGAAAAATGTTGGCATTTTCATGAAAATATAGTTATGAAGCACAACTAAAATTTTCCTTTAGCTTTATTTTGACGTGGCAGTTTCTTTCATTTTGGGTTTTCAAGACTAAACTGAGACAAAAAAGTGTGTTTGAAACACAGATAGTTTTGTTTTGTTTTCTTGTGAAAGGACGTTTTCCTCCTATATCTGGATTTGGAAAACCAAAATGACACAAAACTTTCGATTCAAAACCAAACAAAATGTTTTCTTACATTTCACAGTTATTTTTCATAGAATCATAGAACTGGACAGGACCATGAGAGGTCTTTGCGTCCAGTCCCCTGAACTCAGGGCAGGACCAAGTACCATCTTAAACCAGCCCTGACAGGTGTTTGTCTAACCTGCTCTTAAAAACTTCAATGAGGGCAATTTCACAGCATCCCTAGGCTTGTTTAGAGACTAAGAAGCTCCTTGAACGTCAACTGTTTTAGGGAGAGATTCGGTTTTCAATTAAACAGTCTTTGGATTTTAAAAACTTTGGAAAAAACATGAGCCAATTTTATTCACAAAGAACAGCCAATAATGTCACACTGCTGATAACTGTGGGTGAGCTCCCTGTAAATATTCATGAGGACACATGGGGTCACTTACCATGGGACTCAGCCAGCTCCACCAATAGGGACCGCCACTGATTGCTTGGCAAGGACATTCATACCAATGTTCTTTCCTAGGGCCAGATCTAAAGCTCGTGTTGGGAATTACAGTCCCTGTTGTCATCCTGATTCTGGGCCTGGCTGTGGTACTTTATTTTCTGAGAAAGAAAGGTGGGTATGACAGTGATACCGAGCAGTGTTTTCAGATGTACAGACACACATGGCAGAGATAAAACCTTAGATGCTCTGTACCCAGTGTGTCTGGGATGGGGGCAGAGATATGATCAAAGACACAATGAAATCCATCATGCCTTTTTGGGAGGCTGGCTAGGAAGAAAGATCAAGGAGGTGATGAAGTGTTGTCCTGAATCAGGACCTAACAACCCTGAAAACAGAGCAATGGACATGGCTCTGCCCTGCAAACCTATCCTCACAGTTTCGCCAGGCCCAGGCTTTCAAAACACTCAAGTTATCCCCAACAAACTCAAGACTGGCTTAAAACTCATGGCATTTCCAGCAAATCGTTAACATGAGTTGTTTGTATTCGCCTGGTGGATTTGATCCTTGAGGGCATCACTCAGGTCACATTTCCAGGCTTTTCTCTCCACATGAGGGCTATAGATTTCTTATTTTCTTTTTTCTAATGAAAGCCAAGTTTCTCACTAAATCCCCTGACTCTCAGTCCTGGGGCTTTATGTAGAACACCATATGATGTGAGATGGGCACTAAGATTATGAGCGTTTGGGACACCAGTGGAAGGGGCAGACAGTGGGGCTGGTGGCGGGGAGCAACAGCAGAGTTGTGAGGCTCTGTGTCAATATGGTGATGAATTGGTGCCGTGTGTTGTTTTTTTTCTCTCTCTCTATTCACAATGGCTCCTGCCAACGTCTCTGGTCTCGTTGTCTCACTGGCTTCCAGTTGTGTCTCTACTAAGGGATCTAAGGTAGGAGCAGACTATTCCCTCTCCGGTCTCTTTTCCACATTCTGAGCCCTGTATCTCTGCCTCACAGAAAGCCTGGTGGCTGCTCCAGCATTACAATGGAGCTCAGCTCTCCTGCCGCGGGAGGTTTCAGTCTGTTTGTTGTGGAAGAATGTTTGAAAAGGCCAGGGAAGGACGAACACCCTGGCCAGGTTGGAATCTGGGAGTTACAAGGAGAAAAAGAAGGGGTTTCCAAGCAGTCCGATCGAATGAGTGAGCAAGTTTGAAAGGAAAAGGAAAAAGCACGTTGGGAGACTAGAGACAGATCAAGGCTCTGCCAGTGTCCTGTCCATTCAGGGGGACACAACACACAGACCCTCAGCACTAGGGCTGCGTCTACACTGGCAGCTTAGGCCAATTAAGGACACTTAAGTCACCCTCAACAAAGCCACGTCTACACTGGGCTTTTATTAAGTCGACTTAAGCACTTCCTTAAGTTGACTTAATAACACCACCTCTGAAGGTCGACTTAAGCCTTAATTCGACTTCTTAAGTCAACTTATAGCCAGTGTGGACAGCTATGTCTACTGTTAATCTATTTAACAAGGTCAATTTAAGTCGACTTACAGTGTAGCCACTCTGTTAAGTCAACTTAACAGAGTTGACTTAACTTTACAAGTGTAGACATAGGCTCGGAGTCCACGCCAAACCTTGGCAGTGTATGTTCCCTGCCTGCCTCCTGAACCCCTCACCTGTACGGCTCATAGGAAGAAATCTACTCACAGCCGGATCTGTGAAAACAGACAGAGCACTCAGCATCACTAATAACCCCAATTTCCTTACTCTGCACAGGGAGCAAAATCAGCGCAACACCAGCAACGTTCCTGAAGAGAATCCTGTCTGTAAGAGCTTTTGGAGAATTTTGGGGTTACCAAGAGAAATATGGGGACTAGACGCAAATGTGTTAACTGGTGGAGGATGGGTAGATCCCAGATCAGACTGTCTGGTCAAACGCTAAACCAACAATCCGCATGTGATAAAAGTGAATGAGGAGAAAGAGTTTGCTTGGCTCCACTCAGAGTCTGGCTTTCTCATTTTATATTTTTATTTAAAAGATTATAAACCATTAAATCTGGCAACCCCAGTCAGGGTGAGGTTCCATTGGGCCAAGTGTTCCCCATGGGGAAGCCCTGCCCAGGCAGGGGAAAGGTGGCAGCTATGGGGCTATAATTCGTTTTCAGTGAGGTCATGGTGTCTTCCCTCATGGGCAGGGGTTGACATAATTTTTCAGATCAGATTCTCCAATGAGTACCAGCAGAAATTGTTTGGTACTCGGCTCTCAGACATCACATTTGCACCCCCTCACGCCTCATGCCACCCCTACCTCCCAGGGCAGGAGGAGTTCTGGCCCCACCTCCCACCTGCCCTGCGGAGGGGAGGTCTGTACCTGAAAGGGGGGCATGAGGCTGGAGGGGACACAAATCCACCCACCCCCTGCACTTCCCGTCCCTTGCAGTTACCTAGTGTGTGGCAGCTGCTGGTCCCCTGTAGCAGCCCAGCAGTCTGGCTTCAGCTGGGACAGGGCAGCCTCAGCACCACACCCACCCCTGCCTGGGCATCACTCAGCATCTCTCTTACAGCAGCTCTGGGTCGGGCATTAAATACCTTCCTGGGCCTCGAACATAGACAGGCCTCAGGGTTTACTCCGGGGGCATCGCTGGCGCTGAGCACAGGGGGGCACGAGCCCAGAGTGTCCAAGTCAATGCCCCGAGTCCTGAGCAACACAGGTGCAAAGAGCTGCACTGGCTCTTTTAAGTCTCCTGCTCTGCAGCATGTAGCTGAGGCACATGGTGCAGAGCAGGAGAAGAGAAGGGAAAGTTAAATCCCTCCTCTCAGGTAGGCAGCAGGGGGCAGAGGCTGCCCCGGCTCAGGGCCTGCAATGGCTGGTCCCAACCTGGGTGGGCAGGGGGTAGGAGGCTGATCATACCATCTGACCCTGCCAGGGACTGGCAAGGGCCAAAGGCAGGAACCAGCCTGAGATTGCTAGGTGGTGGCGGCAGCAGAAGCCAGGGATCAGATTCGGTCTGGGAGCCAGTAGTCAGCAGTAGGGGCCACTAGGGTCCAGATCTGGCCTGGGAGCTGAGGCTGGCTGTGGGGGCTGGATCCGGTCAAGGGCCAGGGGCAGTAGGGGCTGGCCGGTGGCCAGATCCAGCCCAGGAGCCAGGCCATTGACAGCAGGGGCTGGCTGCGTAGTAGGTGGGCATGGTTTCAGGCATGGGCCAGTGTGGGTGAGCCTGGAGCCAAGGCTGGCCCAAGGATTTTTAGTGCCCTAGGCAAACTATGAGTTTGGTGCCCCCTCCCCCACATACTATAAGAGAGAACATATGTAAAAAATTCTCTTCCATCTAATTTGGTGCCCCTTAAAGCCCGGCATCCTAGGCAACTACTTAGTTCACCTATATGGTTGGGCCAGCCCTGCCTGGGGCTGTGCAGGGTATACTGGTACGGATGTGAGCCTTTGGGGGAAGTTTTCAGTACACTTTTTGAAAGGTTAGGTGCTCATGAGTACCTGAGTATCACTTCTATTAATCCCTACTCATGCACATTCACTGCCAAGTAACAAAGCCTTACTGTTGTTTTCTCCACAGATGACTCAGTGGAATAGCTGGGACACTCCAGGGTGAGTCACTGTTTTTATTAATCACCAAGTGAAAAGACTAATTTGTTGGCCTGTTCCAGCTTGGCAGTGACCCATGGGCTTGGAGCATGGATTTACTCCGGACTTCACATGTCTGTTAACCCGGTCTCACTACTGCAGCCCCAGATATCCACCCAGAAGCAAGTACCCACCTCCAATATGTGCTGGTAGTCTGGCCAGCTAGGCCCTGCCCTGCACAGAGTATTGGGTTTAGGATTAGGTCATTGGGGTTTCCTAGCCTAGATGCCCATTAGAGCTCCTCCTGATGTATGTACAGCAGTGCTGTCAGAGGGGCATTTTCTGGTTTCATTTCTCTCGCTTTAGGCCGGCTTAGCAGAAAAGTAACATCACTGTAAAATCACCCACAGACCCAGAGAGAAGAGACAGCGACATACGTGGCCATTGCTCCACAGCAGGACAGGTGTCATTAATGCTCCAGTTGCTGAAATGCAGCACTCAACACAGCACAGCCGCATCACAGAACCCCCCAAAATCAGAGACAACCTTCGGAACCATGAGTCAAGGAAGTGAGAGTCCTTCTCTAGAGCCGTAACTGGACAATTCACACTGCCCCAAAGTGCTGGAGGACATTTCAGTATTCCCAGGGCAAATGATGCTGTTTGCCTTTTGGGGAAAAAAATGGTTCTTCTGAATAAAAATGGGAAAAATATCCAGACTCTCCATTCCTAGCACCTTACTCTTTGTATCAACAACTCTGCCCCAAGTCCTCTGAGCTTTGTGTAGAGACTACATACCAGCCCAATGTGTACAAAAATCATGAGGCAGCCCCCCAAAATCCAAATTCTGTCAGAAAATTTATTACTTTTTAAGAAATAATTGATTTTGCATCCTTTGATTTGCCTTCTGGAGTTTGATTCTTTAGCAGTCACATTTTCCAGGCAGCTTTTCTTCACAACCAGGGGGCTAGAAACTTAATATTTTAAACAAAAGCCAAACTTCTCACATAATCCCAACACTCCAATAGTTGGGGCTGTAAGAAAAACAGGAAATATCTTGACTCACTAGAAAATCACAAAAATTGACAGCAGTGTCAGGGTCACTTTTGAATTTGCAGGTTCTCTGACCCCTGTTCGTTAAATGGCCTGTAGGGAAATGATGAAATCTAAATATCAAGTGAAAAGTATTTGTCACAAACTGCGGCTTTGTGAAGCTAAATTTGTTACCCTCAGCCAGATACTGCAGACCTGTGGTTGCAAGAGAACATCCTGAGAGCATTTAGCTCCCTAGAAAGAAGTTACTGCATGAAACAATTACATTACTTTGGTGTGTGTGTGACCCAAAGAGCACTGGATGCCAACTAACAGAAGAACCTGCATTCATTGTTGATTTAACATTTCTAGTGTGGAGGCAGCACCTCCGACTTAGACAGTCATTGGGTTAGAGCCCCCCATTGTGCCAAGCACCGTACAAACATTGACCACAGGCAGGCGCTGCCCCAAAGAGCTTCTGTAACTTTTGGGTTGGCTAGAGTTTGTGTTACTGCCCCTCTCCAAATGCTTTGACATGATTGTATAGAAGAGTACATGGACAGCAGGAATTTAGCTATTTGAGGATTTTTCTGCAAGGATGCACAGGGTGACCCTCTGTACAACAACATTTAAAAATAATAAAATGAATTATCTTAATTTTTTAGGAATTAGTTTTATAACATTTCATAATCATAAAAATAGTTTACATTTTATTAAGTAACAAGTATAATTTTTATAAGTATGAATAAAAGCAAACATTTAAATAGGACAGTTTTCATAAACAGTGAGAAGTAACTTAGATTTCTAAAAGCTCAGAGAGAGTTCACCTGAGTTTTAGTTAGTCTTTGTTTATTAACTTTATATAATTGAGTGTAAAGAACTGTAAAAGATTTTTTAAACTCTTTCTTACAGAAATGTTTAACTATAATTCATGGAACCTTTCTCTTCTCCTCCTTTTTCTTCTCCCCTGTGGAATTGTTTAGTTTGCTAATTAACTAATTAATTAGTATTGAGTATATAAAAGAAAAATCCTGTTAGAAAAAATACACAACCTGAGAATACCAAACTAAACTTTTGCTTTATTATTATTTCAAGAAGATGTGAGATGGTGAACGAGGAAGGTTAAGATAATTTGACTAAAATAAAATGACATTTCAGGTATACAATTAAAACGAAAGAAGTTAGCTTCCCTCCCCCTTTTGTTTTTTACCTAACACGGCTCATGTTTCTCTATTGGAAGGCTAACAACAGCATTAACCTGCCACAAAATAATTCAGAGCTAGAAGAAACCAGCTTGCTTTTTGCTCTTCAGACTGACCTTCTCCCAGTCCATGCAGGTCACATGATTTTTAGTAAAGCAGCTGCCCTGAGGACTTGCTTTCAGCAGAGTTTCTTAGTCCAGCTATGCTATAGGGAGCCCACTGCGCTCATTGAAAGCCACTACTCCCAATTTTCAAAAAGTGTGGCTGTGCAATGCTTATTGTGCATCTGCCTCGCAATCATGACCCAGACACAACTTTTCCTCTCCTTCCATCTCCCTATATCTGTTACAGAGATGCGCTCTGTTAGGCACCTGGGTTACACTCACAGTCTTGCAGCTGAATTCCAGTATTCCACTGGAAACAGAAGAATCGAGAGTGGGTACAGAATATGAAAGCAGGAACAGAGACTTCATTCCTTGGCTCCGCACCCAGAATCTGGCCACTAAGCCCCACCTACACTTTGCCTTTATTATTTATACAACAGGACCCACCAGAGACCCCAGCTGATGTCAGGGCCCCTTTGCGCAGGGTGCTGCGCAGACACTACGGTCTGGTCTCAGAAGAGAGATTCACCAACAGATCCACATTAATCTAACTAACCCACTGCTGGTACCCCAGAATAACTCCCCATGGGGGCACAAGGGGCTTTTACTCCAGCACATGAGGGGCTTTGTCCACTTTAGCTTATGTCACTTTGAAAGCGGTGTAAACTAACCCAAGCCAAGTCTCTCTGATTCGAGGATAAGGGGGGGGCCCTGTGGGAAGTGATCCCAGGTTGTCAATAACGGTTTAGTTACTCCAGTATGGTCCTGCTGCTCGATTCCCTGTGCAGACAAATCCTTACCTGAAAACTTCATAATCTACGGAGGAAATTTTTAGAAGTACCTGAGGGATTTAGGATCACAAGGTAGTGGGCACAGTCCTACACTTGTTCTCCTAAATCCCTTAGGGGCTTTGAAAATTGTCCCCCTAGACAAGGCAGAATTATTGTTCCCATTTCACAGATGAGGAATGAGGTCCATAGAGATGACGTGAGAAGCCCAAGGACTCTCTCACCAATCGCTGATGTACCCCACCCTATTGCCTTACCCATGAACCCATGCTCTTTCCATAAATCTACCACTTCTCTGCCGGAGGAATTATTCTTAAAGAAAGAAGAAGCCAGGCTGGGTTGTCTGAGTGGGGCAATTCATAGCAGGACCTAGCTCTGATAGGGCTGGGCATAGCTCTGGCCGGGCCAGGAGTGAGCAGATGTCTGCGGCTGCGGGGCAGAGTGACATGGGGAAGGAAGGGGGAATGGAAGGAGGCTGGAGAAGTTTGGGCAAAGATTGTTATCGCAGGGGCCGATAGTGCAGCACCGACCCATGGTGTCTCCCCAACACCTGCTCAGAGCTGGGCAATGGTATCTCCCCAGGCAACCCCCCAGACAACTCCGCAGCTCACAGCTGATCGATGCGGTTCTCCCACTCTCAGCCCCTCTGCCCCCCATGACACTGCTGATCCCCCTCACGAGTCTCCTCCAGCCCTGCTGGATGGGCTCACCCCATTTCTCCAGCACAAAGGTGATGATGGGCGCAGACACCAGGAGGAGCAGGACCAGGGCACAGCGAAACACCCAGACAGCGGGGGACATGGCCGGCTCTGCAACATGAAAAGAGACACAGTGACAGTGTGCAAACCAGCATGTGTGGGACTGCAGGGTCAGCATGGGACACAGAACAGCTGCAGTGTGAACTCCTGGAGGCCAAGATCTTAGGGGGATCATGTTGCCAGGGGGCTCATTCCCCTGATGGGAGGCCTGTTCCAGCACAGCCCTGAGGGGTCAGAGGAGCAGGGAACGGCCCAGGTTTACTCCGTGCAAAGGCCTCACAGAACCAACAAGATACACACACGCACACACACACACACACATACACGTGCGCGCGCGCACACACGTACACGCACACGCACACGCACACACACACACGCGCGCACAGAGTGCTGCTGGCAGTTCTCTACAGAGCCGACCCTGCCCTGGGCCGAGGGGCCAGCGCGAGGCCTTGGCATCAGGGTGGAAGTGGGACATAAGCTCTGCTGTGGGGCTGAGCTGACCTCCTTCCCTGTGGCCCAGCCCCAGACTTTATAGCCTGAGATCACAGCTGGAGACACAGAGCCAGGCTCTGATACTCCAGGGGTTACCGAGTAATAACCCAATACCTGTGTGGGTCGGATCCCCCGCTCCTGCCTCTGTGACAAAGGGAAAGAGAATCGCACCATGGTCAGAGAGACGCCTGCAGCCTCCAGGCTCAGACAGAGCGGCATCTACCAGTCACTGGGGCCTGATCCCCAACAGGTGTAAATGGGCGTCCCTCTGCTGGATTCCATAGGCCTTTGCCAGTTTACACCAGCAGAGGAGCAAGGTGTTGGACCCTCTCTCTCTCTTGCTGAGTTTCCCCATTACAGACTCAGCGAGGACATCACTGTCCATTTAACAAACCCTCTTTTCATTGATCCCCCGGCACCTTACACTGAGATCGAAGCTCCACGAGGGTGGAAATGCCCCAGGGAGCCCTGAGCCAGGATGTCCCTGCCCTCCAACCAGACGCTCATCTGCGGCGCACCCTCAGGGATCTGATTTGCGGGAGACCCCTGCAACCCTCAGACAGGCCAGGGCTCGCCTGGTCAGCATAGCAGGTTGTGTGATGTGGCTGGGTTCTCAAGCAACTCAAAGTCTCTGTGCAGCAAGGGGAGAGCTGTGGGCACAGAGCCGGGCTCAGATCTCCAGGATCTGGCCCAAGAGGCATCTCTGTGAACAACGGGGTCTGACTCCTTTTCATCACTGCCAACTTGGCCTGTGTAGTGAGGACAAAGAGAATCTGGGCATGTCCCTGCCTCTGGGTGAAGGGTTGTACGAGACCACTATTATGGCAAACCCCAGTCTCATACACTTTGCCTTGTTGCCTTTCAGAGGGAATGTGCCAGATTTATGTTCTTGGTCATGCTGCCACAATTTGCTCCCAGAACCAGGAAGAGAACCCAGGAGTCCTGCGAACCAACCTCCCAGTGCTGTCTCATTAATAGTTGTGTGATGTATCTGTAAAGTGGGCATCTGCAAAGTAGGCTATCTACAGCCTAGTATATATGGAGGATAACAACCTACTTTTCTGCCTGTCACCCCTGTGACTGAGCTATGTGCACCTGGGTTCTTTCTGCCATGGCATGGAGTATTAGTTACACTTTCTCTGCTGTTCACCACCCTTAGCAGTCACAGGCTGAGTCTACACTGGCAAATTAAGTCAACTTAAGCTTGCTTAAGTCGACTTAATTTACCCTGCGTCTACACTGAAGTTTCCTTAAGTCAACTTAAGCAGCTTGCTTAAGTGGACTTAAGGAAAATAAAGTCAACTTAATTAAAATTAAGTCGACTTCCTAACACCACCTTCCTAATCGATCTAAGGCTTAAGTCGACTCTCTAGAGTCGACTTAAGCCAGTGTAGACGTGGGGGAGCCCTAAGTCGACCGCTCAAGGCCGGCAAGAAAGGACCGTGGGGTTTGCTTCCTTCTCCCCATGACCCGCACTCCAGCTGTTGGGACTGTGGGGCTCGCTTGTCCCTGAGTCCCGCGCTCCAGCTGCCGCAGCTGGAATGCGGGTCCCGGGGACAAGGGACCGCAGGGCTTCCTTCTCGCCGGGACATGAGTGGTCCCAGTGAGAAGGGAGCCCTGAGGTCCCTTCTTGCTGGGATCCCCGCTCCAGCTGCTCAGCAGCGGGCAGCTGGAGGGCGGAGCTCCGGGTCTTCCTCCTGGCCCGGACCACTCGGTCGGGGAAGTTGTCCCCGGGACCCCAGTGGTCCAGGCTAGGAGGATACCCTTCTGCCCAGGACGTGGGAAGTCCCGAGCAGAAGGGAGCCAAGTGGTCCAAGGCAGAAGGGAGCTCTTCGCTCCCTTCTCCCCCGGACCCTCAGGGGCTTGCTCTTCCTGGAGCAAACAAGTTGACTTAGATAGTCCAGTGAGGACTCTCTAAGTCAATTTACTAAGGGCCCCTTTAAGTCAATTTAAGAGTCCAGCGTGGACTCTCTAAGTCGACTTAATAAGGTCGACTTAAAGTCGACTTATTAAAGTCGACCTTCTTAAAGTCGACCTTAATTCCCTAGTGTAGACATAGCCACAGTGAGTTGCTGGGCAAGGCTGAGCTAGGATCTGACCACCCGGTTGTTTTTGTCCTTGGTCTCGTATCCACAGAAGTAATTCCTGGACCTTCCCTTGGACACCTCATGGATATAGTCATAGCTCTGTTTGTCCAATAAGCCCATCTGAGATGAAACTTCCTCCCCATCCTTACAGAAGACAACACGGCTCACTGGGTCCCTGAAGAACACGGAGCACAGGAGTAGCACGGAGTTCCCCGACCAGGTGGGCAGCTGGGCGAGGTGGAGGGTGGGGGCCTGGAGAGCACCTGGGAAGGGAAATGGGTGAATGTTGTCAATGGGGCTGTCAGTGGTACCCGTCTCCAAGGGAGCCCAGGGAGAGATTTTCCAAAGGAAGTTGGTTGCCATAGAAGCAGCTCATAGCTAATAGATAGTTTAGGGCCCAGGGAGGAATTATGGGATAGTCCTGCGAAGCTTGGCATGTTCCAGGGATGGAACTGTGGAGTCTGGTGAATTTGGCTTCTCTTTCCACAATTCCTCTTTGGGCTGGCCCGCACAGCCACCTCCCCAGCATGGGGGGGAGCCAGGGATCCCCACAAGCTGATTGACCCTTTAGGAACAGCCCTGGTTAGAACTGACAAAAGTGTATGCTCTAATGAATTGTTTAGTCTTTATAAGTACCACAGATCTCCTTTTTTTTAGTAATCATAATAATTAATAATAATTTTCTGCAGCTGGAAGCCTTTTCTATTGATACAACTCCTCTGGCATGATAAATAAATAGAGGAGTGAGTGTGTCTGTGGATGGGCAGACAGACAGATGGACTCACCAGGAGCCGAGCAGATCTCCTGGCTGCTGGGACTCAGTGCTGGGAACAGAAAAGTATCATGTGGTTAGTTCTAGAGACAAATCTCCCCCTTTTCTAACGTCCCTCCTGAGAGACAAAAAAAGTCATTCTTGGATCCTGTTTTGCTGGAAGCCAACCAGGCAGGACATTAGATCTAGAGTACGGCAGATTCCTCACATAAACAGACCTTGAATGAGTTGGGCCCGCCTTTCCCTTCCACTCTCCACTGGATCACATCCTCAGCTGACGTAAACTGGCATTGACTCCAGAGGCACTACACTGATTTGCACCAGCTGGCAATGTGCCCCCACTGACTCCAGTGGAGTGACACCCATTCACACCCACAGAGAATCTGGATCGGGGGCTCTCACAAGCAATGTTTTCACTTGTGCCCATTTCTCCCCCTAAATCCTAAAGAGGATTTCCTGACAGTCTTGGCCAGGCGCTTGCTCTCAGTTCCGTTTCCTTCTAACCTGCTAAGAATTATTGTAGGGTTCCCAGTTACTCACCGAGAAGCAAGAGGCACAGAGAAAGGGTCATCAGGGTGGTGGGGGGAACAAATCGGGATGGAAATAGTCCAGTGGCTTCTGCTGCTGATGGAGTCCAGAGGGGACAATCCTCAGTTGCTCCCTCCTGCCCACTCTGCCTTGTGTGCTTTAGCAGAAGAGAAGCTCTGGTGTCTTTCTGCTCTGATCTGCTCCCCAGGATTGGATGGTACAGCCAACCCCTCTTCTTGCTCCAGGCCCCCTGGGGTTTGTAGGGCTCAGGCAGCAGTGATGCTGCACTCTGTCTTTAATGTGCTGTCCCCTCATTGGGTCAGATATTTGTAACTGCTCCCCGCTTCCTGCCCTTCATCCCCACCCCAGCCACAGCATCTCTATTTAGGACTAGAAGACTGAGAACCAAAAAAGTCTGATTTATTTGCTTTTTTGAGTCTGAACATATCACTGAGCAAACGCCTCCTGTCCCATCTCACTGCACAGGGACCAGGGCAGACCTCTGGCTAAAGGCACAGCTGGACCAGGGTGAAAGGTCACAGGGTGATGAGGGGATCACAGATGTTGGATGAACCTGAACATTTTGCCTCCTCCCTGGTCTCCAGTCCCTGGTGAGAAGGATCCAGCTCCTCCTCTGGGCTTAGGGGGGACATAAATGGGACCTAGTGTGAATTTCACTCTCAGAGAACAGCTACCACGGGACAGCACTGGCTTCCCCACCTTCTTAATCTCTATCCACCACTTCTGTACCCCTAGCTCCAGCCTCTTCTGCCCATCTTGCCCCAATTGCCACCCCTTCCCCATTCTGGACTCTGAGCAGGTGGGGAGCCAGAATCTGTGTGACTGAGAAAGTGGGAAAACCAGGGCGAAAGGCCAAAGAAACATGGGGAGGAAAGCAAGTCTTCTGAACAGATGTTAGTATCTCTGAGGGAAACCAAACAGGAGAAGGCCTCAAGGACAGTTGTCAGGAGTACAAGGCAGAGCCATTTTGTAGAGCAGCTTTGCAGAATAATTGATGCGCAAATGGATTGTCCTGGGCTGGTGGTTGGGCACCTTTCACTGCTGGGCTGGAGTCTCCTGTACAGACACCTCTCCCTACACCCCGCACTGAGCTCTCCTCAGCCTGACCCTGAGCTAGCAGCCTGGCGGATCGGGGACTGATCACATGCTGTGATGTAGGATTTAGTAACCCGTTCTAACCCGTTCACATAATGCAATTTTTGTCCTGATGTTAACTTCTCTCTCTCTCTCTCATTCATCTGTTCTCATGAGGTTCTATTTAAAGGCCAAAAGGAACTAATGTGATCATTTTGTCTGCGTACCTGCGCAGCTCCGCCCAGAGAGCCTCCTACAGAGATCCCTGCATTGATCTCCTAATTTCTGACTGAGTGAGAGCACAGCTTGTAGAAAGACATGTCCGTCTCCATTTACGGACTCCACGCTGGCTCAAATTTCTAAATACCACAGAGATACAGACTCACCTGGGACATACACCAAAAAAGGGAGACAGAGTACACGTCTACCCTGCACAAAAGTCTAGAGCCTGTGCTACAGGGCTAAAAATAGCAGAGGGCATCCCAGAGGTGAATGCCTGGCTGTGAAGATGATGCTAATAACCCAGGAACATCTAGCTCTAGGAGTAGCGCTGGTGGACAAAGTGATGGAGGCAGAGGACCTGGATAGCGCATTAAATGGAATAATCAAACCGAGGGATAGATGCTTAATGCAAAATGTTGAACGTCTTCTCGGTTCGATAAATTCCAAAATCCTGCTGAGAAAAAACACTGAAAGTTAGAGTGTGTTTGGGGGCTTTGCAAAAACAAAATAAAAATGCATGTTTTCGTTGAAAGGGCCGGTGTGAACAGTGTTTTTATGGGGAAGTGTGGGGTGGGGTGCTGTTGAAAGGGCTGCAGGTGACCCCATAGTATATACTCATTGTATACAGGCTGCTAGGAACCTTGAGTTATATTAAAACCATTTAAACACCTTTTATTCATATGGTCGTTGTGGTTTTGCTGCAAAAGCTTGCTGCTTCGAGTAGCCAAAGAAAAAGTCTGAAATATTTTCTTATCACCTTTATAAATGGACTGTTTTAACCCTGCTTTTTCTTCTCTTTTGTTCTTTTGGGCGTCTGCCCCCCTCAAAAAGCAACCTGCAGCAGCGATTCTTTTTTTGAAATTTTTTACATCATTCCAAATATTTGTGTAATTGTGCAAGTTAAGGCCAATTAGCAGCTCTTTAGGCTGACATTATTGAAAGTTAACCGGGGCTTGTTGCTGCACATTCAGAAATAAACAATGTTAAAATTTATTTGATATTGTTACAAAGCCACTAACTTGTGATTTTTGTCCTACTAAGCGACTTGAAATAACAAGGACTTGGGGTGTTTACTTCACAGGCTTTTAGGGGCATGGAGTTAGTGCGGGATGTCTGTTTCCTAAGATAAAGAGGGGTCGCTTGTAAATCTAAAACTTTAAAGAATGATGCCACTTTGATATCTTTCAATGATATAACTTTCTCTGTGTGTGCACGAGCATATGTTTCAGGGTAAGGGATGACTGCCACCCATGCCTTCTTATCCAGGACCCTCTTCAGAAGAGTTAGAAGGGGTAAAATGTATGCTTTGGCCTCTATCAAGCAAATATACAAATGGATATGCAGTATACATAACTTTTTTAAAAAGTTAATTGTTATTTCACTGTCTCTTTAAAAGCAAGGGGCTTGTTTCTGTAATTCTCAACAGTTGTTTCCTATTTCAGGAGTTCTTGCAAATCCCCCTCTTTACAAAGAGAGGCTGTTTTAAAATGACAAAGAAATAGCCTCTCTCCTTCCATAAGCTGTTACCCAAAATAAAACCTGCTAATATAACTTTATTTCTATTCATTAAGCAGACTCTTTCTTTAATGTAAAATATGCTTTTTAACAAGGGGATCCATTGGTTTGCATGTTAAACTTTATTTAATACAGCCTATAAAGGGAAAAAATAACCTAAAAGGGCTATATATAGCATACATATAAGGGCTGTAAAGGCCTTCTCATGCAGGGCCCTTTGGAAGTAACAATTACCAGTTTAAAAAGCTAAATCCCTCTCTTTTTTTAAGCGTGTGGCTTTCTGGGTGTTTTATTCAACATATCGTGGGGTAACAGCCACATGGCCTTCTGATCCAGGGCCCACTTTAAAAACTATTAGAGCAAACATGATTTTTAATTTTGTATTCCTTATTTCTTGCAGGGGTCAGGGTTTAGGGTGGCTCAAAATGCTTTTTGGGGAAAAAATTTTCTCTTATCTAGGAAAAGAAGGATTGTGCAATGCAGGATGTCTGTTTGAAGATCTGGCATGGATAGATAACAATTTTTGGGGGGGGGGAAAAGTAATGCCTGTGTGGTCATTGGAAGTTTTGATACATGTGCTTTGGTTCAATGTAAAGTCTAAATTATTTTTTTAATTTCTTCTATGGTAGCAGAATCAGCTTCTTTACAAGCATCTGTAGTCCTTAACTGGTTGCTTCACAGAGCTGAATCTTTATTTGATAGCAGAGCAAAAAGTTACAAGCAGGCTCTTGAATGCGCTGTTTTTGTCCACAGAGGCTTAAAAAATATTTTGTTATACACTGTAAAAGATGCCCTCGCCTTCTTAGGCAGGGTCCTTTCTTCAGTAACATTTACCCTTGACAAGGCTAAAATGCTCTCTCTTCTTTAGGCATGTGGCTTTCTGGGTGTTTTATTCAACATATCATGGGGTAACAGCCACATGGTCCTTCTGATCCAGGGCCCACTTTAAAAACAGTTAGAGCAAACATGATTTTTTTTATTCCTTATTTTTTGCTGCTGCTAAGGTCCTAAGGACCAGAAAATTCCTGAAATACCACACACACCTAAAAAAGCCACTTTCTTTCTAAAAGCTGGTATCCCCCAAGCAAAACCTCCTCATACCCCTTTATATTGTTCAAAAGGGGGTTTTTCACATCAAACTTTTAATGCAACTTGAAAGTTTTCTCAGTTAAGGCTCTCTCTTCAGATCCTGTCTTATCTTACACCTAAATAGCAAACTAAAGCATCAAGGTCAGTCAGCAATATCGCAAGTGCAGCAGAAGCACTTTTGAATGAGTTTAAGTCACAGTATCCCGAAAGAAGCAAATTTGTATAAACTTTTAAAAAAAGTTACAGGGGTGCTGTTTTGGGACAAAGGCTAGTGAGTGGGCTTGAGCGGGAGATTGGGGTGGGGAAAGGATCTCTGGCTGATCTATAAAACAGCCTTGGGCCAACGGGGGATGTTTGCTCACTCCTTCCTCTCCCCTACTGCCCAGCAAGGAGAATGACTGGTTGGTAAGCGTCTCTCTCTCTCTTTCCTTGGAACACAGGCGTCCTGTCAGCCTGCTGCTCTAAAACGTTTCCCCTCCCCAAAGCCTCTGCACAACTTTAGCTTAGCAGACATATCCAAATAGCCCTTAATTTTTATTTTTCTCTCTTACCCCAACCGACCCCCTAGTTTTTGGCAATTTTTTCTACCCTTTGCTCCTCTATAATCTAGCAGATGTATCAAGCTAGTCCTTCTTTATATATTCCCTCTCTCCATAGCAGAAGTATCAGACTAACCCCATGTCTTAAATAAACCTCAAAAAGAATATAAATGTAAATCTTCTGTGTTACTGGAAATCAACAGAGAAATTTGTAAAGTGGGTGTGCATGATTCTAAAGTTGTCTGTGTTTATCCAGGAATGCTGTAACAGGAAAGAAAATGTCTCTAGCCTTAGAATTGTCTGTTCAGAAAGGCAGTGTAGCTGATAAAGGAAAAACGGTCTCCAAGTACTTATTTGTGGAGGTAATCTGTTTGGAGTGTATCAGGATAAAGCCCCAAGCAGCAGTCTGTAAGTTAGAGATTTGATTCAGTTTCTAGCTGCCAGAGTTTTTCAAAAGTGAATGAATTCATTGACTTGGTTTTAGTGTGCAAAAGGTTGCAGATGAAGTGAAAATTATTGGGATGCCCCTGTAACTAACTGCCTGGACTTGATCAGTATATTGGGTAGACCACAATGTTGAAACCTGCCTGTCTCCATGATGTTAACAAGTGAGTGAATGAGCAGATATGTCTCAGGATCAGAGACTCTCGGACATGCCAGGGGAAGCAGACCCCTAAGTGCTTTGGAAATATCTTGTAGTCTCTTTGTGGACTCAAATACTCCTGATGCCACGTGGAGTGAGAGTTTGGGAACTGCCCAGCAGAACCCTGTTTGTGAAACATTTTGTATATCTCTAAGACAGAGTCCATAGTTGAAAATTTGGAAATGACTAAGCAAGCTAGTGTGTGGTGGCTTAATGAAATTTACCTGATTGCATGGGGCAGGAAGAATTGCCCAGACAGTTCGGAGCTGTTAGCAAGGGAGAGAAATTTGGCATGCAAAAGAAGCAGTTTTAGAAAGTTAAACAGCCTCTGCTGTCTCCCAGACCCTGCACGAGAAGGATTGGGTGGCTGATAAACTGATTCTCTCTCTCCTTGAAACACAGGCAGCCTCTCAACCTCTCTCCAGTCTGCTTGGATTTAAACTAGCAGCCTCTTTTCTATATCAAGCTAGTCCTTAAACTCTGTTTTTCCCCAGCTAGTCCAATTGAACCTCAATTTTGGGCCTTTTCCTTCTTTTTTTTTGTTTTTAGACTCTGCAGTGGGAACTGTTTCTGCCACCCATGGTAACACAGATGCCTGATCTGCTCCCTTCCTGCTGCTTTAACTCTTTCTCTGTCTGTGCGTGACTCAAAAGATCCTGCTGACCGCTAGCCAGCTTAAGGACTCCTGCCTTTTTTTTGTGTGTGTGCTTTTAGATTCTGGTTTTCTTTATATCAGACTTGTCCTTTTTTATTATTATTTCCACTGTGTTTTTAACCCGGCAGACCCTTCTTTATATCAATCTAGCTTTTTTTTTTAAAGGATTCTGCAGCAGGAACTGCTTCTGCCAGCCAGGGTAACACAGACCCAGCCTGCTTTAACTCTTTCTCAGCCTTTAAAACTTTTTCCTCTCTTCAATGCCTCTGCTTGGATTTAGTCTAGCTGCCATATCAAACTAGCCCCTCTTCTCCTCTTTAGTAGTTTTAACTGGCAGGCTTTGCTTTATACCTATTTTTGCCTTTTTTCCTCTCTCTTTCCCCATCTAGCCCTCTTTTCTAGCCTTTGCTTGTCTGTAATCACTAGCAGCCGTAACAAACCAGTCCCCTCTCACTGCTCACTGAATTCCTTTTTGCATACTCCTTGATTCCAACTGAACCCTCATTACAGACCCAAACCTTTTGCTCTATTGAGCTCCTCCTTCATTTTTAAAAAGGCTGTCTTTTTTTTAGCTGCCCCCTGATTGGCTCAGCGGAGAGGAGGGGTTTGATCCTAAGGCACACCCGCCCCCAGTCCAGCTCTCAGTTCCCTTCCATCCACAGAACTGGTAACAGCTCCTCCATAGCCTTCGCTCCTTTCTGTCCCTTCACCTTTTACTCCCTCACACACAAGCACTACACACTTTTCCTCCATTTCTCCTCAAAATGCACAGGGACACCCCAGCCGCTCTCTCGGCCCGAGATCCAAGCACATTTTCCTTTCTCTCAAGCCCAGATTTCCTCCATTTCACCTCAAATTGGCTGATGGCACCCCGACCTTTCTCTTGGTCAAGGTCCAAACCCTGTCTCCTGTGTCCGAGCACAGGCACTACACACACAGAAGCCCAGATCCATCCAATCTCAATATAAAATGGTTATCAAAATGGCCGCCAGCACAGGTCCCGCCCAATCTCGCTATAAAACTTATATCAAATGGCTCCGGGACCCTAGACCAGAAACCGACCTTGTCAAAAAATGAATGGTGATTTATGGTATGTAGGTTATACTACTGACAGAAAAGAAGTGATTCATTGGCCTGTTCTCCAGCTAGGCAGTGTAACAGACACATGGAGTCCTGAGTAAACCCATGTGCCTGTTACCTCAGTCTTTCCGCTGCGGCCACAGATCTCCACCCAAGTAGCTGCCTCCCACATATGCTGGTAGCCTGGTCAGTTTGCCCCTGCCCCCCATGGAAGATATTGGGTTAGGATTAGGTCATTGGTGTTTCCTAGCCTAGATACCCATTAGAACTGCTCCTGAAATATGCAGAGCAGTGCTATCAAAGGGGCGTTTTCTGGCTTCATTTCTCTCGCTTTAGGCCACCTTAGCAGAAAAGTAACATCACTGTGTTTTATCTTAAAGCACCCACGGCTCCTGAAGGATGAGATGTCAATATACTCAGCCATTGCTCCACAGCAGGACAGGTGTCATTAATGCTTCAGCTGCTGAAATGCAGCACTCAACACAGCACAGCCACATCACAGAACCCCTCATAATCAGAGATGACCCTAGGAGCCATGAGAAAAGGAAATGGGGACCTTCTCTGGGGCCATAATTGGACAACACACAGGCTATGTCTACACTTGTTAATTTAAGTCGACTTTAACTAAGTCGATTTAGTGTGTCTACACTTAAAATTAAAGTCGACTTAAAGGGGAACTTACAAAGTCGACCTAGAGCATCCACACTGGATGCTCTAGGTCAACTTTGTGGGGCTAGGGGGGCCTTGGGCAGGTCCACGGTGGCAGAAGGGGCACCCCTTGTGTGCAATGGGGTAAAGGGGGACAGGGACCCTGGCAGGGCATGTGGGCAGGGTGTGACGCTGTCTGGATTTAGGGAAGCATTTATGATATTATTTTCAATGGATATCTCATAAATGCTATAATCCATAGGAACTATGTCATGTTTGGTATCAATAGAAAGGTAGTAATTTGCTGGGAATGATTATATAGTTTATGTCTAGGAATTCTATTTCGATTAGAAGTTAGGAATTTGATGTTATATCTATACTTTAACTTGTGTCATTCTGGAGGAATGCCTTAGACAGGAGGGTGTGAACAACCATTGTCTCCTTAATCGCTCATCAGGTTTCTCCCTTTGGCCCATTGCAGGTGGGAGCTTCCTTAACATTAAGGAGACAATGGTTGTTCACACCCTCCTGTCTAAGGCATTCCTCAGGCGATTCTAAGGCTATGTACACACGATCAGATTAAAGCGCAAAATGGCAATCGGGCTATAAAAACACGTGACCTTTATTGCGAGAGAGCGCGTACACACATCGCTCCTTGCAACGCAACAGAATTCTTTGCAATATCGTGGTGTAGTGCAATGAATTCTGGGCACCTACCCCATAGTTCAATTTTCCCTGAATCGGCGCTTGGAATCATGGGATGAAGGAAAGGAACACAAAGCGCCATGGGTAAACTCTCAGTTTCCTGTGGTGCACTGTGTTCCCCTTGTGTCTTCCTCATTGCCAATAGCAACTCGCGCCTAATTTCAACAGTGCAGTGACGCACCGCACCACTTGCAAACAATCACAACAGCTACAGCATGGATCCTGCGCTGATCTCCACTGTCACCTTCAGCATTCTAAATACATCTTGGCTGGTTGCTCAGTACGCAATGAGCTCCGAGTCAGACGAGGACGCTGAGGAGCAGGGGCTGATCGATGCCATGCAGAGCAACAGCACCGCGTTGCTCAGCTCCTTCACCGACCATCTGCACATGGTGCAATGCCGTTTCTGGTCACAAGAGATGAGCACCGAGTGGTGGGATCACATTCTTATGCAGCTGTGGGATGACGAGCAGTGGGTACAGAACTTTCGAATGCGGAAAGCAACCTTTCTGGAACTGTTTTCAGAGTTGGCCCCTGCTCTGCGACGTAAAGACACCAACATGAGGTCAGCCCTAACTGTGGAGAAGCGTGTTGCAATTGCTGTCTGGAAGATGGCGACTCCTGACTGCTACCGGTCGGTTGCAAACCAGTTTGGAGTCGGGAGGTCCACCGTCGGATTAGCCCTCTCACAAGTGTGCTGAGCCATCAATCGCGTTCTGCTACGGAGGACGGTGATGTTGGGCAATGTTCGTGAGATTGTGGACGGCTTTGCTGCCATGGGATTCCCTAACTGCGGGGGAGCCATAGATGGCACACACATCCCTATTTTGGCTCCAGACCATCTCGCAACCTAGTACATCAACAGAAAGGGCTACTTCTCCATGGTGCTGCAAGCACTTGTGGATCACAAGGGGCGTTTTACGGACATCAATGCTGGGTGGTCGGGAAAGGTGCATGATGCCCGCATTTTCAGGAACACTGGTCTGTACCGGACGCTGCAAGGGGGTACCTTCTTCCCTGATCAAAAAATTACAGTGGGGGATGTGGAGATGCCCATAGTCATCCTTGGAGAACCAGAATACCCACTGATGCCATGGCTCATGAAGCCATACACCGGTAACCTAGATCGCAGCAAGGAGCAGTTCAATTACAGATTGAGCCGCTGCAGAATGACTGTGGAGTGTGCCTTCGGCCATTTAAAAGGGCGCTGGCGATGTTTGTATGGGAGGCTGGACTTGGCGGAGGACAACATCCCTGCTGTGATTGTGTCGTACTGTGTCCTTCATAACATTTGTGAAAGTAGGGGAGAAAAGTTTTCCCCAGGGTGAGCTATGGAGGCACAGCACCTCAAGGAAGCATACGAACAGCCAGCCACTAGGAGTATTAAGGGGGGCCAAAGAGAAGCTGCTCGCATAAGGGAGACACTCAGGGACCATTTCAATGATGGCCTCCCCTAGTTAACTTCCAGGACGCATCAGGTGCACCTTATGAGATGTTCAATGTGTACAAATAAAGCCACTCTTCAAATTATTTGTTACTGTTTTTATTAAAACCTAAAAGGGGGGGGGGGTTACAGGTGGGTGTAGCTGCGGGTCTCTAAAAAGTAGCTCTGGGGGGGACTGGATGTTGCAGTGTACCAGGGGGACGAGTGGCCTTCAAAGAAATTCTGTGAAGGACTACGGGATGTGGGAGGCAGACACGGCAGAACTGTATGGAGTGGAGCCCATACATTAATCGCCTGGGTCTGCAAAGCAATCATGCTCTTGCGCAGTTCTCTTTGCTCCTTCATCACGCTTACCAGTTCATCCCTGTGTTTCTGCCTCCTCTGTTGGGATTCCTCTCTCCAGGCTTGATTCTCCCTCGCGGATTCCTGTGCTGTTTTCAGCAGGTCCTGAAACATATCCTCCCTGTTTCTTCGAGCACGCCGCCGAATGTTTCTCATGAGGTCAGCTAGGGTAGACACCGGCCTTGTGACGGTCGAATCTAATAAAAAAAAATAATAAAGCTATTGTTAACACAGAGCCTAGATAATCAATGTAACCTTCCAGTAGCACATTCCACTGGAAGGTACAGGGCAGTCAACATCCTATGCTTCGCTGAAGCGGACAAGGTACGTCCTAATAGAAAGCTTACTGGGGGCTAACATTCTGCACAGGGCACACAAATGAAACCCGATATCTCTATCCTCAGAGTGCCCCTGCCAGCTAGAATACATATCCTACATGCCACCAGTTGCAAGCCAGGACCGTATGCTGCTGCTCTGTGTGCTGCCATGGTTCCCAGTGCTGTGCTTTGCAGCTGGCGAGGCAGAGTATCCGTCTTTGGGAGCATAGACACAAACGCTCTCCCATCTAACCTGAGTAGTAGGCTCTGGAGGTACATCGAGGAAACCTTTACTGACCTAAATACAGATGATTTTTTGACAATCACTGCTTGTGTTGATGCACTTCTAATGAATGCAGAGTAAAGAGCATGCACAGCAGGGACCGAGACAGCAAGCACCCCCGCCCCGGACAATGATATTTTAGCAGGAGCCATAGCTGCACGAAAGAGAAACTTACCGGAACCCCCCTCTGCCACCTCAGAGGACACGTTGCAATTCATGTCTTGGGTGGACGTCTCAGCGGGGGTGCAGAAGAGCTCCTGGCTAGACGCTGTTGCGCTTTCCTCCAGGTCATCCTCCATCTCCTCCTCCTCATCGATCACGTCCTCATCCTGCTTGGGTCTGGCATTCACTGGATGAAGGGGGGCCGATGTGTCCACGGTACTCTTTGCAGTGGTTGTGGGGTCCCCACTGAGGATGGCTTCTATCTCCTTATAGTACCTGCATGTAGCAGGCGCTGATCCCGAACGGCAGTTTGCCTCCTTTGCTCGGTGATAGGTTATTCTTAGCTCCTTCACCTTTGATCTGCACTGCACAGTGTCTCTATCATAACCTCTCTCTGACGTGGCCCGAGAAATTATGCCAAATGTATCATAATTTCGCCTGCTGCCGTGTAGTTGCGTCTGCACAATGGACTCTCCCCAGATGCTGATTAGGTCCAGCACCTCTGCCGTGCTCCAAAGGGGTGCGCATCTTCCACGATGGGCCACCATTGCTACTGAAGATCAGAGCTGCACTCCACTCCACGAGGAAGAGAACAGGAAGTGAAACAGACGAGAAATTCGAAAATCCCAGGAATCTGATCAGGGCGGGGACTGTTTCGTCACGGCCACAGAGCGGGTGGAGGGAAGACCAGAGAGGACGACTTTGGAATGCTGGGACACTTCCGGAGGCCAATCATTGCGCGGTAAGCGTACACATGAGTGGAAAAGTGCAACAGCTGTTCTGCGTTAACTGCTACCACCCTCGTCGAGGTGGTTTTTGTATTGCGCTACAACAAGGCAGTTAACGCACAACAGCCCTATTGCACGTGTGTACGCCGTTGTTGGTATCGCGCGGTAATGATTGTTAATGCGCGATAAAGTGATTGTGTGTACAAGGCCTAAGTCTCTATGCAGCAAGGGGAGAGCTGTGGGCACAGAACTAAGCTCAGATCCGTGGGCTCTAGCCCAAGAGGTGTCTCTGTGAACTGTGGGGACTGACTCCTCCTCACCACTGCTGACTTTCCCTATGGTGAGGACAAGGCAAATGTGGGCACATCCGTACCTTCAAGTAAGGGTTTCACAAAATTACTATTATGGCAAACCCTAGTCTCATACACTTTGTCTTGTTGTCTTTCAGAGGAAATGTACCAGATTTATGTGCTTGGCCATGCTGTCTCTAACGTTAATCAGAGTTTGCTCCTGGAGCCAGGAAAAAGAACCCAGGAGTCCTGTGAACCAACCTCCCATTGCTGTCTCACTAACAGCCTGGCACCCCACATGGCATTCGCAGCCTGCTCAGCATGATCTCCAGTACCCCCATCCTGCCTATTCCCAGACTTTTAGGTGGAGCCCCCATCTGCCAGGCAAGAGACCGACCCAGATAATAACACCTCAGTGCATGGAGAACCCGGCACTTCAAGTGGCTGGTTCGCATGTAGAGAGGAAGACAAATCCCAGCAGTCCTAACTGGGTAGCAGAAAAGGGCCAGACCAAGGCTGGGGAGGAGGATATGTGAGCTGCTTGCCTCAGAGGGATTTACTGTAAGAAGTGGGGTAATTGGTGTTTCCCAGCTGAGATGCCCATTAGAATTCCTCCTGATATACACAAAGCAGTGCTGTCAAAGGGGCGATTTCTGGCTTCATTTCTCTTGTTTTAGGCCAGCTTAGCAGAAAAGTAACACCATCGTGTTTTATCTTAAACACCCACAACCCAAGAGAGAAGAGAGGGAGACATATGCAGCCAGAGAATGACAGGTGTCATTAATGCTCCAGTTGCTGAAATGTAGCACTCAACACAGCACAGAAACCACCTTAGGGGCCATGAAGCATGGAAGTCGGGGAACCTTCTCTAGGGCCACATCTGAACAATACACAGTGCCCCAAAGTGCTACAGGACACTGCAATCTTCCCATGGTAAATGCTGCCTGTTTGTTTTGGGGGGGGGGGGGAGGTTTCTTTTGAATAAAATTGGGGCAAATATTCAGAATCTGTGTCCCTATCACCTTACTCTTTATATCAACAGCAGCTGTGGGTCATAATCTGACCTTCCCTAGAGCAGGATGAGTGGACTTGGGGTTCTGCTTTGGGCATATTATAGAGACAGGCCCAAAGTCTGGGTGTGGGGGCTGACTGGGCAGCTAGGCAAGGCCGTACACGTACACAGGATAGATGTTAATGAAGAATAGTGGAAAGATTAATGCTCCAGTTAAGAGAATAAGCCACAGCAGTCTGTCAGGGCAAGGACTGCGCTCTATGATACATAACTAGAGCCCTGCAGATATCCACATCCATGCAGCCCATTTTTTGAAGATCATGGATGGAATGCAGATAGTCGTGGAGGCCACTGATTACCTGACTTCTGGGAACTCTGTGACTTCTCAGGCAGAGCTAGAGAAGCTCTTAGACCCGGGCTGCCACTGCTGAACAGCTGATCAGCCAGCTAGTCCCAGGTGCATCATGAAACAGTTTATCAAGGCCAGTCTTCAGACTGTGTATCATGTGTATGTGTGTGGCCTTGCCCAGCTGCCCAGTCAATCTCTCAGTGGCAGGCATTCGAAATGCACCAGATCTGGATGCTCCACTGAACTTCCTGAAATCTATGCCTAGGACCACTTTGTCTAGGGAAAGGGGATGTGCACCAGCCTTGTAACCTGAGCAGATTTCCCAAGCACAATAGACAAACTCTCTGGTAAGGATAAAATATTAAAATAAATGTATTGACCACAGAAGGATAGATTTTATGTGATTATAAGTGGTAGGCATAAATAAGCCAGAGATATTTACCAAAGAAAGTAAAAAATAAGCATGCAGTGTAAATCCTAAAAGTCAAACAAAAGCTGTTGGGCTCAGAGCAGGGAGCTGGGAGAGAGTCTCTGCTCTGGGCTGCCAGGGTGTCAGACTGGATGGGCTAATCCTGGCCTTAATCTTTGTGTGGCTGTGACTGTAACTCTGGCCTGGGCTGACTGCTGGCCTTGACCTGTCCCCAGCACTAAAAGCTGGCCCTGTGCTGGTTTGAGACAGGCCCACTCCCTCAAACATACCAACAGCCCAACCCTCTGCCACTAAACAGTATTTTCCAACTGCCTAGGCCAAGGACTACTCTCGGGGTGCGTCTTCACTGGCAACTTAGGTCAATTTACGGATGCTTAAGACGACCTACACAAAGCCGCGTCCACACTGGGCTTTTATTAAGTCGATTTAAGCGCTTCCTTAAGTAAACTTAATAACACCTACTCTGAGGTTGAATTAAGCCATAAGTCGACTTCTTAAGTCCACTTAAAGCCATTGTGGATGGGGATTAGTGCTAAATCGACCTTATTAAATTGATTTAAAGTATT
>ML686080.1:171193-250832 GCA_007922175.1 Pelusios castaneus
ACTTAAAATTTAAGTGTGGACATGCTAAGTCGACTTAAATTCACAAGTGTAGACATAGCCCTTGTGCCCTCCCAACTGGCACACTGACTATCAGGCAATTCCCGGTCCAGCTAATGGAAGGACCTGGAGCCACAACACACACCGTATCCCCGTCCCTGGGAATCGTTAATGAGATTGAACCTAGCTCTGAATTCCTAGGGGAATTGCTGCTGCCTCTGGGGAGGTCAGCATCTGCCTGTCACCAACCCCACCACAGCCACTGCCCAGGAAGCCAGCAAAAAATGCAGCCACTACTGAAAAGCTGCATCCTAGCTCCACCTGTCCTTCATGGGCTGAACGCAGGATCCCTGGGTGTGGCTCCCTGGCCTGGGTCTTGAAGGATCTCAGTCTGGGTGATCCAATGGTTCTTTCTGGCTGTATCCTCTCAAAAGCCCCAGTTGTCATCACTCTGACACTGACACACACACACACACACACACACACACACACACAAACCTTACCGGTGTTGCTGAGGTGCTGGGTGGGGCTCAGCTCAGATCTGGTCACTTGGTTGTCACTGACCTTGGCTTCGTACCCACAGGAGTAATTCCCGGTGCTGCCCCTGGACACCACAAGGTCATAATCGTAGGCGAGTTTCCCCCCTAAGCCCATCTGGGATGAAACCTCCTCCCCGTCCTTATAAAAGACAATGCGGGTGGCTGGGATCTGAGCGAACATGGAGCACTGGAGTCTCACCAAGTCCCCTGGCTGGGCGGACGTCTGATTCAGGGAGAGGCTTGGAGCTCGGAAAGCACCTGGGAAGAGGAATGGGTCAGAGCTGTCAATTGAGTTGTCTGTGGTTCCTGGTGCTGTCAGTGGGTCAAGAGGCAAATTAAGGGCCAGTGGATCTGTGCCAGATCTTGGATGGAGGCTTTGATTCCAGCAAGCTGGGCAGCCAGGAGGACAAGATCTCTCCAGTGCCCAGGGGTTTCATTACCTAGGATTATTAGGGATATGGAAGAGCCAAGAGGTTGGGTCAGCACTGGGCATGTCCTGGAACAAAGGGCCCTGGCATGGGCATCCCACTGAGGCAACTGGGGCGGTTCATCTGGGAGAGAGGTGATCTTTCAGTGATGTTGGTTCCTGGCCACTGGGGGCTGTCTGGGCCGTGGTCAACACTGAGGCCTGTCCCCATAGTTCATGCAGTGAAGGCCAATCGCTATCCTGTGGAGCTTACTAGCCAAAAAGCTGCATCTATCCCATACCCCTCCATGTCTGCTCTAATATCTCCCGTCCTTGGGTGCATCTACATTTGTAAATTAAGTCGACTTAAGCAGGCTTAAGTTGACTTAATTTACTCTGCATCTACACTACACTTTCCTTAAGTCGACTTAAGCTGCTGCTTAAGTCAACTTAGGGAAATTTCAAGTCGACTTAATAAAACCTAGTTTTAAGTCAACTTACTGATTAAGTCGACTTTATTAAGTCGACTTAAGCCAGTGTAGACGTGGATTAGCCCTAAATTGACTTAGAAGGTCCCAGGGCTCCCCCACTGACCTCCCTCCAAGGTGCCTGGCATAGCCAGAGCCTGGCGTGCCCACCCACAGGGCAGAACACAGCCCTGCCCACCCCACTCCTATACCCTGCCCCTGTCCCTGACCTGCTCAGCCTCCATGTACCTTGGTACAATGGGGAAGATGCTGAGCTCCCTGGCACTTTTGAAGGGGTGCCCAGGGAAGGGGGGCACCTCTTGGGTGCCCCCCTTCCCATCATGCACCACTCCCAGGTCCACCTAGCCCGTACAAGTCGACTTAGGCATCCAGTGTGGATGCTCTAAGTTGATTTGGCAAGGTCAACTTTAAGTTGACCTACATTTACAGTGTATGCATGCTTTGTCGACTTATTTGAACAAGTGTAGACATAGCCCTTGTGCCCCCAGCAACTGGTATAGGGGACACCAGGCAATTTCACGCCCAGGATAAAGGAAGGTCCTGGAGCCATGGAAGACACTGGATTCCACCGGACATTGGATTTCAGGGAATCACCAGGGCAATGGAATGCAGCTATGAACTTACAAAGGAATTGCTGCTGTCACTGAACAGGTCAATGTCTTCCTGTCACCTTCCCTACCCCAGCAGTGCCCTGACCACTATCCAGGGAGCCAGCAAAAAATGCAACTCCCACTGAAAAGCTGCATCCGAGCTCCACCAGCCCAGATACAATTCCTGGGCTGTGGCTCCCTGGCCTGGCCTGGGAGTGAAGCTCAGTCTGGGTAATGGTTCTTTCGGGCTATACCCTACCGAACACCACTGTTCACAGACACACAGACACTTACCAGTAATGTTGAGATGCTGGGCAGGGCTGAGCTGGGATCTGTTCACACGGTTGTTGCCGTCCTTGATCTCGTACCCACAGGAGTAATTCCCACTGCTGACTATGGATATCACATGGTCATACTCGTAGGTGAGTTTCCCCATTAAGCCAATCTGGGATGAAACCTCTTCTCCGTCCTTATAAAAGATGATGCGAGTGGCTGGGGTCTGCGTTGGCACAGAGCACTGGAATCTCAGCAAGCTCCCTGGCTGGGTGGACGTCTGGTTTAGATGGAAGGTTGGGGCAGGGAAATCGCCTAGTAAGTGAGATGGGGCAGAGCTATTAATTGTGTTCGTGGTGGTGTCAGGTGCTGCTGGTGAATCAGGGAGTAAATTAATGGCAGGTGAATCTCTGCCGTATCTCGGCTAGAGGCTCTGATTCTAGCTCAGCTGAGGAGATGAGGGATGAGCTCTCTCCAGTGCCCAGGAACTTCATTACCTAGGTTCATTTGGATTGCAAAAAGCCTACAGGTTAGCTCAGATCAGACTCTGATAGTCTGACACTGAGCATGCATTAAAAGAAAGGCACGGGCATCCCACTGAGCCAGGTGGGGCAGTACGTCTTGAAGAGAGGTGATCCTTCAATGAGGCCAGTCCCTGGCCATTGGGCACTGGCCAACACCACGACCTGCCCCCCATAGTCCATACAGTGAAGGCCAGTCACTGCCCATTGGTCTCGCCAGGTGAGAGCCAAGGAGCCGTGTCCAACACTAACACCTCCGCTGCCTTCTCCAACATCTTCCTTGTCATTGAACCCCTCCCACCCACCCCCCAATAGGCACAGGGAGCATTCGGCAATTCGAGGCCCAGCTAATGGAAGGTCCCAGAGCCATAGAAAACACTGGATCCCCTCTCCTGGGAATCAGCAGGGCGATGGGCCCCAGCTCTGAATTCCTAGAGGAATTGATGCTGCTGTGCAGGTCAGTATCTGCCTGTCACCATCCCCACCACAGCCACTGCCCAGGAAGCCAGCAAAAAATGCAGCCACCATTGAAAAGCTGCATCCTAGCTCCACCTGTCCCTGCTGGGCTGGAGGCAGGGTTCCTGGCCTGGGTTAAATGGGAGCTCAGTCTGAGTGACATAATAGTTCCTTCTGGATGTATCTTCTCAAATACCCCTGTTGTCTCACTCACACACACACCCTTACCAGTAATGTTGAGGTGCTGGGCAGGGCTGAGCTTGGATCTCTTTGCCTGGTTGTGGCTGTCCTTGATCTTGTACCCACAGGCATAATTCCCGCTGCTGCCTCTGGACACCACATGGTCATAGTTGCAGGTGAGTTTCCCTGCTAAGCCTCTCTGAGATGAAACCTCCTCCCCATCCTTATAGAAGATGACGCAAGTGGCCAGGGTCTGTGTGGGAACGGAGCATTGGAGTCTCACCAAGTCCCCTGGCTGAGCGGACTTCTGGTTTAGATGGAGAGTTGGGGCAGGGAAATCACCTGGGAAGGAAAGTGAGTCAGAGCTGTCAATTAGGTTGTTGGTGATTTCTGGTGCTGTCGGTGGGTCAGGAGGTAAATTAAGTCAGGTGAGTCTCTGCCATGTCTTGGATGGAGCTCTGATTTGAGCCATCTGGGCAAATGGGGTATGAGCTCTATCCAGTGCCCAGGAGATCCATTACCTGGGTTCATTTGAATTGCAAAAAGCCTATATGTTTGTTGAAGTTGGGCTCCCATTGTCTGGGACTGGACATGTCCTAGCAGAAAGGGTCCCAGCGTGGGCATCCTGTTGAGCCAGCTGGGGCAGTACATCTGGGACTCAAGAGGTGACTCAATGAGGCTGGCCCCTGGCCAGTGGGACTGTCTGGCCAACCAGACTATGCAGTGAAGGCCAGTCGTTGCCCCATGGAGCATGCCAGCCTACAATCAAGGAGCTGTGTCTCTCCCTGACCCCTCTGACGCATGCGCTAACATCCCCCATTCTTGTGCCCCCCAACTGGCACAGGGACCATTGGGAAATTCCTGGCCCAGACTAAGGGAAGGTCCTGGAGCCACAGCAGGGAGTGGATCCCCCTTTCCTGGGAATTACCAGGGTGATGGGACCCAGCTCTAAAAGAATAGGTAAAATGCTGCTGCCACTGAGCAGGTCAACATCTGCCGGTCACCTTTCCTGACACAGCAGTGCCTCCAGCCACTGCCCAGGCAGCCAGCAAAAAATGCAGTCACCACCAAAAACCTGAATCCCTCCTCCCCCAGCCCCTGCTGGGCTCAACTCAGGGCCTGGCTGGGTGCAGCTCCTAGGCCTGTACCAAACAGGAGGTCAGCCTGGGTGATCTAATGGTTCCTTCTGGCTGTACTATCCCTAAAACCCCTGTTGCCATAGTACCCTCCCCACCCTCCCCCTCCCCATACCCCTTACTGGTAATGTTGAGGTGCTGGGCAGGACTGATCTGGGATCTGATCACCCGGTTGTTGCTGTCCTTCATCTCGTACCCACAGGAGTAATATCCGGAGCTGCTTCTGGACACCACATGGTCATAGCCATATGTGAGTTTCCCCACTAAGCCAGACTGGGATGAAACTTCCTCCCGATCCTTATAGAAGATGACAAGCGTGGCCGGGGTCTCCGTGAGTATGGAGCATTGGAGTCTCACCAAGGCCCCTGGCCAGGCAGATGTCTGGTTCAGGTAGAGGATAGGGACAGGGAGAGCACCTGGGAAGGAGAATGGGTCAGACTGTCAATTGGGTTGTCAGTGGTTTCCAGTGCTGTCAGTGAGTCAGGAGGTAAATTAATGGCAGGTGAGTCTCTGCCACATCTTGGATGCAGGGCTGGGAGGACAATCTCTCTCCAGTGCCCAGGAAGTTCACTGCCGACGAGCATTTGGGTTGTGGAAGCCTCAAGAGGTTTGGTCGGGCTGGGCTCCCATTGTCTGGCACTGGGCATGTCCTAGAACAAAGGGCTACAGCGCAGGCTTCTTCCTGAGCCAGCTATGGTAGTACGTCTGGGAGAGAGGTGACCCCTCAGTGACGTTGGTCCCTGGCCATTGGGGTCTGTCTGGTGCACGGCCAACACCGCAGCCTGCCCCCATAATCTATGCAGTGAAGGGCAGTCACGGCCCCATGCAGCTCAGCAGGCAATGAGCTGTGTCCATCCCTTCCCCTTCTGGCAGTTACTCTAACATCCTCCCTGTCCTTGTCCTCCCTGTCCTCTCCCCAACTGGCACAGGGGGCATTGGACAACTCTAGGCCAAGACTAATGGAAGGTCCTGGAGCCATGGGAGACACTGGATCCCCCTTTCCTGGGAATCACCAGGGCGATGGGACCCAGTTGTGAACTCACAGGGGAACTACTCCTGCCCCTGGGCAGGTCAATATCTTCCTGTCACCGTCCCTGCCCCAGCGGTGCCCCTGGCTGCTCTCCAGGCAATCAGGAATCAATCAGCCCCCACCAAAAAGCTGAATCCTGCCTCCTTTAGCCACTGCTGTGCTATACACAGGGTGATTGGGTGCAGCTCCCAGGCCCGGGTCAAATGGGAGCTCAGCCTGGCTGATCTAATGGTTCTTTCTGATTGTACCCTCTCAAAATCCCCTGTTGTCACTCTGCCACACACACACCGCACACACGCCCCTTACCAGTAACGTTGAGGTGCTGGGCAGGGCTGAGCTCGGATCTGTTCACCCGGTTGTGGCTGTCCTTGATCTCGTACCCACAGGAGTAATTCCCGGCACTGACCCTGGACACCACATGGTCATAGTCGTAGGTGAGTCTCCCCACTAAGGCCTTCTGGGATGAAACCTCCTCCCCGTCCTTATAGAAGACAATGCGAGTGGCCAGAGTCTGGGTGAGCACAGAGCATTGGAATCTCACTGAGTCCCCTGGCCGGGCAGACGTCTGGTTCAGGTAGAGGCTCGTGACAGGGAAATCGCCTGGGAAGGGAAATGGGTTAGGGCTGTCAATTAGAGCATCGGTGGCTTCCAGTGCAGTAAGTGGATCAGGAGGTAAATCAATGGTGGGCGGGTCTCTGCCACATCTCAAATGCAGGCTCTGATTCCAGTCAGCGGGTGAGACGGGGGGACGAGCTCTCTCCGGTGCTCAGGAGTTTCATTACTTGGGATCTTTTTGGTTGTGGAGAACCATAGAGGGTTGGTCGGGCTGGGCTCCTATTGTCTGGCACCGGGCATGTCCTAGAACAAAGGCCCTGGTGTGGGCAACCCACTGAGCCAGCTGGGGCAGTATATCTCAGAGAATGGTGACCCCTCAGTGAGGACATCCCCTGGCCATTGCGAGCTGTCTGGGTCATGGTCAACACTGCGACCTACCCCTATAGTCCATGCAGAGAATGCCAGTCGCTACCACACAGAGCTTGCCAACTGACAGCCATGGAGCTGTGTCCACCCGCAGCACCTCCAGTGATTGCTCTAACAGGACCCCTGTCCTTGTGCCCCACCCTTCCCCAGCTGGCACGGGCCACCCTACTGGGCTGGGTGCAGGCTCTCTGGGCACGGCTTCCTGGCCTGGGTCAAAAGGCAGCTCAGCCTGGGAGATCTAATGGTTCCTTTTGACTGTTGACTTTTGAACACCTCTGTTGTCACTCTGCCATGTGCGTGTGTGCACACACAGACTTACACACACATCCTCACCAGTAATGTTGAGGTTCTGGGCAGGGCTGAGCAGGGATCTGGTCACACGGTTGTTCCTGTCCTGGATCTCGTACACACAGGTGTAATTCCCGGCGCTGCCCCAGGACACCACATGGTCATAGCTGTAGGTGAATTTCCCCAGTAAACCCTTCTGGGATGAAACCTCCTCCCCGTCCTTACAGAAGACAATGCGAGTGGCTGGGGTCTGGACGAGCACAGAGCACTGGAGCCACACAGATTCCCGTGGGTGGGCGGACGTCTTGTTCAGGTTGAAGATGGGGGCAGTGAGGGTGCCTGGAGAAGGGAATGGGTCAGAGCTGTGATTTGGGTCGTCGGTGATGCCCAGCGCTGTGGGTGAGTCTCTGCAACGTCTCACATTGAGGCTCTTTTTCCAGCCCAGCTGGGCAGATGGGGGATGAGCTCTCTCCAGTGCCCAGGAGCTTCGTTACTTGAGTTCATCTGAATTGTGGCAGAGGTTATGGGCTCGGTCAAACTGGCCCGCAATTGTCTGGCACCAGGCATCTCCTAGACCAATGGATACTGGTGCAGACATCTACTGACCTGACTGGGGCACTTTGACCAGGAGAAAGGGAATGTCTCAGCAAGGCTGGCCCCTGCCCTTGTGAAATGCCTAGGTCCCGGCCAACACTTTGGCTTTCCCGCCCAGCCCATGCAGTGAAGGCCAGTCAAAGCCCCCCAAGCTCACCAGTCAACAGCCAAGGAGCTGTCTCCACCCCTAACCCTCTGATGTACGGTGCAGGACACCTTCCACCTTCTTGTGTCAGAGCTGTCGACACTGTACTGAGCAGAGTGTGGCCCAAATGGGGTGGGGCAGGGCTGGACTCCTGGAAAAGAAGGGGTGAATGGGGACAGACAGACAGACGCACTCACCTGGAGCTGAGCAGATCTCCTGACAGCTTGAACTCAGCCCTGGGGACAGAAAGGGGACATGGTCAGAGCCGGGCTAAAATCTCCCTGGCTGTGAGATGCCCTGACAGTCTGGTGGGGTCTCTGTTCCCTCCCCATCGCCCCACTCCCAAAGGACAATGTCCCCTGCAGTGATGGGCAGAGTCTGGGTCTACAACACCCCATCGCCCTCCCCAACCTGTGCACTGAATGGGATCCAGGCACAGACATGGGAGTCCGGAGCCCTTTCTCTCAGTAACACAGAGGAACAGGGTCCAGTTCCAGCCCCACCTGTCCCAGCAGGGGAATCCTGCCTGCTCCAAGGGGCAGTGCCAGACGTGTAGAGCCCTGGCCCCATGGTCTCTTCTGGGCTGTCCTGGAGGTTTTCTGCTCCCAGGGAATCAGTATCGAGTGTCTCTGCACGGGGCTCTGCTAATAACCCACCAGCACTTCCCTCATCCCCGGCCCAGTCACCTGAGCTCGGCCCCTCACTCCACCACAGGGCCTGCAGCAGGGAACCTGCTATGGACAGACAGAGGGACAGGGCCCACATCAGATATGGATGTTTGAGAATCAGGCCCAGAGCAGTGCATACAATCCCAGCCCCTCTGAAAACAGATCTGAGGTGAGAGCCAACTGTGTGACTTGGGCCCCTCCCTATAACAAGACCCAGACTCAGCACACCTGAATTCTGGGGAATCCAGAACCAGAGCCCAGGCTGGATCCCCTCTCAGTGACTCTGGCCCATTAGTAACAGGGAGCACTGGGAGTATAATCCCCCACCCTCCAATGTCAACAGCCCTGCCTGGGCTCTGCCTCCAGACAGAGCTGCCATCTCATGAGCTTCCGAGTGAAGACTGTCCTTATCCTGTTGGATACAGCTAAATACAAAGCCACATCTCACAACAAGAGCTGGCAGCCAGACCTGAAGTGGAGGCCATTCAGGGAACAAAGACCCCATCCACCAGACCTGCAGCCTAGGGCTGAGAAAGCAGGGACCTCAGGAAAGTTTTAGGGGCCCAAAGGGACAAACAAGACAAACAGAGCTCCCAGGGTGACGCTGGGACAACAGGGCTTATGCGCCCCTGGGCTGTCTAACGAGGGGAGCCGTGACTAGGAGCAGGGAGGGGATCCTGCCCCTCCCCATCCCATGTACAGTCTTGCTGAGACCAATACTGGATCTAGATTCCAGTTCTGGGGCCCCAGTTTAAAAGGATATTGAAAAAGTGACAGAAAAATGCTTTCAGGGCTGGTGAAGATGTCTAAATGAGAAGCCAGTGTTGCTCCATATGTGTAGCTGGTCATGGTGCCTAAGCGTCCATGCACTGAGGAGCTCTTCAGTGCAACAGGGACAGGCAGAACCAGACCCAGAGGCTGGACACTGAATCTGGGTGAATTGCGGCGAGAAAGGAGGCAGCAGCTTCTCGCCGTGCAGGGATAATGTAGGGATATGCGGGTGATTTTGCTGTTTGTATAACTTGTATCAATCCTTGGTTTATTAACTTTCTTTAGTCTTAATTGGTTTATTAGTTTTATTAACTTTCTCTCACCTTAATTGGTTTATTGGTTTCATTCATAAGTTGTGTCAATCCTTGTATAACCTTAATTGGTTCATGATGATTGACATTTGTAATAGGTACCTATTTGCAACATTGTTTCATTGGTTTATAATGATTGACATTTGTAATATTGTTAATAGGACTGTAGACCTTGCGCTCTGTGTGGCTGAGGGGGATCGCACCACTAATGTTGGGGTTCTCTTGGCTAGGAGGCAGGGTCTTTCCCCCTCTGAGCCACTCTCTCCCAGCTTGCATTGCTGTGTAAATCTATGCCTATATACCCTTAGGCAATAGGTATGACACCTCTTTTTATCCAGTCTCTGCAGCATTTAAAGAAAAGAATCACATTTGAAGTAATGTAAAACCCCATCTTAAAAATGTTAAACTCCATCTTGAAAATGTAAGACTCCATCTTTGACCAATGTACCCCATCTTGTGTGAAACTATTTCTAGAGTGAATAGTTTACATTGTCTGAGCAAGGTGTGGATGGAGGGTGTATGTATGTGTGAACCAGTCCCAAACTGCCAGCTTGTCCTGATGAATGTGAAGTCCATTCCAATGGCTGAAGAATGTGAACACATCCCCAAAAACAAAAGGATCCACCCCAGAGACAAAAGGATAAAAATTAATCAAGCTATCAAGAAACGAGCTGTGAGTCACATCTGCAACTGCCTGGTGACCAACGGACACACAGAGCCCCTGGAGCAGCGTGACCTTTAAAGACTGGGTGAGACTCCAAAGTTTTGGGGGGACACAGTTCTGCATACCACCTGAGAGAAGGAGCGTCAGTGCGCGCCCGACAGACCCAGCTCTTCCTCGTGTTCAGCTTCCCTGGCCAGGCAGCTGCCACGAGCAACGATCTCCAGCAACGGACTAAAGCCACAATCAGGACTGGTAATTGTATGAGCTGCAGAATATCTTCTGGTGTGTTTGGGCGCGTGGATGAATGTGTGTGCGTGTGTAGGTATAAATTAGTTTATATTTTTGTTCTCTTCTATAATAAACACGGCGTGTTGCCTTTTCCCCTTTAAAAGATCTTGGGCACTCTTTTTCAGCCGCCGACCCAGACTCCTCAGGGAAATGGAGGACAAATCCAGGCTGGGGAGATATTTTAGTCAAACAGAAGTTGCTGGTCTCAGTGCAGGGAGCTGGAGGATCTTTTCTGCTCTGGACTAGTAGGTGTCAGAGTGGATGGGCTAATCCTGATCTTAATCTCTGTGAATCTGTGACTCTAACTCTAGTCTGGGCTGATTGCTGGTTTTGGCCTGTTCCCAACGTCAAGTGCTGGCCCTGTGGCGGTTTGGGACGGTCCCACTCCCTCGAACATCCCAACAGCCCAACCCTTTGCCACTAAACAGTATTTGCCGACTGCCTGGGCCAGGGGATGTTCTTGGTTCTGTTTCCTCCCAACCCACGAATTGATGCAGAGTTCTCAGATACTCACCAGTCAGTAAGAGGCACAGAGACAGGATCATCGCGGCAGTGAGGGGAACTGAGAGGTATGAAATGACCCAGTGGCTTCTACTCTTCACAGGGTCGGGCGGGGACAATCCACAGTTGGTCCCTGCTTCTTCCTGTCCTCTCTGCCCCTCAGGGCTTAGGACAGAAGAACCCTCTCCCCGCTTGGAGTCTCCTCCAGTACCTTGGGGCTGGACTGAAAATCCAGATGCTGTCACTGCTTTGAGTCCTCGTCAGGGCTTTATGGCTGAGGCAGAGGGGACACCGCATCCCCTCTCTGATCTGCTCCGTCCTCTCCTCTCGTCTGATCATCACAACCTCCCATTTCCTGTCTCTTGCACACCCGCCTTGGCCACACCATCTATATTAAGAGCTGGAAGCCTGAGAATCAAACACACGCCAAATACATCAATAAAACCCTCTCCTGATTTAGTAACACAGGGCTCAGCCAAGCCCACCCTGTTAAACACCAGCCTGGCTGTACGGTTTAACAATAACCACACCTAGCTCCTCCATATAGGTCAAAGAGCTTTACACAGGAAGGAAACAGATGGGGAAACTGAGGCATTGGAAGCTGAAGATGTAAATGACCCAAGGTCACTCAGGAAGGCAGAACCAAGAATAGAAGCCAGACCGTATGATCTCCTGACCAGTGTGCTGCCCACTAGGACATGCTGCCTCTTGGGGATTCTCCATCTCTGACAGTTTCAAAGCCAGACTGGAGGCCTTCCTGGGCTTTAGTCCCACATGAGCAATAGGGGTCAGTGCAGGGGACTGAGGAGTCTCTGGGCAGTCCAGGGGGTCAGACTGATGGAGCTAACAGTACCTTCTGGCCCAAAGCCAACACCGGGGGGGGCTGTTTGTGTCCCATTGTGGGGAGAGCATGGCTGGGGTGGGCCCAAAAACAGAGGGCAAGTGTTTAAGACACATGCTGGGTGATAGGCTACATCGGTATCATTGATCTCACAGAGTGTCACATACCGCCTGCTGCTCCTGGACCATGGGCCAAATCCTGCCTCCCTCCAACAGCCCAAACCCAGAGCAGAATTACATAAACAGTGAGGGGATCCTAGAATCATAGAAGATCAGAGGCAGAAGGGACCCCAGGAGATAATTGAGTCCAACCCCTTGCTCAAAGCAGGACCAACCTCAGTTAAATCATCCCAGCCAGGGCTTTGTCAAGACAAAGCTTATAAACCTCTAGGGACAAGTGGGGCCTTTCCTCTGTGGGCTGGAGACTTGCTGTGGCCCTGCTGGGATGGGCCAAACACACCAGAACTGCTGGTGGCAAGCTCAGGGGACGGAGCAGCCTGCAGCTACTTGGGCAACGTGCTGTCAGGGCAGTGTGGGGTGAGGAGCTTAGCGAGGAGCGTCAGCATGGAACCACTTGGGGGAGGGAAGGTGGAGGGAGGAAAAGCCCTCAGCTGAGAGGGAGACATTTGGCTGGAGGGAGGAGGACAGGGGTTGAGCAGGGGGAAGAGAGGCTAGAAATGAGGTAGAGGAGGAGAAGGGAAAGGTGGAGATGGGGGGACAGGAGAACAGGGGATGGAAACAGGAGGAGGGGAAAGGAGCGGGATAGAATCGGGATGTGTAGGGGGCTTAGAGGGTCCCATACACACAACCCTGCTCCTCAGAGCATAAGAAAATTCCATGTCATTTCTGAGGTGTCAGGCAATGTTGGGGTGTGGCATCCCAACCCCCTGAGGCTGCAGCAAGCAGCAGCAGAGGCAGTCAAGTGAGCACATGGGATTGATAAAACATTTTCCTATTGGTGTTTGCCCCCAAAGTGTTTGGCCCTGTCAGGGCTGTTTTAAAACAATTTTTTGCATTAATGTTTTTTCCCCACACCAGCTTGTTTAGTTTATGGTTTTCTTTCTACTGCCAGGGCTGCCCATGTTGCTTTATTATTCTAGTGTCAGAGCACACAATGGTGTGTTACCATTTTAACAGCTGCTTTTAGATTTGCACTGGTTGTTAACATCTTTCTGAAGACAGCAAATGGTGTTTACCCTGGCTTTAGAAAGGGTAAACTGAGGCACCCAGCTGGGAGAGGAGTCACCAAAACTCTCACACTATGTGAAGGGCTCAGCTGGAGCTAGAACCCAGGAATCCACCAAGCCCTGGGCTTAGCTCCAAGATCCTATTCTCCCCCGCCCTCCCGTGATGGGGTATATCATATCTGAGTAGTGCACAGACCTGACTCCATTGCTCTTGGAAGCAAAACATAACTAGGGGCTGGAATCTGCCTGGATTAGGGTTGTTACACCAAAGCTAGGGTTGTGTTAATGACATTTGGGTATTGACAATGGAAAGTGGTGATTATCTTGCAGCTTCAGATGGGAGTGTGGAGGAGATCCAGGGGCAGGACAATATCAGAGTTCAGGGCTGGCCTGCAATGGGCCTCCCACGCAATGGAGGGGTGAACCGGATCTCCATTGCCGTATAACTCTTCACTGGTCACCATTTCTCTGCAGGTAACCAGACACCTGCCCTGGATCTCTGCCAGATAATATCTCTGCTGGGTTAATGTGTGACAGACGGTACCATGATGCTTTCACTTTCCCCTGGTCAGAGCTCACAAACAGCTTCGGGATCCATTTTTCCCTCAACTCCAGAAAATCTCTTCAGTTCCCGAGGTGTTCTGTGTGGTGCTGGGACCCCTGACTCCCTGCATGACATTTCCTGTCACATGCTGAATCTTTAAGGTAGGTCACTGCCATTTATTACCCCCTTTCCTTCGCTCTTGAAGGTTGCTCACACCCTCACCTCCACAAGAGCAAGTCATCAAAATCCCTCCTTGACCATGGGGCTTACTGAGCACTTGTTATTAGAAGACTTACCTCAGATGGGAAAGACCTTGTAAGTTGACTTAACAGAGAGGCTACACTTTAAGTCAACCTTGTTAAGTCGACTTAACCGTTGACATAACCATCCACACTGGCATTAAGTTGACTTAATAAGGTCGACTTAGCACTATTCCCCATCCACACTGGCTTTAAGTCCACTTAAGAAGTCGACTTAAGGCTTAAGTCAACCTAAAGAGGTGGTGTTATTAAGTCGACTTAAGGAAGCGCTTAAGTCAACTTAATAAAAGCCCAGTGTGGACACAGTGTTCTTTAAGTCATCTTAAGCGTCCTTAAGTCAACCTAACTTGCAAGTATAGTCCCTGGGGACTCTGACCACATGCTCACTCTTTCTGTCTTTCTTTCCTGCCTCCAGCTGTCTTTAAAGCAGGGCCTGAACTGGTAGGTGCTCTCAAAGCAATTAGCCTTTAATCTGTTTGTGTTCCTTTGTGGATCTGGCCCTTAATTCTTAATGAAAGACAATGCTACTTTGGTGCTTTTTCAATATTTTACACTGGCTATGTCTACACTCAGAAAGTTAAGTCGACTTTATTAAGTCAAATTTAAGTCGACCTTATTAAGTCAACTTAGAGAGTCTATACTAGACTAGGGGAGCTGCAGCTCCCAGGGACAAGGGAGCCTGCTCCCTGTCAGAAGGGACAGGTGGCTTCCCCCGGGGAGAAGGGAGCCACCGGGGCTCCCCAGCCATGGCTTCAGTGGGAAGGGAATCCCTCATTGGGGCTCCAGCAGTGAGGGAATCCCTGCCTCTGGAGCTCCAGCTGGGCGGCAGGGATTCCCTCACCCCCCAGCCAGGGAGGCAGAGGAATCCCTCGCCACCGGAGCCCCAGCGGGGTATTGCCTGCTGCTGGAGCCCCGGCTGGGGAGCCCCGGTGGCTTCCTTCTTCCCGGGACCATGGCTTCCCAGCAAAAAAGAAGCCATGGCTCTTCTTGCCAGGAAGCCGTGGGTCCCGGGGAGAAGGGGGCAGGGGCTCCCCCAGGGACAAGGGAACCATGCTCACTGGCAGAAGTGAGCCACTCAGGCTTCCTTCTGGCAGGGAGCCATGCAGGGCTCCCTTGTCCCCCCGCCCTAGGAATAAGTCGACTTAAGGCATCCACACTGGCTTAAGTCGAGCTCCTTAAGTAGACCTAAAACTAAGTGTTAATAGGTTGACTTAAGCTTTCCTTAAATCGACTTAAGGAACAGCTTAAGTTGACTTAATAAAAGCCCACTGTGGACAGGGAGTAGTTTAGGTTGACATAAGCCTCCTTAAGTTGACCTAACTTGTAAGTGTAGAGCGCCCTAACTATTTTAATACGAGTTTTATTCCTTTCTCACTCACTGGTTTGTTGTTTAATGAACCCCACGATCATTCCATAAAATCAGGTGCATCATTCCGTGGCATCAGAGGAGCCAAATAACAGACTGCAGCAGCCATTTTGAGATTAACACCTGTGTTTGAAACTGAAAGCAGAGGCGAGGGGAGCAAGTAGATTAGCAAAGAGAGAAGGAAGAACAGCTTTTGTATGTGTTTTATGATCACAACAGTAGCCTGACTTAGCTTAAACGAAGAAATGCAGATGTGGATGTATCACAACTTGCACCCAGCCTGTGATAGTCAGTCAATGTTGTACAGAACTGGAGGAAATCCTGAGAGATTTGAATTGCATTTAGCAACCACAAGGAAAGAGGAGAAATTGCTAAAGTGAAATTATCAATATTTTTGCATGTTTTGGGGGAGGAAGCAATGGATATTTATAACACCTTTAAGTTGGAAGAAGGTGAAAGCTTGAAATTAAAAAGGACACCGTAGTAAAATGTCACAGGATTAAAGAGACTCAGTAAAATCTGCATCTCTGGAGAGTTGACAGAGTCTCTGGACAGAAATAGACTCATTTGTGGCGTTAAAGTCAATGCATTAAAAGAGAGAAGTCTCTGTGAAGGAGATTCAACTTTTAAAAAGTTACAGAGGGGTAGCCGTGTTAGTCTAGTTAGCAAAACTAACAAGGAGTTCTGTGGCACTTTTAAAGACTAACAAATTTATTTATCTCATGAACTTTCTTGGAAGAAAATCCGACTTCTTCAGACTCTTGAAGATTTGGAACTTGCCAAGTGGGCATGTAAGCTTCCCATCTTCAAGTGTCTGACAAAGTGGGATTTTCTCCCACAAAAGCTCCTGCGATATATAAATTTGCTAACCTTTAAAAAAAGCTCTCTAGACATTCAGATCAGCAGAAACTATGAGAGGACAAGCCCAAGAGCTGAATTCACCAGAAGGGGTTATCCACATACTAAATACAAAAGGATATAGCAAAATACCACAGATCCCAAACACAGAAAAAATCAAATGCATTCAGGTGAAGACGCATTGGTTGAGGGGATGTGCTGGGATCGAGCAAACTCAATGAGAGGGGCTGGATAGTGCCTATGAAAATGAATGAAACAATTACTCCACTCAAATTGGGCACAGAAGCTCATATTGTATCTGAACAAAACTATGAGACTGAAAATAAGACCTAAATTGGGACCCACAAAAATTTTTTTTAAAAAAAAAGTAACAGTTAATCTAGAACATATAGACAAGGAGAAAAATCTGTTGCTAACATCAACTACGAAAACACCATGTACAGGCTTCCATTCACTGTTAGTGTCAAATAAGGGGGCACCAATTTTAGGCCTGGCTGCCTGTGAAATACTCAGTCTGGTAAAATGGGTGCTCTCACTACAAGATTATACTGAGCCTGCCTATGAGGCACTCATTTGGGAATACCACAATCTCTTTCAAGGGTTGGGTTGCTTGCAGAGTGAACATACAGTCCAAATAAATAAGCAGGTCCCTACTGTTGTCCATCCATGCACAAAGGTGCCATTTGCATCCTGGGATAAACCCAAGGCTGAGCTGTCAAGAATGAAAATAAAGCAAGTAATACAAAAATTGAGACTCCAACAGAACGGGTGAGTTTCCTAAGCTATGTCTACACTGACAATTTAAGTCAACTTAAGGATGCATAAGTCTACTTAAAAAATTAAGCCACGTCCACACTAGGCTTTCATTAAGTCAACTTAAGAAATTCCTTAAGTCAACTTAATAACTACCACTCATTAGGTCGACTTAAGCCTCCTTAGGTCGACCTAACCCTTCCTTAGGTCGACTTAAGCCCAGTGTGGATGCATAAGTTCGCTTTAAGTCAACATAAGGGCAGTTAGGTTGACTTAACAAAGTGGACTAATGTGGAGACCCACCAATAGCAGTGTATCGATCCAGGCCCATGATCTGTACACATGGAAGAAGGGATAGTTAAAAGGTAACTAAAGGACAAGAACTCGATGTGAGAAAGATGGCTGAGGCGTGGGAAATCAAGGAACCAGCCTGGTAAACAAGAACACGGCACAGCTGCATGATAAGGAACTGTGAGTGGGCCAGGAACTAAAACTTTGCTAATTTGGATGTAAGCCTGTGAATGTGGAAAATTACCAAGTGCACTATCTGTAGGGTATAAGAATGGCTGTAAGCTGTTAATAAAGTGATTTCGTGCTTGCATTAGCCGGAGTCCATGCCTTCATACACCACAAATGGCGCCCTGAACAGGGACTTCAAGCTGTTGTGTGACCAACAGTTCCGGTGGTGTACCTGCGGCTGGACGAAGGATTCATTGTTGCAAGGAGCGCTCCTGAAATTGCTAAACATCACCATTCGCAGGACGAACAGGTGAGCAGCCGTGGAAGAGGTAACAATATGGGGCAATCCGCCACAAAGGAGCAGAAGCTGCAGCTAGAGATCTTGCAGCGCATTTTGAAGGAGCAGGGGTTTAAGGTTCCCCCGGTACATTTAGTACAACTCCTGGTTTGGATAGGGGACCACTGCCCATGGTTCCCAGCAGGGGGTTCCTATGAGCTCGCAGTGTGGCAGAAAGTTGGCAAAGAACTACAAATTCGTGAACATTCAGCATTGTCTATCCCAAAAGGGGTAATAGCCACTTGGCGGACTGTTTATACAGCGATACGGACACTGCATCCTGCTGAGCAAATCTTGCAGGAGGCATCAGCGGCGTTTGACCCTAGAGCGTACCAGGATCCGGGGGGTGCCTTGCTTTCTGCAGGCACCCCTCCGGAAGAGAACTCTAAGCCGGTATATGCCACAGTCCCCGAGCCTCTGGACCCTGAGGATTTGTATCAGGCAGCAGAAGGCAATGAGCCCGACGATCCCTTTGACTCAGGAGTGATGGACTTAGAAAAAAAGCCTAGCAAGCCCAACCCTCAGCAGCTCCACGGAGGCAGCGACCCGCTGAGCCTGTACGAGGAGGGCGGGGGCCCCCAGGATGGAGACTGCAGCAGCAGCTGCTGCCCTTCCCCACCGGGCAGCGGCTCCCCTGCAGATCACCGCAGCTATACCAGCCTGCGGGCGCCTTCCCCAGCCCCCTCCACCTCCCACTCCTCCTCGTCCTCCTCCTTTTCCTTGGACGCCGAGTTTGAAGACGACCTGTTGAACCTCAACCCCAGCCCTGGCTTCAAAAGCATGTCCCTGGGCAGCTTCAGTTCCTCCGTACTGGTCCGGGACCTGGATTCGCACTTCGAGTTCCCGGACTACTGCAGCCCGGAGGTACGTGGGATGATCTCGGGGGACTGGCTGGAGTCCAGCATTTCAAACCTGGTTTTCATTTACTGAGGACGGACAGACAGGCAGCCCTGCCGGGGGAGACACAGACACACTATTGGAGAAACCCCCCCCCGTGCGGGGGGGTTTTCCCCCCCCCCCCCCGCCCCCCGTTCCTCGGAGGGGCTGATGATAACACTGACTTGCTGAACTTTGAAAAATCCAAGGTGAGAGAAGGGATCGGCTTTTTTTAAAGAGTCAGACACATGCTCGCTTCCTCCTCTGCCTGGAGATAGGCACCCCCCACACACCCCCTTCCACAAGACCAGCCTGAGGTGCACTTCTTAGCCACGGGCGGGAGTGCAGTGATTTTGGGACGAGAGACAGAGAAGGGGAGAAGCCCCACACACCTCTGGGGGCAGATCTGTGTCCACTTTATGCGAAGAAGACCGGGTAGCGCTACCTTGTGCCGAGAGGAGCGTTTTGCTCTTTCCTAAGAGAGCTGAAAACTGATAAGCAGCAGGATTTACATGGTGTGGGGGAGGGGAAGCAGCTCCCATTTTGGGTTTTTCCTGCAGTGAGAAGCAGGCGATGGAGGTGCCAAGGGCGAACCGAGCTCAGGACCCCATAAACTGAGATCCTAGTTTGACAGAGAAAGAGAAAGGCTTTTTCTTTTCTACAAATGAACTGGAGACACGACTAGAGGAAGATAATAATAGACTAAAATGTATTTGCACGTATAGAGGAAAAGGTGGGCATGCTTTTCTTCGGTCACCTTATTTTAGAGAGAAATAAATCAGTACATAAAAACTTTATGAACACGGACAACTTTTTTTAACAGAGACAGTACAAAAGAGTTTTCTGTAATGATGTATTACAAGGGAAATGGAGGGCGGACAATTGCTTTGCAAAAAACAATGTTTTTTTTTTTTCTCTTACTCAGACTCGTGATGGTGTTGGATTATTTCTCTGGTGGGGTTTAATATAGCATGTTATCCTGTCTATCTATTTAAGATTTCTGTAAGACTGTTAAACAGTTTAAAATATAGTGTTAGGATACTATAAAAGCAAATAGATGGCGCTATGTTTGATTCCTACAAAAATCACCAGCTTTTTTTCATTCTTAACTCTTTAAAGGATTCAAATGCAACTTAACTCCGCACTGTATTTAAAAAAAAAAAAAAAAAAAAAGGGGCAGAGTATGTATGTGTTTGTTTTTTACAGCTGTAAATGAAAAGACTGTTTTTTTCATTGATGCTTTATTTCTTTTTTGTTTTTTTCTTGTAAATGTAATCGGATGCCATTTTATAATTGGATGTATTTATACTGGCCACATTACTCATTAATGGTTTTGTGCTAAATAAAAAAGGGGGAGATGTGGAGACCCACCAATAGCAGTGTATCGATCCAGGCCCATGATCTGTACACTTGGAAGAAGGGATAGTTAAAAAGGTAACTAAAGGACAAGAACTCGATGTGAGAAAGATGGCTGAGGCGTGGGAAATCAAGGAACCAGCCTGGTAAACAAGAACACGGCGCAGCTGCATGATAAGGAACTGTGAGCGGGCCAGGAACTAAAACTTTTCTAATTTGGATGTAAGCCTGTGAATGTGGAAAATTACCAAGTGCACTATCTGTAGGGTATAAGAATGGCTGTGATCTGTTAATAAAGTGATTTCGTGCTTGCATTAGCCGGAGTCCGTGCCTTCATACACCACAGACTAAGTCGACTTAAAGTGTTGCCACTTGTTAAGTCAACTTTAATAAGGTTGATTTTAAGTTGACTTAACAAAAGTCGACTTAACTTTTCTAGTGTAGACATAGCCCTAGTTACTGTAGAGGAAAAACAACAGTCAGCTACACAACACGTCCTAGTGGTGGGAATTCCTAGTGCCGACCTGGGCAGGAGGCAGCGCAACCTGGGTTGGGTGAAATCTTCTCCTGTTCCTTGGTGGGTACCCTGCCTGGAAGCAGAGTGGGTCAGGTCAGACACTGCCTGTGCATGTTTCCTGCACTGCCAGTCCCCAATCTAGGGAGCTGTTAGCCACCTCTGCTCTCTCCTTACAGATCCCTTCCCAGAGTGTCCCATGGTGATGCGGTGGCAGTTGTCTTTGTGCAGCGTGGGGATCCTCCTCCTGGCACCACGTTGTCTCTCTGGTAAAAACACTGAATTACTTATTTCCCTCCCTGTCCCCCTGTACGGTGCCCCTAGAGGGCTGGGATGGAGGATTTGAGCCCAAAGATCCCACCCCCTGGACCTCCTCAGCCCTGGCTCAGCAATACTCCTTCCTCTTTCTGCTCACTCAGGTGGCTCTTGGGTTGTCTATTGCAGAGAAGTTCTCCCTGGCAGGCTCCCCACACCCTGTGGTGGGGGTAGTTGGCCAAGATGTGGTGTTACCCTGCCAGCTCTCTCCTCCATCTCGAGTGCCCAGGATGGACGTGCTGTGGAGGAAAATTTAAACCAAATTTATCCCAGTTCACAAGTACTCAGATGAGAGTACAGAGGACCTGCCAGGGGAGAATTACCAGCACCGGACAGAGCTGTTCCCACAGGAGTTCAGCAATGGGAATGTCTCCCTGAAGCTGAAACAGCTCCAATTGGCAGATGCTGGGACATACCATTGCTTTGTGAAGAACCCAGAATGGAGCCAGGAAACCACAATTGAGCTACAGGTTGCAGGTGAGACAAGGCACTAATGGACACTGTGTCTGGGCAGCCAGAACCTCCTGTAATGCTGAGCGTGCCCCGAGACTGACCCCAACACAGAAGTAGGGCCCTGTGCTGCAGGGAGTGGGGGGCAGGACTCAGTAGGGGGCGCTCTCCCCTCGCACCCAGTGCCTGCCCACTCTGGCTGCGTCTACACTGATAAATTAAGTCGACTTAAGCTTGGCTTAAATCGACTTAATTTGCCCTGCGTCTACACTACACTTTGCTTAAGTCGACTTAAGCAAAATAAAGTTGACTTAATGAAAATTAAGTCGACTTTATTAAACCACTTTTCTACTCGACTTAAGGCTTAATTCGACTTTTTAAAGTCGAATTAAGCCAGTCTAGCCCTGGGGTAGCCCTAAATCGACTTAGGGCTACCCCAGGACTACACCAATGCCCTCCCTGCCGGGGGGAGGGGCACAGGGGGAGCCTGGCATGCCCCCCAAAGGGCAGGGCATATGTGTAGGGTGTGACACTGTCTGGATTTAGGGAAGTATTTATGATATTATTTTCTATGGATATCTCATAAATGCTATAATCCATAGGAACTATGTCATGTTTGGTATCAATAGAAATGTAGTAATTTGCTGGGAATGATTATATAGTTTATGTCTAGGAATTCTATTTCGATTAGAAGTTAGGAATTTGATGTTATATCCATACTTTAACTTGTGTCATTCTGGAGGAAAGCCTTAGACGGGAGGGTGTGAACAACCATTGTCTCCTTAATGTTAAGGAATCTGCCAGGTGATATGGTCCCAGGGAGTAAACTGATGAGCCATTAAGGACACAATGGTTGTATTCTTTATGTCCTTAATGGCTCATCAGGATATTCCCTGGGACCATTCTACCTGGAAAATTCCTAAACATTAAGGAGACAATGGTTGTTCACACCCTCCCATCTAAGGCTTTCCTCCAGAATGACACAAGTTAAAGTATGGATATAACATCAAATTCCTAACTTCTAATCAAAATAGAATTCCTAGACATAAACTATATGATCATTCCCAGCAAATTACTACCTTTCTATTGATACCAAACATGACATAGTTCCTATGGATTATAGCATTTATGAGATATCCATTGAAAATAATATCATAAATGCTTCCCTAAATCCAGACAGCATCACACACAGGGCTCTGCCCTGCCAGGGTCCCTGTACCCCTTTGCCCCATTGCACACAGGGGGTGCCCCCCCTGCCACCGTGGACCTGCCCAAGGTCCCCCTAGCCCCACAAAGTCGACCTAGCGCATCCAGTGTGGACGCTCTAGGTCGACTTTGTAAGTTCCCCTTTAAGTCGACTTTAATTTTAAGTGTAGACACACTAAGTCGACTTAAAAGTGCAAGTGTAGACATAGCCTCTGGTGTTAGCAGGGACAGTGCTCATTAAACAATTTCTTCTCAATGTGACCTGAAGCTACAGTTCTCAGCTCGCATGCTCACTGAGGTGCTGTTTGACAAACAGGGGGGACCTTTACCTCCTTGTTCTGCCCAAATTCCAGCTCAGCTGATAATATTTGATCTTCCTGAAACTCCCCCTGCAGTTTCCAAGGGCTGGGCCATTGCTTTTTATTCGCTGAGCACTGAGCACGTGTTCATTGCTGCACAAGGGCAGTGGAAGGGACGGTGTCTGCCCATTTAGCTCACTAAGGCTTTGTACATACTAGCAAATTTTTGCACCAAAAGTCATCTTTTTGTGTCAAAGCAAGCTCACCGTACACATCTGAAGGCTAGTTGTTGAGTCAAAACTGCCCTGTTTTGCCACACCAATAATACCACGTGAGCGAGAGATATAATGCCTTTTGTGCTGTTTTCTCACAAAAGAATCAGTGTGGATGCTGAAGATGTTTTCTTCTGCACTACACAGCTTCCAGAAATGTACCAGAATGCCAATCAAGGCCACTCTGGTCTTCCAGAGCTGCTATACTTGTCAATTTCCCTGCTCTAACAGCAGCTGGAGGCAGAGACCGGGCAGGGCTGTTGTCATTGGAGGATGGGAGATTTCGGGGGTCAGCCCCAGGCCCAAGTCACACAATTGGATTCGACCCCAGATCTGTTGTTAGCAGCGGTTGGGATCAGGGGCTCAGAAGGAACCCAGGGGTCAGGGCTCTGCACCATGAATGACACAGCTACATGGGGCAAGTGGGGGTGTTTCTGATAGGATGGGTGGGGCTGGAACTAGGGCCCATATTCATGGGGAGAGCAGAGATACCATCATGCAGGCTTATCATTGCAGGCTCATTCCTGCCCAGCATCTCAGCATCACAGGAAAGGGGTTGGTGAACAGTACAGTGAGACCAACAATTAAATAACAAACCCCAACAATCCAAATGCTGAGGTTCATTGATTTTCAAATCTGAAACAAAATCTTTACAACAAAACATCTTTCTTTAAACTTTGTCACAGAGACCCATCCACCTCCCCCCGGATGCCCCATATTTCACAATTCTCAGCTCAGAAGGTGCAACCCAGGCAAGTGGGGGACGGGGACATCATAGAATGCCGGGTTGGTAGATGCCAAAAAGTCCAGCCCCCTGAGTTGAGGCACAATAAAGTAATTCCAGACCGTACCTGACAAGGGGTTTGTCCAACCAGCCCTTAATAACCTCCCATGAGGGGATTCGACAACCTCCCTTGGAAGCTGTTCCAGAGCTTAACTTCCCTTATCACTATCCAGTTTTTCCTGATACCTCACCTAGATCTCCCTTGCTACAGAGTGAGCCCAATGAGCCCATTTGTTCTCATCCATCCTCAGTGGGCACCAAGAACACTTGGTCACCATCCTCTCTATAACAGCCCTGAATATACTAGAAGACAGTTCTCAGGTCTCCTCTCAGTCTTCTTTTCTTAAGACTAAACATGACCAGCTTTTTTAATGTTTCCTCTGGGCAACTTCTCAAAACCTTCCATCATTTTTGTTGCTCTCCTCTGGACTCTCCCCTTGGTCACATCTTTCCTAACATGTGGTCCTTATGGAATAAGTCGACTAAGGGCATCCACACTGGCTTAAGTCGGGCTGAACAGAGCGAGACAGTGACCTCCCATGGCTTATATACACTGTGAGCCTTTTTCCTTACATAACATTGCTGAGTCCAACCCCAGGTCCATTTCAGCCACAGTTATTGCCCATTGTGTTGTTGTGCTAGGACAGTGTATGGGCCTGAAGAAGGGCCATGGTCGACTCTGATCTCTTATGTGTTTATTGCCTAGATGGGGCCTCTGGCAGAGATGGTGATGGGGATTCTTCCTCCAAAGGTAAATGATTCTGAAGTGTTTCTTTATTCTGGGGCCACTATTTAGGGCAGGGGTCAGAAACCCCTGGCACACGTGCCAACACTGGCACAGGAGACCATGCCAAATAGCATGCAGTGACCTGTGGTGCTGCAGAAATTTCCACTCCTGCTGCCACAAGCTGCTCCAGGCGACTCCTCTCTATGGCATGCCTGGGGACCCGTTCCCAGGAATAGCCTAGAAAGAAGCCACCTGAAACAACCCCTCCCTGTGGCATTGTCACAGGATGCACATCTGTGTACACATCTGGGTTAAGGTCTATATGATTTTTCTGTTCACTTGTGCACAGTTTGTATGATTTGATGCCAGTTATGCCATGCAAGGTTCCCTTGTGAATGCTCTACCATATAGTTATGATATCATGTATGTGTGCCCAGGTGTAGTAAGTTATGTTACACAGCACAGATTATCAGGACTATCTCTAGCACAGAGGCTGGAGAATTACATGACAAAGGGAATGCAAATGCCCTCTCTGGCTCAGGTAGAAGTAAAGAAAATCACACAGCAGTACAGAGGGGGAGGGACTGCCAGGAACGAAAAACAAAGAGACACACTTGGAGAAGGGGCAGGCTAAGTTCCATCTTGCAACATTCTCCAACTTCAAGCAAGATTTGGGCCCTGCCTTGTAATAGTCAGAGAATGTCTATAAAACACCGAACAGTCGAACACCTTGTGCATAATCTTGGACTATGAGGTCATTTTAGGTAGAGATATTAGACTAGTATGTGATTTATACCTTTTGATTCTGCCTTGACTGGCTATTTTCTCAATTAATTTCATCCTCTGATCAATAAATTAGTATTTGTTTTATCTAAAAGGCATGTGGTCTTTAGAGGGTGTGAATGCAAAGGGGTAGGCATGATCCATTTCTTTGTTAAGTGGTCGAATTTCAGACTACGGTGATTGGGAGTGGGTCCCAATCCCTATAAGACAGAGGCTCCCACGGTGGCATCTGAGGCTAGGGTTTTTCACTTGGGGACCGCCCCATAGGTGCTTAGTAGGTGCACCCACACTGCCCGGGACTGATTACATGCTATAGGCTGGTGTGCGGTGATTCAGGAGTGAATGGCCACCTGGCAAAGCAGGATAAGTCAGGGTTCAGAAGTGGAGTTCAGCGGGTTACAGCATTACACTAGATGAGATTGGGGAGAAGCCTGTCACAGGCATACCTAGAGACCTGTCCCCAGGCACACTGAGGTGAGGGGCCACTCTGTGTGGCTCCTCTCCGCAGCATGCCCCCAGCCAGCTGTGGCCACTGGTGAATTATCAGGTGGTGGCTGCTTTTTTTAGGCGGAGGGGGCCAATGGCACAGTTCAGGGGTCGGAGAGGAGGGGCTAGCAAAGTTTGCTGATCCCAGATTTAGGGGAATGTGAGTCCTGGGCTGGACAATCTGAGCCTGAGTGTGATCGCCATGAGGATGGATAGAAGAAACACACAATAGCACAATAGGGTGACAGACTCGGCATTCCTTCTGCTACTCTTCCAGGCTTTAAACAGTTATCGCCCACTGTGTAGTTGTTCTAGGGCAGCGTGTGGGCCGGTAGTGGGGTCGTGGGCAGCTCTTATCGTTTTTGTGTTTATTGCCTAGGTGGGGACTCCAGCAGAGATTCTTCCTCCCAAGGTAAATGATTCTGAAGTGCTTCTTTATTTTGGGGGCCACAATTTAAGGAAATGTGAGTCCTGGGCTGGGCAACCCCCATTCTCAGTGTGATCGCCATGAGGATGGATGTGGAGGAAACACACAATAACACAGTAGGGTGACAGGCTTGTCAAAGGTAGAAAATTCTGCCTGCAGCTCTTCCAGGCTTTAACCAGCATTGCTGAGCTGGACAACATCTTTGCAGGGCAGGAAAATGGCTCTTTCAAAGGGGGAATCCCAAACCTTTCTGCTGGGCAAGACTTTCTTCTAGAGGTCACTGACCCCACCTGCTAAACTGGCATTTAGGGAATTATTTCCTCCCTCTCCACTCACCATGTTAGTTGTTCCTCTGGCTAGCAGCACCAGATGCATCATCACGCCTGGGATCACAAGTTATTTCTCTCACTGTAATTAGTTATTTACACTCTGTGCTCCAGTCCTGGAACAGAGGTGTCACAAACAGCAAGCTGGAAAACCCCTGTTCTGAGGCAGCAACCGAGCTCCAGGAACTGACCTTACTAGACCCGAAACCTGGCTCTTTGTCCAAGCATCCCACAAAGCATCTGCATCAGCAAACCAGCCCACTGTGTGTACAAAAGCTGTGTGCAACACATGCCTGGCAACGAAAAGACAGCGTCAGACTTTGTGTAACAGCACCACCTAGGACTTCTGCCAGAACCATTCTAGTATTATCTGTGCCTCAAGAGCTGAGGAAACAGGGCATTTCTGTCCTGTGAGAAAATCTGACCTTTCACAGTTTATTTTCATCTAGAATAAGGATGAAAATCAAATTTTCAGAATTTTCATGGAACAGAAATTCAGCAACATTTCAGTTCCAAAACATCGAAGTGCCTTCTCGAAAACTGTTTCACTGGATGTTTTTCGACCAGCTCTGCACAACTCTACATGCTATGCAGATCTCAGACTCAGGAAACTCTCAAGCATGTGCTCAAGTCCAACCCTATTCAGGGCAACACCTACATATCTGCTTATCATTAAGCAGCTCCTTAAGTTCTATTGATGAAACTAAAATGGCTGCTTAAAGTTAAGTTTGTACCTGAGTGCTCTCCAGAATAGTGATGCAGCCTTGAAGCAGGGCAGTTTCCACAGGGAGGTTTCCTGCCTCGAGGAACTCACGCTTAGATCTGAAGGAAAATCCAGTTTTATTTCTATAAAAAAATTGTAAACAAAACACAAAAACTCTCTTTCAAAACTTGGTATGAAAAATTTCAGTGTTTTCATGAAAATATAATTATGAAACGCAACTAAATTTTTCCTTTAGCCTTATTTTAACTTGGCAGTTTCTTTCATTTTAGTGTTTCAGGACCGAACTGAGACAAAAACATGTGTTTGAAACACAGATAGTTTTGCTTTGTTTCATTTTAAAAGGAGGTTTTCCTCACATTTCTGGATTTTGAAACCAAAATGAAACAAAACTTTCAATTCAAAACAAAACAAAATGTTTTCTTTTATTTCACAATTATCTTTCATAGAATCATAGAACTGGAAGGGACCATGAGAAGTCATAGAGTCCTGTCCCCTGCGCTCAGGGCAGGACCAAGTACCCTCTTAAACCATCCCTGACAGGTGTTTGTCTAACATGCTCTTAGAAACTTCCAATGATGGAGATTCCACAACCTCCCTAGGCTTGTTGAATGACTAAGAAGGTCCTTGAATGTCAACTGTTTTGGAAAGAGATTTTTATTTTAGTTAAACTGTGTTTGGATTTTAAAACTGTGGAAAAACATCAGCCAATTTTATTCACAAAGAACAGCCAATAATGTCGCCCTGCAGATAACTGTAGGTGAGCTCTCTATAAATATTCATGAGAACACATGGGGTCACTTACCGTGGGACTCAGCCAGCTCCACCAATAGGGATTTGTCACCGGTTGCTTGGAGAGGACATTCACATCGAGGTTCTTTCCTAGGGCCGGATCTAAAGCTCGTGTTGGGAATTACAATCCCTGTTGTCATCCTGCTTCTGGTTCTGACTGCAGTGCTTTGTTTTCGGAGAAAGAAAGGTGGGTATGACTGTGATGCCGCGGCCCCAGTGTTACCAGATGTACAGACACATGTGGTGGAGATAAACTCTTTGGCTATGTCTACACTTGTTAATTTAAATCGATTTAGCATGTCCCCACTCAAAAATTAAGTCCACTTAGAGGTCACCCTGCCAAATCGACCTAGAGCGTCCACACTGGTTGCCTAGGTCAAATTGTAGGGGCTAGGTGGACCTGGGACAGGTCCACAGTGGCAGGGGGGCACCCCTTGCCAAGTGCCAGGGGGCTCAGCCTTTGCCCCATTGTACCTTGGTACAATGGGGTCTGAGCCTGACAGGGACTCTGGCAGGGTGGGCAGGGCTCTGTCCTGCCCTGAGGGGGGGGGGGCATGCCAGGCTGTGGCTGTGCCAGCAACCCTGGCAGGGAGGGCAGTGGGGAAGCCCTAAAGCCCCCTAAGTCAACTTAAAGTTGACTTAGGGCTACCCCACGTCCACACTGGCTAAGTCGACTTAATAAAGTCGACTTAGCCAGAAAAGTCGACTTAAAAGGAGGTTTAAGAAAGTCGACTTTAATTTTCCTTAAGTCGACTTAATCAGCTGCTTAAGTCGACTTAAGGAAAATGTAGTGTGGACGCAGATTAAATTAAGTCGACTTAAGCAAACTTAAGTCGACTTAATTTCTAAGTGCAGACGCATCCGTTGATACTCCGGACCCAGTGTGTCTGGGATGGGAAGAGAGAGATGAGCAAAAATACTTGATGAGATCGATCATTCTTTTTGGGAGGCTGGCTGGGAAAAAAGATCAAGAAGGTGATGAAATGTTGTCCTGTGGTTCTTTATTTTCTGGGAAAGAAAGGTGGGTATGACAGTGATGCCAGGGCCAGAGCAGTGGACACAGATGTGGACAGAGCTCTGCCCTGATAACCTGTCCTCACAATGTTGCCATCCCTAAGCTTTCAAAACACTCGATTTACCCCCAACAATCTCGAGTTTGGTTTAAAAACACACAGCATTTCCAACACATCATTAAAATGAGTTCTTTGTATTTGCCTGGTGGATTTGATATTTGAGGGTGTTGCTCAGGTCACATTTCCAGGCTTTTCTCCCCGCATGAGGGCTATACATTTCCTTTTTATTTTTCTTTAAAGGAAAGCTGAGATTCTCACAGAATCCCCTGACTCTCAGACCTGGGGCTTTGTGTAGAACATCACATGCTGTGAGATGGACACTAAGATTATGAGAGTTGGGGACACCTCTTGGTGGGCAGACAGTGGGGCTGGTGGAGGAAACCAGCAGGTAGGGGTGTGAGGCTCTGTGTCAACACAATGATGAATGGGGGCCGTGTCATTCACTGTCTTCCTCTCTCTCTCTCCACTCACAATGGCTCATGTCCATGTCTCTGGTCACGTTGTCTCACTGCCTTCCAGTTATGCGTCGACTAAGGAGCATCTAAAAGGTAGGAGCACGCTGTTCCCTCTCCTGTCTCATTTCCACATTTTGGGTCCCATCTCTCTGCCTCACGGAAGACCTGGCAGCTGCTCCAGCATCGCAACGGAGCTCAGCTCTCCTGCTGCGGTGCTTTCGGTCTGTTTGTTGTGGAGGAAAGTTTGAAAAGGGCTGAATGAATGCACTGGTCGGGATGTGATCTGGGGGTTATAAGGAGACACTTAAGGAAGGGGTTTGCCCAAATGACCTGTTTCCATCAAATTCACTTGTAACTCTTCTGCCAGGCCAAGACATGCACAAAGGGCCGGGTTCTATTTCTAGGGGTTCCTAATAACATTACAACACCAGCTGGTTCGAGTCCCCACCCAGTATCCTGGGAAATCACACACTATTCCCTGAGCGCCCTAGGGCTATGTCTACACTAGAAAAAGTTAGGTCGATTTTATTAAGTCGACCTAACAAAGTGGTTACCCTGAACGTGGACTTAGTAAGTCAGTCTAACTGCCCTTAAGTCGACTGCCCTTAAGTCGATTTAATAAAGTCGACCAGAGGGTTAATCTATGTCCACACTGTGCTTAAGTCAACCTAAAGAGTTGACTTAAGGTTTAGTTTGACCTAACTGGCGGTTCTTACTAAGTCAACCTAAGCTTTCATTAAGTCAACTGAAGGAATTTCTTAAGTCGACTTAATGAAAGCCCAGTGTGGACGAGGAGTAATTTAGGCTACTTAAGTCAACCTAAATTGCCAGTGTAGACATACCCTAGAAGACCACTGCATCCCCTCTCGCAAGATGGGTCTGAGTGTAGTACGTAAAACTTTTCATAGTAACAAAGGGATTATACAGAGACAATATCAAAACAAGCACTGGTTTGGAGAGACAGGGCAAGCCAGGATTCCCACAAAACCCAATAAACAGAACTCACTCCACCCCAGTCTACACAGAGTGTATCCTTCACTTCTTTGCTACCCCCATACTGAGCATCATAGTTTTAGCATCCACTGCTTGTTTGGGGTCCTGAGCTCTCCCCTCCAGTTGTCTTCTGCCACCTCTGGATCAACTCATGCCCACCTGCTGGCCTCTGGCAACAACCACTGGCCGCTCACTGGCACCATCTGCTGGCGGCTCACAAGATACTCTCCTGGTAGGTCTCAATCAGCTCCTCAGTGAATTCAGCTTTTAGAGAAGTTTTCATCCCTCAGCGCCAAACAGCTCTCTCATCAAATAACAAAGAGACTCCACAATGAGTCATTAAGTCTATCTTTTAATGACAGGAGGGGAATTAAACATTTCTTAAGGCTCAACTCAGTAGAGTTGATAAGGCTCTGTCACACGCTGTGTTCTTATTGGCTGAGCGAAGACTAGGCCAGTGAGGGAGGGTGGAAGAGGAGCAAGTGATGGCATTGCTCCCACTCCTGCCAGTGCAGGAGAGGAGTGGGGAGGTGGGGGTCAAAGCCCAATCACCTTGCAACAGCCAAGGCTCCTCCAAGGAAAGTCTGGCCGGTGCTCTCCCCAGGCCAGTGCCTAGGGGCATGGTCCCCTCCATTCCCCCCCACCCCCCCCAGGCAGTACGCCACTGCCACTCTGTGCAAACAGTACAGCAATAAGTCCCAACAGACTGTGCTGTGGCAGGCAATTTGTGCCCACCCTTTGGCTGAATTGTGTGGCCCAAGGACTTGACCCGCCCACTGGCTGTATTGTGTGGCCAAGTCTGAGATACATACATGGGGGATATACTTATCTCCCGGTATGTGAGATTCAAGGTTTAAATAGAGAGATGCTTGTTTCAAAAAGGCCCTTAAAGGTCTCAGATGTTTGGAAATGGTGAAGAGTGTAGTGTCATATCCCTGAGGGAGAGTTCGCCCCGGAGAAGCATAGGCACACTCAATCTGCTGAACTTTGTTCCACTCAGAGTCTGGCTTCTTAATATTATATAAAAAAGTATAAATTGTTAAATCTAGCAACCCCACTCAGGATCAGGTTCCATTGTGCCAAGAGTGGCCCATGGGGTAGTCCTGCCCAGGCAGGGAAGAGGAAAGAGCCGTGGGGCTATAACTTGTGATCAGTGGGTTGTCTTCCCTTACAGCCAAGTGACAATGCATTACTGTCTTTCTCTCCCCAGAGCCCCGGGTGGATTGGCTGGGAATCCGGGACGTTCCAGTGTGCGTTACAGTTTTTATTAATGACAAAGTGAAGTGATGGATAAGAGCGATTCATTGGACACTCCTGCTCATCAATGACCTGTGAGCTTGGAACATGAATATCCTCAGGATTCCCAGGCTTAGAATCGTACAATCATAGAATCCTCAGGCTGGAAAGGACCTCAGGAGGTCATCTAGTCCAACCCCCTGCTAAAAGCAGGACCACCCCCACTAAATCATCCCAGCCAGGGTATTGTCTAACCCAGAGGTCGGCAACCTTTGCCGGCCCCTGGGCCAGCCCCGCCCCCCACACCCTCAGAAGGTGCGAGGGGCAGGGCCAAAAGGAGGTGGGGCCAGGAACTCTGTGGGGGGGAGGTGGCAGGGTTCCCAAGCCAGGCCACGCCGGTCCCTGACCTCCAAGCCGGACTGGCTAGGCCCCCCCCCCCAAGCCCCGTGCCGGGGGGGGCCCCCCCCCCCGAGCCACCCCCAGAGCGGGGCTGTCCCACCCCCCCCCAAGCCCCGCGCCGGCCCCTGTGCTGGGCTGACCAGGCCCCAGAGCCGGGCCACGCCAGCCCCAGAGCCAGGCTGCACTGGCCCCCGATCCCCAAGCTGGACCACGCCGCCTCACTGAACCCCATGCCCCTGAATCCCATGCTGGCCACTGTGCTGGGCTGACCAGGCCCCACAGCTGGCCCGAGAGCCGGACCGCGCTGTCCCCCCGAATCCTGCACCAACCCCCCTGAGTCATGCACCGGCCCCCACGCCAGGCTGGCCAAGCGCCCGAGCCGGCCCCAGAGCCGGACCGCGCCGGCCCCCCCGAGCCCTGCACAAGGCCACACCAGTGTCCCCAAGCTGGGCTTGCCAGACCCCCAAGCCAGCCCCAAAGCTGGGCCACTCCGGCCTCCCCGAGCCCTGCACTGGCCCCTGAACCCCACGCTGGGACACACTGCCCCCTGAGCCCGTGCCTGCCCGTGAGCCAGCCCCCGTGCCATGCTGAGTCGAGCTCCCGACCAGAGGCTCCACCCCCACTGCACAGCACTTACGTTGCTGTGGAATCAGGGTCCTGGGGACTAGAGCCTCCACCCCTGACAGGGCGGAGCGGGGAAATCCGAGCAGGGAGCCTAGAGCCGCATCATGTGGCTCTTGTGGCCCCAGGCCATGTGGAGAGGGCGGGGCCAGCAGCGGAGCCTGAGTGGGGCTGCGTACTGCTCAGGATTGGCCCTCGTGCCAAGTTTGGCACACGTGCCAGGGGTTGCCGACCCCTGGTCTAACCGAACCATAAATATCTCCAAAGATGGAGATTCCACCACCTCCCTAGGTAATCCATTCCAATGCTTCACCACCCTCCTAGTAAGAAAGATTTTCCTAATATCCAACCTCAACCACCCCAGCTGTAACTTGAAACCATTGCTCCTTGTTCTGTCCTCTGTTACCACCTAGAACAGCCTAGCTCCCTCCTCTTTGGAGCACCCCTTCAAGTAGTTGAAGGTTGCTATCAAATCCCCGCTCAGTCTTCTCTTCTGCAGACTAAATAAGCCTAGCTCCTTCAGTCTCTCCTCGTAAGTCATGTGCCCCAGCCCCCTAATCATTTTTGTTGCCCTCCGCTGGACTCTTTCTAATTTGTCCACATCCTTTCTGTAGCAGGGAGTCCAACACTGGACACAGTATTCCAGATGCGGCCTCATCAGTGCCAAATAGAGGGGAATTATCACATCCCTCGATCTGCTGGCAACACTCCTACTGATGCAGCCCAATATGCCATTGGCCTTTTTGGCAACAAGAGCACACTGTTGGCTCATATCCAGTTTCCCGTCCACCATAACCCCCAGGTCCTTTTCTACAGCGCTGCTACTTAGCCAATCGGTCCCCAGCCTGTAGCATTGCATGGGATTTTTCCGTCCTAAGTGCAGGACTTTGCACTTGTCCTTGTTGAACCTCATGAGGTTTCTTTTGGCCCCGTATTCCAATTTGTCTAAGTCTCCCTGAATCCTGTCCCTCCCCTCCAGCGTGTCTACCATTCCCCCGAGTTTGGTGTCATCTGCAACTTATTAAGCACGCAATCTATCCCATCATCAAGATCATTAACAAAGATGTTGAACAGAACCAGCCCCAGGACTGACCCCCTGGGGCACTCCACTCGTGATTGGTTGCCAACTGGACGTCGAGCCATTGATGATTTGTTCAGAGCTGTGCTCAAACAAATAGATAACAAATCAAAGCTTCAAAGAGAAACTGCAGAATTGGAATTCATATGCAAATTTGACTCTGTGAAGTCAAGAGTGAATAGTGACTATGGGTTATTTTCCCATTACAACAAGTAATTTTGCTTTCCTTGTTCCCCCGTCCCCCGCTAATTGCTGTACTCCACTATTTGAATCTTAACTGCTTTGATTAGCAGTTTGCAGTCTGACCAGCAGAGGCGTCGTTGCCGGTGGGCTCACAGGGCGTCAGCCCTGGGTAGAATAGCCTGAGCCCCAGATCTATTTTCCCCAGCAGGCACATGTGCAGACAGCCTGTTTGCAGGGGAGCAGGGGTTAAGTTTGCCGGAACGCCCCGGAACGGTGGGCCAGCGTTCCGGGGCCCAGAAGAGGAGAAAACTCTGGCGGAACACAGTTCCACCCTGCCCTGCAGCTGGCCGGTCAGCTGGGAGCAGCAGCCAGGCGAGGCCAGGCTGGGGAGTTTCAAATCTCGTGCCCTGAGCATGCTGAGACAGAGCGTGCTCAGGGCAGGAGAGGCTTGGCCAAGCAACGACTGGACGTCGTTGCAGCTCCAGCCAGGTAAGGGGGGTAGTCTACAAAGCTGGCAGGGAACGATAGGGCCGAGCTGGGAGCCAGGCGGGGAGCCGGGCAGGAGGCCAAGGTGAGGGCCAGGCGGGGGGCTGAGCTGGGGGGGCTAGCAGGGAGTGGGCTGGGGGGCCACAGCCCTAGATCTTTTTGCTATCCAGCAACGCCCTTGCTGACCAGATATGATGACTTAAACCTCCCTGCACTTATTTTTCTCCCATTCTGTAGTTCCCCATCTTCAATTCTCTGGCGAAGTGCGATTTTCATGCAATAAATAAATTTGTTAGTCTTTAAAATTATCATCAGACTCCTTGTATGTTTTGCTGAACTAGACTAACATGGCTACACTTTGGAACTAGGCTTCAGTCCATGTCTGTTACCCAGGTCTCAGAGCTGCGGTCACAGATCCCCACCCAGAAGCAAGTAGCTGCCTCCCATATGTGCTGATAGCCTGTCCAGGAGAATATTGAGGTTAGGGTTAGATCATTAGTGTTTCCTAGCCCAGATGCCCATTAGAACTCCTCCTAATGTATGCAGAGCTGTGCTGTCAGAGGGGCATTTTCTGGCTTTATTTCTCTCACTTTAGGCTGGCTTAGCAGAAAAGTAACATCACTGTGTTTTATCTTTAAGCACCCATGGCCCCAGAGAGAAGAGATGGCAACCTATGCGGCCATTGCTCCACAGCAAGGTAGGTGTCATTAATGCACCAGTTGCTGAAACGCAGTATTGAACACAATTTAGGTGAATAACAGAATCCCTCCAAAATCAGAGACAGCTGTAGAGGTCATGCAACAAGGAAGCGGGGGGAACGTCTGGGGCCACATCTGGACAATACACAGTGCCCCAAAGTGCTGTAGGACACTGTAATGCAGTGGTTCCCAACCAGTGTGCCATGGCACACTGGTGTGCCGCAGCAACACCTGAAGTGTACCGCGAGATCTGCCAGCCGCGGCAGGAGCCAGGGTCATTTAAATCTCCTGCCCTGCTCAGCCCAGCACCATGTGGGCTGAGCAGGGCAGGAACCGGGATGAGGCTGCAGCAGATGTTCGGAGTCACTGCAGGTACATGTGAGCTGGGTAAGTTGGGAGAATAGGGTTGGGGGGGCATTGGGATTGGGCGGCTTTTGGGGTCCCAGTGGGGGGGGCTGCAGGAGTTGTGGGAGGGTTGCTGGGGTGGCCCAATCCAGCCTGCCCCGGTGGCCCTGGGAGCAGGTGGCAGCAACCCCGGGAGATGGGCTGCTCCAGTGGCCCTAGGAGCAGGCGGCGGTGGCCCCAGGAGCTGGGCTGCCCCAGCGGCCCCAGGACCAGGTGGTGGTGGCCCCGGGAGCAGGCAGCAGTGGCTCAATCTGGCCTGGCCCGGTGGCCCTAGGAGCAGGCGGTGGTGGCCCAATCTGGCCTGCTCTGGGAGCAGGCGGCGGCAGCGGTGGCCTGAACCAGCCTGCCCCGGTGGTCCTGGGAGCAGGCTGGCTCCTGTCAGGGGTGGGGAGGGAGGACTTTTCCCAGGAATTGAAAAGGGGGCTGTTGGAATTTAGGCAGGGGAGTGTGAGGGCCAATTTCCAATTGGTATAACACTGTTACTAGCTGACAACTGGGGGGAGGGGGGTGTTGGGAAATTCAGGGGAGGTGTAAGGGGTGTTAGTGCAATCCCTGAAAAGGGGTGCCACACCATGCTCCCCTGCCCTGCCCCGTCCTGTCCTTCCACTCCCCAGGTTCACCCTGCCACCCCACATAGCCACTCCTGTTCTCCCTTCCCCTCTTCTCTCTTGCCACCCTTACCCGCTCCCCAAATGGCTACCCTTGCCCTCTTTTGCCACCCCTGGCCTGCTCTGCTCCCCACACTCTCTTCTGCCGCCCCACATGACTCCAAGGATCTGTCCACCCCGGGCTCTTTACCTATGCCATGTGGACGTTCCTTCTTTCAAGGATCAGTGATTCGGGCCCTGGGCTTGGTTCCTCATTCCATAAAGCCCGATAGTGCCCACCCATGTGTAGGCTGGCCCAGGGTGCTACCTGCTAATGTTTAGGTGCTCCGTGTTGCTGCTGAGGGTCGTATCCTGCCGACTACGCCAGGTGTTGTGTCCAGAGGTGGTAAGGCAACGCAGCAGTCACGTAGGTCACACGTTACACAGGAGGAGGCTGAGCTGGTGCGTTTATTATTGCGGTGGGCTCCGCAGTGCGAGCGTGGACAGGCCCGAGGTTCCCCAGCGAGGGGTAGCAGTTAGGCCCGAGTTGCCTTCCTGCTTACAGCCGCGGCCAGAGACGCCCCGATTGGCCCCAACTAGCTAGCTCCTCTGCAGCTTGGTTAGTCCTGAGACCAAGGCCCCTGCGGTGTGTGTTCATGGTAAGTGGCAGTCTGCCCCACGTAGCTCCTCTGCAGCTTTCCTGGTGAGTCGCAGCCCACCCCAGGTAGCTCCTCTGCGGCTTTCCCAAATTTGGCATATGGACTGCGACTTGACCTGTTCCAGGCCTGGTTATATACCCCATGGGCTTGTGCTGTACATGCTGCTGTCCCTGGCATAGGGTGCCTTACAATCTGGGGTGTTCTCTTATCTGGCGTGACCAGCCTGACCACAACTTCCGCCATTACAGTAACTCAGGCAGTTGACCTTGGTATTCCTCGCATCTCCGCCCACACCCAGCACAATGAAGCTGAATCATCACTATAACCCACAAAATAAAACAGAGATAAAACAGGCCCCCCAAAGCGCCCATTGCTATTTCGGCAGTGCGATCCGGTGTTGTTTGATTGGCAGGAGAGGTCATGTTCCCAAGTTCCGAAGCCACCGTTGCCGCACTTGTCAACAGTGGCAGGCCCAGCAGGATCCAAACCACCAGAGCCAGGGAGAAAGATGATGTGAATGACCCAGGACATGTCGTCGGCCGCTTCCCCTTCCATTTCTGCAAAGCATGCTCAAATTTACTTAGTGGTGTTCACGACCACCTGGACCCGTCAGAAACAATTACATTACTTTGGTGTGTGTGAACCACTGAGCCCCGGATGCCAATGAGCAGAAGGCCCTGCATTCACCGTTATGATGTAACACTTCTATTGTGGCAGCACCTAGACACTCCCTGGGCTAAGGACCCTTGGGCCAAGCGCTGTACCAACACTGGGCACAAGCAGACCCTGCCCCAAAGAGCTTGTGTAAATTTTGGGTAGGCTAGAGATTGCGTTACCGCCCCTCTCCAAATGCTTTAACTCTATTGCATATAGAAGAGTACATGGAACACAAGAATTTAACTATTTGAGGGTTTTCTGCAGGGATTGCATAGGGTGAACCTTTGTATAAGTAAATTTAAAATTAATAAAAGAAATTACTTTAATTTTTTAGGAATTTAGCTTTTTAACATTTCATAATGATAAAAATAGCTTAAATTTTCCTAAGTAACAAGTATAATTTCCATAAGTTATTTTAGTTACTTAGAAGTATAAATAAAAGCATAGTTAAATTTAAACAGCTCAGTTTTCACAAACAGTAAGAAGTAACTTATAGTTCTGAAAGCTCTGAGGGTATGTCTACACTGAAGGCTCTGCTAAATCGACCTAACAAAAGTCAACTTAACTTTTCAAGTATAGACATAGCCCCTTTTCGACCTTATTAAGTCGACTTAACACTTTTAGTTGACTTAATAAGGTGGATTTAGGCACTAATCCCCCTCCACACTGGCTTAAGTCGACCTAAATCGAGGTGTTATTAGGTCGACTTAACTTTTCCTTAAGTCAACTTAAGGAAAGCCCAGTGTGGACGTGGAGTAGTTTAAGTCGATTTAAGGAGAGCAGATTGTCCCAGCACTGGTGGATGACACTAAAATCAGACTTTCCAACCAACTACAAACAATGCTTCTGATTCCTCACTCTGGTCATCAAGAAACCACAACAAAATATGCTCAGCCTCTTTGCTGCATTTCAGTCTCTGGTTCCCAGTCAGCTACTAGATCCTGTAAAGAGATAAGTTACTTAAAACTCCATACCCTTTACCAAAAAGGTTCTCCTGACCCCAGATTTGGATCTTACCCAAAATACCACACTGCCAGCCAATGCTTTAGTGACTAAAACTAAAAGTTTATTATAAAGGGAAAGAAAGAAACTATAAGAGGCCTGTAAAGGATTAAAGCAATCTCATACATACAAATGATTTGAAAGTCCACATACCCAGGTTCTCAGTAGAATTTGGAGTTTGCAGGCTTTTATAGTCCCTCTGGTGTACATCCTATACCTGGATGGGTCTCAGTCCTTCGCTTCACAGGTGCAGTTGTAGACGAGCAGATCCAGAAGTAGGTGAAGACCGAAGACAAAATGGATGTGGTGCAGCTGACTTTTATGTCTCTTGACCTTTGCCATGCTGCTTGTGGAAATGTACAGGCATAAGATGGAGTCCAGAGTCACTTGAAAAAGTCCTGGTGACTCACCAGGTGTAGCTCTGTCTCCCTCCCTCCCTCACCCCCAGGCCTATTGTACCTGGTGAGTTTTCCTAATGGTCCATTAAGCAGGCTATTGCGCCAGCCATCCTATCTGGGCTGTGTTCCAGGGACACATCACAAATTGAAATACAGATACATCAAACATATCCATAAGGTTCAATACAAATATGACACATACCCATAAATAATATCATCATACTTAATTTGTAAACTTCCTATGGTACCTGACATGGTACCTCCTATCCCATATGAATTATTGTACTTTTGACATATTGATATTAAATAACATCATAAATGGTCCCCCTAATCCAGTCAGCATCACATGACCCACTACAGCTATCCCGGGATAACTCTCCTGGGGGCATTTATACTGCACTATGAGGGGCTTTGTCCACTTTAGCTTATGTCATTTTGAAAGTGGTGTAAAGTAACTCAAGCCAAGGCTCCCTGGCTATGTCTACATTAGCAATTTAGGTTGACTTAAGGACCCTTAAATTGACCTAAATTATTCCACATCCACAATGGGCTTTCATTTAGTCAACTTAAGGAATTCCTTAAGTCGACTTAACGAAAGCTTAAGTTGACTTAATAACAACTGCCCCAGTAGGTCAACTTAAGCCTTAAGTCGACTCCTTAAGTTGACTTAAGGACGGTGTGGACTTGGAGTAAGTCAACTTTTTTAAGGTCGAATTAAATAAGTCGACTTAAAGTCGACCTCATTAAGTCGACTTAACTTTTTCTAGTGTAGACATACCCCCTGATTCCAGAATGGGCGGGGGGGCAGGGAGGGTGATCCCATGATGTCACTCATGGTTTAGTTACACCAGTATCGCTCTGCTGGTCGAATTCCCTATGCAAACAAATCCTTAGTGAGAAACAGCCCCTGCCTGAAAGTGTTCTCAATCTAAGAGTGAGATTTTTTAGAAGCACATGAGGGATTTAGGAGCACAGGGTCATGGGCACAAGGCACAGTCACTCACTTGTGCTCCTGAATCCCTTAGGGGTTTTGAAAATTGTCCCCCTACACAAGGCAGAATTAATGTTCCCATTTCAAAGAGGGGGACTGAGGCCCTGAGAGATGAAGTGAGAAGACAAATGACTCTTTAGCAGAGCTGGGACTTGACCTCCAATCTCCAACAAATCCTACCCTATTACCTCAAACATGAGCCCATCCTCTCCTCATAAACCTACCACCCCTTTGCCAGAGGGACTATTTGTACAGAAGGAAGGAGCTGGGCTGGGCTGTCTGAGTGCAGCAATTCATGACAGGGCTGGGCATGGCATTGGCCAGGTTGGTAGGGAGCAGAGGTCTGCGGCTGCAGGGCAGAATGACTGGCAGTGTCCCCACACGGGGAAGACAGAGGGAACCGAAGGAGGCTGGAGAAGTTTGGGCAAAGCTTGTTATCGCAGGGGCCGGTAGTGCATCACCGACCCATGGTGTCTCCCCAACACCTGCTCAGAGCTGGGCACTGGTATCTCCCCAGGCAACTCCCCAGGCAACCCCCCAGCTCACAGCTGGTTGATGAGGTTCTCCCACCCTAGGTCCTCTGCCCCCCATGACACTGCTGATCCCCCCCACGAGTCTCCTCCAGCCCTGCTGGCTGGGCAGCCCCATTTCTCCAGCATGAAGGTGATGACAGGCACAGATACCAGGAGGAGTAGGACCAGGGCACAGCAAACCATCCAGACAATGAGGGACATGGCCGGCTCTGCAACATGGAAAGAGACATGGTGACAACCATGTCAAACCAGCTTGTGTGGGACTGCAGGGACAGTACTGGGCATAGAACAGCTGCCGAGTAATGAGAACCCGTGTGAGCTTCCAGTGGCCTAGATCTATGGGGGATCATGTTGCAGGGGGGGCATATTCTCCGATAGGAAGTCTGTGATGGCTTTGTCCCAGCACAGCCCTGAGGGGTGAAGGGAGCAGGGGACGGTCCAGGTTTACTCAGGCTGCAGAAGGACTCTGTGCAAAGGCCTCACAGAGCCAGCAAGAGACACATCAATCCCGTCCCTATCAACCCGCAGTGTAGCTGGCAGTTCACAGGGCCAACCCTCCCCTGGGCAGAGGACCCAGCAGGAGGCGTTGGCACCAACTGAGTTCCTTGATGGGGATGGAAGTGGGATGGAAGCAATGCTGTGGGACTGAGGTGCTCCTTTGTCCTGGGGAACTTGCACCAGCAGAGCCCATCCCATCCCAAGGGAGTTACCCACCCAAGGAGCCCTGGGGTGATTTTGACCCACACTTTATGCCCTGAAGTCAGAGCTGGGGGCACAGAGCAGGGCGATAATCAGGGGTGACAGAGCAATAGCCAGTTACCTGTGTGGGTTGATTCCGCCTCTCCTCCACTGCTGCCCGTCTGACAAGGAGAAAGAGAACTGCACCATGTCGGAGAGATGCCTGCACCCTCCAAGCTCAGACAGTGTGGTTTCTATCAGCCACTGGGACCTGGTCCCCAGCAGATCCCCCCGTGGAGACACTGCCAGTCACTCTGCCCTGCAGCCTGCAGAACCAGAGGCTGGAGCCAGCTCCCATAGATGCAGCACTAGGGGTGGCAGACAGACCCTGCCCCACAGGAGTTACAAGATGGGGGATCCTGCCCAGGCACTCCAGCTGCTCTGGTGCTATCCAGACATGGACAGCAACTAAGTCTTGTCCCAGAAGTGGGGTCAGAGCTGTCTCTGCCCTGGCTGTGGTGGGGGGTGATGGGTTAAGGGTCTCACAGGTCAGGTTCAGGATCCTGAGGTTGCTCACGTTGGAATAAACCAGCTCATTGTTGTCACCCCTGTGCTGGTAGCGGCAGGAGAAATATCCAGCATCCCCTGGGCTGGAGAGGCAATGGGTAAAGTATTGGGACAATTTGTTGGGGTTGAACTATCAACTTGCAACTTCCTGCCCATCCTTGCAGAAGATAACATAGGTTACAAGGGACTTTGCCTGAACCAGACATGGCAACCCACTCCCAGACATGAGCCAGAGACACATTCAGAGAGAGCTCAGGAGCTGGCAGGAACCTGTGTGGCGAAGAAGGAGTGAGAGCATGATGTTGAGCATGTGGCGTGAGCTGACAGAGAAGGTACCCTAGTGGGGGACAGCAGGTAGATACCCGGGGGCATGGGTGGGATGGAGGACCAACTGGACAGAGTGTCTGAGCCAGACACTGATTCCCAGATAGCGGTGGGGGAGATAGTTCTCCGGATCACTGGAGAGGTATATGGAGGTCCCCTCTGCCTGGCCTGGCAGGTCCCCTCCCCCCTAAGCCTGGCAGTGTTTGGAGTTCCCTTGCTGCCCCAGCTTCAAGAGCCCCGTGATCTGGGATGTCCCTGCTTTTAGTTTTTTAAAAAAGGCAGGTCCCAGCCCTGGGGTTTGGGAAAAGAAGCTGGAGATGGGGCCATGGGAGGTTCTGGCATCAGGGAGAGAGAGACAGGATCCCACCCTGATTCTCATTGGCATCTGGGGCCCTCTGCCTCAGCTGTGGGGCCTGAGAGCTGGGGTTGCTGCAGCCCTGGCACGCGGCGCTCTGCCAAAATGGGTTGGCCTTTTCAGTTGGCTGCCAGGGGCACTCACCGTTCAGGTGGCAGGAGTCCTGGCTGGTGACCCACAGAGCTGGGGCTGGAAGAGAGCAGATGGGAGTGAAGGGGACAGGGCAGAGTGAGACAGCGAGAGTTACCACACAGCCAATGGACTCATCGCAGAGGCTGAGACTGGCATCTCAGTGCCAGGTGAATGGTCCCTGTGCCCCACCCCAGAAGGAGTTGTTTCTTGGTGCCAATTGAGAAGTCCCTGTATAACCAACCCTCATGCTCTGCCCCAGAGGTGGCCACGTCTCAGTGCTGGATGAGGTGTCCCTGTATAAACAGTCTCCACCCCAGAGAGCTGCAAGGTCAGACCCAGAATCATAGCAGTTAGAGCCATTTGTCACATGAGGATCATTGCAGAATCCTGCTGGCAATGGTACATTTCCCCCACAGCACGGCCTGGACCCTGCACAGCTCTGCTAGGCCTAAATGTCACTGACCATCCCCTCCCCATCTGCCCCAGTGGCCCTGAGCTCCCCACCTAGCCCCGAGAGAGCTCAGATCATCTCTGTCTGGGTTTCTAGCTGCACAAAGGCTAGTTTTAGCTACTTGCATTTTCAGCAGGTTTCTCAGGGAGGTAATCACGACACCTTAGCTGCTTCCTCATTCCCTGGTGCTGTGCATCCCTCAGCACAGCTCGGTATTTATACAGGTGAGTGCTGCAGCCATGAATCTCTGTACTGCATTGGGAGCCAGTCTTGGTTCCTCCTGGTTGCCAAGTGTGATGCTGTCAGGATTTAAGGAACCATTTATGATATTATTGTGTATTAATATTTTATAATTGTTATAATCCATAGGAACTATGCCATGTTTGATGTCAATAGAAAGGTAATAATTTGTGGGGAATGATCATATAGTTTGTGTAGGATTTGTATTCATATTAGAAGTTAGAAATGTGATTGTTATATTTTAACTTGTGTAAGGTTGGGAAAATGCCCCAGACTGAATGTCTGCCCAGCCATTGTCTCCTTAAGGGTCTATTAAGGAAACTCCTCAGATAACAGGATAAAGAAGAAAACCTGTTGAGCCACTAGGACTTAAACATGTGACTCAACTCCAGTTTGATTGGAGAGACCTGCACACAGCATGGAGAAGGCCAGAGATGATATAAGGCAGCAAGTCCAACTCCATTTTGCTCTCAAGTCCTCAGTCTACAGCCAACACCCATCTCTGGAACTATTCCTCTGAGACTGAACAAAGGATTGAGGCCCACCCTGATGCTGGGTGTTTACCAGAGGAACAAGCCTGCAAACTGCTTTTCATGAACTTTAAATCATTTGTATGTATGTGATTCGCTTTGACCCTTTAACATCTCTCATATTTTGCTTCTTTTCTTCTTATATTAAACCTTTAGTTGTAGTTGCTAAAGGATTGGCTACCAGTGTGGTATTTTGGGTAAGATCCAAACCTATATTGTTCTGTGTGCTGTGGCTGGCCCTTTGGGGTCAGGAGAACCTATATCTTTAAGGGACCGTGCAGCTAAGTGGGAGCCAGAGGAGCTGGAGTGCAATAAAGGGAGCTGTTTCTATTTTGGCCAGATTTCTTGGTACCCAGTGTGGGGAACCAGAAGCCTGGTTGTGACTGATAGGGAGACTGGTTTAAGTACCACCCATCAGTGTGTGGGGAGTTTGGCTCCCGGTTTTGCAGCTTGCCCTGATTTTTGCACATCCAGGACGGTATCCCAGGAGGCCCCGGTCACATCAAGCACAGCGTCAATTTCTTCCATGGGTCAAAGACTCTGTACCCCACCATCCAGTCAGTCAGAAGTGACTCTCAGCCGGTATGGATGTAAGAGAGGTTTATTAGCATTCAGGTTCACAGCATAGAAAGTTGGCTAGCAGATTAACTAGATGTTACATCAGCAGACCCCCCAGGAGAACTGGGGCAATGCTCTGGGGATACCTTCCTTTAGATCCCTGCCATAGCACTGCCCTCCTCCCCCGTTCTTCCTCAAACCCCTCCCCTAGTCTTTTGTCTTTTTCCCCAGCTAGGGTAACAGCACCCCTTGGTCTTAATTGGTCACAATTTGTGTGACTGGTAAGAGGAGAGTTGGGGTTTGGATATGGTCTGCCTAAGAGCCCATCTATAAGAACATAAGAACATAAGAAAGGCCGTACTGGGTCAGACCAGAGGTCCATCTAGCCCAGTATCTGTCTACCGACAGTGGCCAGTGCCCAGGTGCCCCAGAGGGAGTGAACCTAACAGGCAATGATCAAGTGATCACTCTCCTGCCATCCGTCTCCATCCTCTGATAAACAGAGGCTAGGGACACCATTCTTAACCCCTTTCTGGCTAATAGCCATTTATGGACTTAGCCACCATGAACTTATCCAGTTCCCTTTTAAATATTGTTATAGTCCCAGCCTTCACAACCTCATCAGGTAAGGAGTTCCACAAGTTGACTGTGCGTTGTGTGAAGAAGAACTTCCTTTTATTTGTTTTGAACCTGCTACCTATCAGTTTCATTTGGTGACCCCTGGTTCTTGTATTATGGGAGTATTTAAACAACTTTTCCTTGTCCACTTTTTCCACATCAGTCATAACTTTATATACTTCTATCATGTCCCCCCTCAGTCTCCTCTTTTCCAAGCTGAAGAGGCCCAGCCTTTTCAATCGTTCCTCATACGAGGCACTCTCCAAACCCCTAATCATTTTAGTTGCCCTTTTCTGAACCTTTTCTAGTGCTAGAATATCTTTTTTGAGATGAGGAGACCACATCTGTACACAGTATTCGAGATGTGGGCGTACCATGGATTTATATAAGGGCAATAATACATTTGCAGTCTTATTTTCTATCCCCTTTTTAATGATCCCTAACATCCTGTTTGCTTTTTTGACCGCCTCCGCACACTGTACGGACATCTTCAGAGAACTATCCACAATGACTCCAAGATCTTTTTCTTGACTCGTTGTAGCCAAATTAGCCCCCATCATATTATAGGTATAGTTGGGGTTATTTTTTCCAATGTGCATTACTTTACACTTATCCACATTAAATTTCATTTGCCATTTGGATGCCCAATCACTTAGTTTTGTGAGATCTTTTTGAAGTTCTTCACAATCTGCTTTGGTCTTGACTATCTTGAGTAGTTTAGTATCGTCTGCAAACTTAGCTACCTCACTATTTACCCCTTTCTCCAGATCATTTATGAATAAATTGAATAGGACTGGTCCTAGGACCGACCCTTGGGGAACACCACTAGCTACCCTTTTCCAATCTGAGAATTTACCATTTACTCCTACCCTTTGTTCCCTGTCTTTTAACCAGTTCTCAATCCATGAAAGGACCTTCCCTTTTATCCCATGACAACTTAACTTACGTAACAGCCTTTGGTGAGGGACCTTGTCAAATGCTTTCTGGAAATCTAAGTACACTATGTCCACTGGATCCCCCCTGTCCACATGTTTGTTAACCCCTTCAAAGAACTCTAATAGATTAGTAAGACACGATTTCCCCTTACAGAAACCATGTTGGCTATTGCTCAACAGTTTGTCTCTCTCACCAGCAGAAGTGGGTGCAATAAAAGACAGGACCTCACCCACCTTGTCTCTTTGACAGATAGAAGGAGAGTGAAAGAAGTACTGGGTGCTGAAGCCATAGTCCCTGCAGAAAGGAGCAATCTCTGGCTGCACCACTTGCCCCTACATGGCGTTTACACAGCACTTAACAAGCTGTCAAGTTTGTCTCTCTTGCTAACAAGAGCTGGTTCAATAAAAGACAGGATCTCACCCCCCATCTCACTAATACCCTGGGACAAATATGGCTACAGCAAGACTGCACATTTCTATCTATCTATCTATCTCCGTACAGTCCACCCTCTTTTCTTTCTCTCAGCCCAGGAAGAGTAGAGCATGTCACACCACATGGATCTTCCCCATCACTCCATCCCTCCCCCCACACCCCAGGGTCTTCCACACATATGTGTAGAACACGTACAGACAAAGGGACACATTCAGGGATTCAGAGATGCTCATGTGCACACAGAAGGACTTGCGCACACACACATGCAAGGACACTGAAACACGTGTATGCCTGCACACACAAACACACTCAGTGGGGGACACAGAAAAGCACCCCTCCCTGGAGAATCTGCGTGCTCTCCAAGCAGACACATTCAGAGCCCAAGCGCCATCAGGGAGCTGTGTGATAGGAGATCCTGCATGGTGTCTGTAGTGGAAGGCCGAGGCAGACGTGAAGCTGTAGCGCCTGTGCATGGCTGGGACCTCTTCTCCTTTCTACACCCTGTGGTGGGAGCATCCGGTTCTGTCCTCCCACAACCATGACACCTAACTTAGCAGAGGAAGGTGCAAAAACCAAACCGCTCCTGGGTGGGGCCATTCTGTGCTGCGCTTCTTTCCCCACCTGCTTTCTACTCCCTGGACAGGTCAAGCTGTGTGCTGGAGAGCAGGAGATTGCTAGGGACCAAGAGGACTAACTGGCCAGGAGCTCCCAGCACAGGGCCAGCTAAGAGGGTGAGCACACAGCTGAGCTGGGTCAGCAGCAAGTACACAGCAGGCTCTCAGTCCTCACAGCAGAGGAAGGAATCAGGTTGGTTAAGGCTGAGGAGCAACTGAGGATGGATGGGTGAGCAAGGAAACAAGAGTCCAAGAGTGCATCTACACTTACAAATTAAGTCGACCTAAGGAGGCCTAAGTAGACTCAAACTACTCCGCATCTACACTGGGCTTTCCTTAAGTTGACTTAAGCAGTTCCTTAGGTTGACTTAAGGAAAAGTTAGGTCGACCTCCTTTTAAGTCGACCTAACACTTAAGTCAACCTCATTAAATTGACCTAAGCCAGTGTAGATGCAGCGTAGCCCTAAGTCGATCTCCATGGCCTCCAGACCTTCCTCCCTGATCTCCTTCCAGAATTCCTGGCACAGGAAGAGCCTGCCCTGGCCAACCACAGGGCAGAATTCACCCCTGACCACCCTGCTCCCCAGAGCTGGCCAGACCTGCTACTTGGGAGCAGGGCAGAGCAGAGCCAATGCTGCAGGTGGGCCCCATCCTGGAGCCACCAGGAAATCTTCGATCTGCTGGCCATTTGGGGGGATGACGCAGTCAGCTCTCAGTTGCAAGGCAGCCATCACAATCAAGAGGTGTATGCCTCCATCTCCCAGGCCCTGGCTCCCAAGGGCCACACCCAGGACACCCAGCAGGTTCGGGTCAAGTTCAAGGACCTCTGCCAGGGCTACCAAAAAGCCCAGGAGGAGACACTCTGGACAGGGGCAGCCCCCACCAGCTGCTGGTATTACCAACAACTGGATGCCTTTCTGGGCCAGGAGAGCGGCAGCCTGCCAGCCCACACCATCAACTCTGACAAGCCCTCCTCTCTCGATGATGACCAGGAGGAGGGCTCGAGGGATGAGACTGTGGTGCTGGAGCAGTGGGAGGCCAGCACCCAGCAAGAGCAGGAGGATGCCCACTCACTTGTCTACGGGCAGGGCAGGTCGGAGTCAGGTGTCCATGCACTGCAGAACTGGGGTTCTGGGACTCTCTAAGTTGACTAGTTAGGTCTAGGGGGAGGGGAGGCTCCTTTGGAGCCTCAGCTCCCCAGGCGAGGAAGGCTTGCTCTGGGGAGAGCCAGCCCCGCACGGGGCTGGATCTCCCTAGGCAGCAAGCCCCAGAGTGGTCCGAGGGAGAAGGGAGCATGGAGCTCCCTTCTGCCCTGGACCACTCGGCTCCCTTCTGCTCGGGACTTCTCAGTCCCGACTGAGGGACTTCTCCTAGCTGGGACTTAAAACGAGGTTTTAAAAAGTTGACTTAAGTTTCCTTAAGTTGACTTAAGCAGCTTGCTTAAGTCGACTTAAGGAAAGTGTAGTGTAGACGCAGAGTAAATTAAGTCGACTTAAGCAAGCTTAAGTCGACTTAATTTACAAGTGTAGATGCACCCTTTGGTCCCTTCTGGATTTTAAATGTACAACTGTGAAAATAACCCTCCCTGGAAACTGCATGAGAACAGACTGACTGGAGATGCCCTCTGGAGATGCTCTGGGAGCTGTCAGCTGTCAGCTAGTTCTGCGGGTCGCTCCCCACATGGCTGCACAGGTTAGCCGGACTGGGTATACAGACTCGCAGAGCAGGGTCCGCTGTTCACAGCACCAATTCTCCCCTCCCTGCCCTCTTCTGAGCAGCAGCTGGTCTCTGTAGTTCTGCAGTGTCAAACTCCATTGATATTGCCTGCAGGGCTGGGGAGATGGGTCTGATTCTGACACACCTGCCCTGGATTCGGGGCTGGGGGCATAGGAGAACAGACAGTGGTTAAAGTATAATTTGACGGGCCCCAGAACTGCAGAATATGGGGTTTGGGAATGGGAAGCTATGTTTTTAGAATTGATAGGTTGCTAGAATAGGCCCAAGCCTGAACCAGTTTTCAAAGGCCTTAGCATACAACTCACATGAACCAATGCCAGAACTCAGACGCCATATAGTCTGCCTCAGCAACCTTGGAAACTTACAATGTTACAAGGAATACCCTGCACATAGCGTGTGAGAACTGAGGGCTATGTTGCAAAGCCTTGTAATGGCTATGTTGCAAAGATTTGGCCCTGCTTAGAGCGTATGGGAACTAATAGCTATGTTGCAGATGTGTAAAAGCGTATGGGAGCCGAGGGGCATTGTTGCAAAGAGTGTAAAAGCGTATGGGAACCGAGGGGCAATGTTGCAAAGACGTGGGACCCTCTGAGAAAACAGGAGGGGCATGGAGGGCAAAAACTCTATAAATATTAGTCCCATAGATAAACAAAAAAAACCAAGTTTGAACAGACTCAAGCAAGTGGGGTCTGTTTAAAGAAGCCAGAGAAAGGTCAGGTCCTGATCTTGAAGCTGACTGGGTTGGCACGTAGGCCCCGAGCTCATCAAAGAAAGGTCAGCACCTGATCCCCGACGGTGGCGAGACTGACACGTTGGTAAGGAGTTCGGTGAGTATCAAGTAATCACCAATAGACCTTGGTGAACACTGGTTCAATAGTAGCTACAGGTATATAAGATATTAGTAACAGTAAAGGTAACAGAAGTATTTAGCACCCCAGGTCCTGGTGTTAGGGCTAAAGTAGGTTAGTACCCTCACCCCTGAGAGTTTGGGGAGGTAGGTATAAGGTTAGGGAACAAGTAGGTTAGCACCCCAGCCTGGGAGTTCAGGTGGATAGACTGCAATCCCCTTTAAAGGTAGGGGCAATCACAGTGTAACAAGGATAGCTTTAGCAATTAAATGATTCAATAATGCGCATTTACTTTCATTTTTAAAGCCTGCTGCAGCACACCATTATTATTAGCATTACAGTAAAGTGTTTAATCTTGCAAGTATATAACAACTCAAAGGAGTGTACACTTATAACCAGAAAAAGTGCATAAGTGTTGTTGTACTCATAATGATCTGCAATAAACATTTTATGCTTATAACTCTCCTGATTCCATTCCTATTTTCCCTGATGTTGTTAATCCCCAGTACTCCTTTACCCCCTTATTTTTCCCCTTATGGGAACAGTATTTAATTCCTACACTAATCACTTGGGTTATCGGCTGGCTCGGTTTAACCCTTTATAATCTGGTTCCCTTGACTACTGATGTACCTGTTAAAGCCTCCTCTCCATCAGATCAAGGCCGGGCTATTATCCCGGTGGAAAAAGAACCTGTCGTCCAAGCGCACCCCTCGATGAATAACACCCTGAGGGTGAATAGTATGCAAGAACCCTCCTAATCTCCAGGCCCCCTTCTCGTATTGTCTGGGCCCACTTCATGCATGTTTGGGCCCCAGCCCAGGTAGGCATTTGCAGCCACTTCTCTGTACCACATGCATCGGTTATCACGCCATAAAAATATTTATAGTTTTATATGGTGTTTATGTCTATAGCAATTATTGTCACAAACTAGCAAACACTGCATAACACAATAAGTATTGTGATTAACAACAGTGGGGCGTAGGACCTGCCAGCAGCCAGGGCAGGGCGGAACATGCGTTCCGCTGGATTTTTCTATTGTTAGGAGCTGTGGAACTCTGGCCCCTCAAATTTGTGGGCCCCGGAACTGTGTTCCGGTGCGTTCCCCCTTACTTTAACCCCTGGGCACAGATTGATAAAATGAATTGAATTTGCCTTTAGAGTCTTTGTCAGCCAATAATGTGTATCTGTTCTTTAATATAATTAAAATAACTTTGTTTAAAAGCCCCTCTAACCAATGTCCCTTGAGACTCCATACTGTAAATTTGAAATTCCATCTTGAATAATGGACTCCATTTTGTATTCTTGATAAAACTTCACTTTGGTTTGTCCTGTACAATTTCATTTAGCTGTGTGAACAAGACCTGTGAATGAAGGATGCGTGCGATTGACTCAATCTCTGGCACCAGCCTGTCCTGATGAAATCCAAGAACCCGCTCAGTGGTTGAGGAATGCAGACAAATCCCTGAAAACAGCAAGAAGGATCCACACCAAAGATAAAAGAACAAAGCAGAATCGAGACAGGATGAAAGTCATGTCTGCAAGTGACTGGTGATCAGTGATTGATCACACCTGAGCCTTGAAGCAGTGTGACACAGCAGGACTCATAAATTCAAACCAGAAATAAAAACGGGTGAGATTGTAAAGCTATGGGTCTCAATCTGTAGTTGTCATCTTGGAGCATCGGATTCATGACTGACAGAAACCTGGCTCCCTCCTTGTGCCCCGCCTAGTTGGCCACTAGGAATTAGAGGTGGGAGGGATGGTATGGGGAGGGTTTGTAGGAGTGCTGGATGAACAGCTCCAAATCATGGAGCCCTAGGCTGCCCGCTCAGGTCTGATGAAGCACTGTCAGCCCTCGATCTCAGAACCCATCAGCCAGAAGGCTGTACGGGGGGTGGAGGGACATGGACTGACTGCCCCAAATGTCCCTGGGGGTGAGTGATGGGGGGATAGAATTGATTCTCTTAACACCCAATGACTGGACCATGCTGCCTTCCCTGAATCAGCAGCATGTGTCCTGAGGTGATGCCTGAGAGTGCGTCAAGGGACACATGGCCACAACCACTGTCCTGGAGGGTGACCTCCGGGCACCTGCTCCAGGCACGGCTCACACATGAGGGCAGGTGGCTTTGGGACTATCTGGTCCCCCACTATGCACGGAGCAGGAGCTGCGTTTTCTCAACTGCTCCAGATCCTTTATCACTTAGTGCTAGATTTAGGAACCAGTGATGCAGACAGGGGTCTTGTGTGATTGCCGGAGTTCCCAAGGGAGTGAAGTGCCTAACTCTCATTGGCTTCCCATAAGAGTCAAGTTCCTGGCCTTCCTAGGAGCTCTAGTGAATCCCACTAGGTGTCTGGCTGCATTGCTAGGTGCCTAAATACATTTGCCACACTGGCACCTAGTGTAAAGCGAGGCAGTGCGGCCTAGAGGTCAGAGTACGGGCCTGAAAATCAGGAGTCTGGGCTTCTGTTCCTGGCTCTGCCTTGCTGGGTGACCTTGGATCATTCACATCCCCACTTTCCTATACCTAAGCTTCCCTCCTGCGTAAAGCACTTGAGCTCTATGGTTGAACTAGGCGGGGTTATTGTTAAACCCTCCAGACAAGCCAGGCTGGTGTTTAATAGGGAGGGGTTTTTATTGTTGTATCTGACGTGTGTTTGATTCTCAGGCTTTCAGCCCTAAATAGAAATGCTGTGGCCAAGGTGGGTGTGCAAGGGACAGGAAATGGGGAGCGATGTCAATCAGATATGGGGAAAGGACGGGGCAGGGCGGGGAGGGGGGGCTCCACTGTCACTGCTACCTCAGTCTTACGGCCCTGACGGGGACTCAGAGCAGCAACAGCATCTGGGTTCGCAACCCAGCCCTGAGGTGCTGGAGGAGATTCCAAGTAGGGAGTGGGTCCTTCTGCCCTGAGGGGACAGATTGGAGCACCCAAAGTGTGGGGTTTGTCCTCTTCCTGCATCTTACAGATCGGAGGCGGCAGGACAGAGCAGTGAGTGACTGTGGATAGTCCCCTCCCAACTCTGTCAAGAGCAGAAGACCCTGGTTCGTTTCCAGCCCTCTCGGTTCCCCTCCACCGCCACAATGATCCTGTCTCTGTGCCTCTTGCTTGCCGGTGAGTATCTGAGAACCCTGGGCTAATTCGTGGGGTTGGGAGGAAACAGAACTGAGAGCAGCTCCTGGCCCAGGCCCTTGGCAAATCCCCATTAGTGGCAGAGGGTTGGGCTGTTGGGATGTTTGAGGGAATGGGACTGTCCCAGACCAGCACAGGGCCAGTCCTCGGTGCTGGGAGGGGATGGGCCCAGCAGTCAGCCCAGGCCAGAGTTACAGTCACAGCCTCACAGAGATTAAGACCAGGATTAGCCCATCCAGCCTGACGCCGATAGCCCAAAGCAGAGACCATCCCCCAGCTCCCTGCACTGAGCCCAGTAACTTGTGTTTGACTAAAGCATATCCCAGGAAGACCCCGACCTGTATTTGTCTCCCCCACTCCTCTGGGCAGCCTGGGCTGGTGGTTAACCCCCTGCACAGGGAGAAGCTGCTGTCTCCTTTCTCGTTCCAATTCGCCCAGATTCAGTGTCCAGCCTTTGGCACTCCCCCTCAGCACATGGGGTTTTCTGCCCAGGAAGGGGCTAAGGCACCACGTGACCATCTACACACAGGGGCTATGTCTACACTTGTTAATTTAAGTCGACTTTGTTAAGTCGACTTAGCATGTCCACACTCAAATTTTAAGTTAACTTAGAGGGGACCCTACAAAATCGACCTAGAGTGTCAACACTGGACGCCTAGGTCGACTTCTAGGGGCTAGGTGGACCTGGGACAAGTGCCAGGCGGCTCAGCCTTTGCCTCATTGTACCTTGGTACAATGGCACAAAGGGGAACAGGGACCCTGGCAGGGCATAGGGGCAGGGTGAGCAGGGCTCTGTGCCAGCCACCCTGGCAGGGAGGGCAGTGGGGAAGTCCTGAAGCCCCCTAAGTTGACTTAGGGCTACCCCACTTCTACACTGGTTAAGTCGACTTAGCCAGCAAAGTCAATTTAAAATGAGGTTTAAGAAAGTCGACTTAATTTTTCCTTAAGTCGACTTAAGGAAAGTGTAGTGTAGGCGCAGCATAAATTAAGTCAACTTAAGCAAGCTTAAGTCAACTTAATTTACAAGTATAGATGCACCCAGGGAGCTCCTCTGGCCTCTCGCTGTGAGGCATCTTCTCCAGCCCTTGAAGCAGATTTTTTTTTTTTAATCTCTGCTCTGCTGCACCCTTTTCCAACCTTCTTTAAACTGGGCTGGGGCCCCTAGAACTGATCACAGGATCCATATCAACCTCACCAAAAATGTACAGGAGGATATGGGGGGGAGGATTTCTTGCCTGCTCCTACTCGCTGCTCCCCTCATTAGACAGCCCAGGAGCACCTGTTTCCCAGCATTGCTCTAGGAGCTCATGTTGACTTCTTTGTCCCCTAGAGCCCCTTTCTGGGGCCCTGCTTTCCCACCCCTACCTCCAGGCTGCAGGTCATAGAATCATAGGGCTGGAAAGGACCTCAGGAGGTCATCTAGTCCAACCCTCTGCTAAAAGCAGGACCACTCCCCCTAAATCATCCCAGCCAAGGTATTGTCTAACCGAACCATAAATATCTCCAAAGACGGAGATTCCACCACCTCCCTAGGTAACCCATTCCAATGCTTCACCACCCTCCTAGTGAGAAAGTTTTTCCTAATATCCAACCTCGACCTCCCCAGCTGTAACTTGAAACCATTGCTCCTTGTTCTGTCCTCTGTTACCCTCGAGAACAGCCTAGCTCCCTCCTCTTTGGAGCACCCCTTCAAGTAGTTGAAGGTTGCTATCAAATTCCCCCTCAGTTTTCTCTTCTGCAGACTAAATAAGCTTAGTTCCTTCAGTCTCTCCTCATAAGTCATGAGCCCCAGATCCCTAATCATTTTTGTTGCCCTCCGCTGGACTCGTTCTAATTTGTCCACATCGTTTCTGTAGTGGGGAGCCCAAAACTGGACACAGTACTCCAGATGCGGCCTGACCAGTGTCGAATAGAGGGGAATTATCACATCCCTCGATCTGCTGGCAATACTCCTACTGATGCAGCCTAATATGCCATTGGCCATTTTGGCAACAAGGGCACACTGTTGGCTCATATTCATCTTCCCATCCACCACAACCCCCAGGTCCTTTTCTACAGCGCTGCTACTTAGCTGATTGGTCCCCAGCCTGTAGCATGAGGTCATCTAGTCCAACCCCCTGCTAAAAGCAGGATCACTCCCCCTAAATCCCTTGTTGCAAGATGTGATCTTGTATTTGGCTGTATCCAGCACTTAGTGTGCCAAAGGGCCCATGCACATGGAGTCAGGACGGGCTGGGTTTGGGGTAGGAAGCTCATGAGATGCCAGCTCAGTCTGGAGGCAGAGACCAGACAGGGCTGTCGCCATTGGAGGGCTCCCTGTTACCAACAGACCAGAGACACTGAGCTGGGATCCAGCCTGGGCTCTGGTTCTGGATTCCTCCCACATTCTGGCATACTGGTCTGGGGCTCGGGATCAGACTTGTTATAGGGAGAGGCTCAAATCACACAGTTGGCTCTAACCCCAGATCTGTTTACAGCAGGGTTTGGGGGTTCAGAGGGAACCCAGGGGTCAGGGCTCTGCACAGTGAATCATGCAGCTACATGGAGCAGGTGGGTTGCTCCTGATGGGACAGGTGGGCTTGGAACCAGGGCTCATGCTCATACAGGGAGCAGAGGCCCCATTAGACAGTCAAGGCATCTCACAGCCGGGAAGATTGTAGCCCAGCTCTGAACACGTCACCTTTCTGTCCCCAGCGCTGAGTCCCAGCCATCAGGAGATCTGCTCAGCTCCCGGTGAGTCCATCTGTCTATCTGTCCCCATTTACCCCTTCTTTCCCAGGTGCTCAGCCCCCACCGCTTGGACCACGCCCTGCTCAGTGTAGTGTTGGCAGTGATGAAACAGGAAGGCGTATGGGGCTGTGTGGGTCCTGAGCCGGGTGCATAGGTCTCCCACCAACCTCTCCCCGTCACTCCTGCTTCTCAGCTCTGCTCTGACCTGGTGCCTGTGTGAGACATGTGAGTTATGTCTACAGCCCATCCCACACCTGGGACACTGACCCTGGGAAGCAGAGAGCACTATGGCTCTGACCCCAAGGGATTTACCTTCCCACAGCACAGGCTCCCAGGTCACTGCAGCCATAAGACTGTCCCTGGAGATCAGCTCACCCTCCAGGGGCCAACCTCACTGAGGGTCACCTTTCTCCATGCCATACTGCCCCATCTAGGTCAGTGGGGCACCCTTTGTTCTAGGAATGCCCAGCACCAGCCAATGGGAGCCCAGCCTGATTGAGCCTTCAAAGTCTTCCTCAAGTCAAATGATCCCATGTAACAGAACTCCTGGGCTCTGGCGAGAGCTCATTCCCCACATTTGGCCAGCTGGGCCAGAACGAGAGCTTCCATCTGAGAGATAGCCAGACCACACACAGTGCTGGGCACCTCCGTCAACTCCATTCATAACTCTGACCCATTCCCCTTCACAGGTTTCCTACGTGCCCCCATCCTCTACCTGAACCAGACATCTGCCCAGCCAAGGGACCTAGTGCGGCTCCAGTGCTCGATGCTCACTTACACCCCAGCCACCCGCATCATCTTCTGTAAGGACACGAAGGAGGTTTCAGTCCAAAAGGGTTCGGTGGAGAAATTCACCTACAGCTATGACCATGTGGTGTCCAGCGACAGCACCGGGAATTACGCCTGTGGGTACGAGATCAAGGAAAGCCACAACCGGGCAATCAGATCCCTGCTCAGCCCTGCCAGGCACCTCAGCATCACTGGTAAGTGGGGTGTGTGTGTGTGTGTGTGTGTGTGTGAGAGAGAGTGTGAGAGAGAGAGAGAGAGAGAGAGAGAGAGAGAGAGAGAGAGAGAGAGAGAGAGAGAGGTGATGAGGGTGAATGGCAGAGTGTTAACAGGGGTGTTCAAGAGGGCACAGAGAGGCTAGAAGGAACCATTAGATCACCCAGGCTGAGCTCCTATTTAACCCAGGCCAGGGTACCAGACCCAGCGAACTTGCACCCAGCTCAGAAGAGGCTGGCAGAGCCAGGAAGCAGCATTTCAGTGGTGGCTACATTTTTATTGTCTGCCTGAGCAGTGGCCGGGGGCACAGCTGGGGCAGGGATGGTGACAGGCAGATGCCGACCTGCCCAGCAGCAGTAGCAGCAATTCTCGTGCAAGTTTAGAGCTGGGTCCCATCGCCTTGGTGATTCCCGGGAAAAGGGGGTCCAATGTTTGCCACTTCCCTTATCCTGCACCTGGACTTGCTCCTGAATCTTCCTATGTCAGCTGGGAGAGTGAGAGGGGACAAGGAGAGGGAGGATGTTGCAACAGACGCCAGAAGGCTTAGGGATGGATGGACACAGCTCCTTGACTATCAGCAGGCGAGCTGCATGGGGCAGCAACTGGCCTTCACTGCATGGGCTCTTTGAGCTGATGTGCTGATTGGGACCTAACTTCCAACAGCCTGGGGCTGGCCTCACTGAGGGTCACCTCTCTCCTGGCCATACTGCCCCAGCTGGGTTAGTGAGATGCCCACACTGGGGCCGCTTGTTCTGGGAGACACACCCTGTCCAAACCTCTAGGCTCTTCTGCAGCCCAAATGATCACGGTTAATGAAGCTCCTGGGCACTGGAGAGAGCCCGTCCCCCCGTCTGCCCAGCTGGGCTGGAATCAGAGCCTCCATCCTAGACATGGCACAGACCCACCCAACATTAATTTACCTTCTGTCTTACTGATAACCCCAGGAACCAGTGACAACCCAATTGACAGCTTTAACTTATTCCCCTTCCAAGGCGATTTCCCTGCCCCAATCCTCTACCTGAATCAGATGTTTGCCCAGTCAGGGAATTCAGTGTGGCTACAGTGCTCAATGCTTGCTCAGAGCCCAGCCACTTGCATCATCCTCTATAAGGACAGGGAGGAGATTTCATCCCAGACAGGTATGAATGAGGTGGTGACCTATGGCCCATTCCCCTTCCATGGTGCTCTCTGTGTCCCCACGCTCTCTCTGAGCAAAATGTCTGCCCAGTTGGGGGTCTGTATCTGGTTCCAGTGTGCTGTGTTTTCCAGGGCCCCAGCCATCTGCATCATCTGTAAAGATGGGGAGGAGGTTTCTTCTCAGGGGGGCTTATTACAGAAAGCCACCTACAGCTCTGTCTATACAGTGTACACGGGCAGTGCTGCAAATTACTCCTGTGGGTACAAGACCAAGGACAGCCACTCCCAGGTGACCAAATCCCAGCTGAGCCTTGCCCAGTGCCTCAGTGTCACCAGTAAAACCAGTGTTTGTGTGGATATGTGTGTATGAGAGACCGTATCCTGGCTTGCCACAGCCCAGGATCACAGGAAAGGGGGGTGAATGACAGAGTGAGAACATTAAATAAAACCCCCAACAATCCAAACACTGAAATCCATCCATTTTCAAAATCTGAAACAAAAGATTTCCTACAATATATCAATGTTCAAAATTTGTGATCGAGAACAACCCACCTCCCCACAAATTACCCATCTTTCACCCATCTCAGCTCAGATGGCCCAGCCCAGGCAAGTGGGGGACAGGGACATCATAGAAATGCCAAATTGGTAGATGCCATCAAGTCCAGCCCCCTGCACTGAGGCAGAATCGAGTAAATCCAGACCAGGCTTGACAGAGGTTTATCCACACTGCCCTTAAGAACCTTGAATGAGGGTGAGTCCTGGGCTGGGCAACCCCAGTTTGAGTGTGATTGCCATGAGGATGGGTATGGAAGAACACACAATAACACAATAGAGTGACAGGCTCATCCAAAGCTGCACATTTTCTCTGCAGTTCTCCCAGGTTTAACCAGTATTTCTCATAGTGTAGTTGTGCTAGGGCAATGTATGGGCCTGTAGTGGGGTCATGGGAGGCTCTGATCTCCGATGTGTTTATTGCCTAGGTGGGGACTCTAGGAGCGAAGATGTCGAGGATTCCTCCTCCCACGGTAATTGATTCTGAAGCGTTTCTTTATTCTGGGACCACTATTTAGGGGACTGTGGGTCCTGGGAAGAGCAGCCCCCATTCTGACTGTGATTGCCATGACAATGGATGTGGAAGAACACATAGTAACGTAGTAGGGTGGCAGGCTCATCAAAGGCAGCACATTCTCACTGCCGATCTCAGGCTTTAACCAGCATTGCTGAGCTGGGCAACATCTTTTCAGGGCAGGAAAAATGGATCTTTCAAAAGGGAGATCCCAAATCCTTCTGTGAAGCAAGATTTTGTCAGATTTCACTGACCCTGCCTGCTAAACTGGCATATGGGAAATATTTCCTCCCTGTCCACTTACTGTGTTTGCTGTTGCTCTGGCTGGAGGCACCAGATGGACTCATCACACCTGTGCTCAAAAGTTCTTTGTCTCCCATTAATTAGTTATTTACACTCTGTTCTCCAGCCCTGGGCAAACCACTTTCAGGCTTGTCAGCCCCGCACCAGTTTCCAATTCCCAGGCAGCAAATGAGCTCCAGGAACTGGCCTTAGCAAAGCCCAAACCTGGCTCTTTTCCAAAGCATCCCCATCAGCAAACCAGCCCAGTGTGTGCAGAGACTGTGTGCGCTGCTTCCCTGGCAAGGAAAAGATGGTGTCAGACTTTGTGTAACGCCGCAACCTAGGGACTCTTGCCAGAACCATTCTAATGTTCTCTGTGCTTCAAGAGCTGTGCCTTCCACAGTTTATTTTCATCCGGAATCAGGATAAAAAGTAAAAATTTCAGATTCTTCATAGGGCAGAAATTCAGCTACATTTCGATTCTGAAACATCAAAATGCCTTGTCAAAGGGTTTTGATTTTGAGGAAATAGCATTTCTGCAGGAAACTGTCATCATTGAGTATTTTTGGACCAGCTCTGCACATCTCTACATACTGTACAGATCCCAAATTCAGGAAATCGCTCAAGCATTTGCTCTAGTCAAACCCTATTCAGGACAGCACCTACATATCTGCTTAACTTTAAACACCTGCTTAAGTTCTATTGATTAAACTAAAATGGTTGTTTAAAGATAAGTTTGTATCTCAGCACTGTACCAAAAAGTAATGCTTCCCTCAAGCAGGACAGTTCCCACAGGATGTTTCCTGCCTTGAGGAACTCACACTAAACGCTAAAGGAAAATCCAGTTTTATTTCTATTTAAAAAGTATTTGTGAACAAAAAATTGTGAACAAAAAACAAGTTTCTTTCAAAATTTGTTATGAAAAATTTCAGTGGTTCCATGACAATATATTAATGAAATGCAACAAAAAATTTCCTTTAGTCTTATTTTGACTTCACAGTTTCCTTCATTTTGGGTTTTCAGGACCAAAATGACACAAAAATGCCAATTAGAAACACAAATAGTTTTGCTTTCTTTCATTTTAAAGGGACATTCTCCTCCTGTTTCTGGATTTTGAAAACCAAAATAAAAAAAACTTTGAACTCAAAACAAAACAAAATGTTTTCTCTCATTTCATATTTATTTTTGTTGAATGACTAAGAAGGTCCTTGAACATCAAATGTTTTGGGAAGAGATTCTGATTTCAATTAAACTGTTTGGATTTTTTTTAAATGTGGAAAAACCTCAGCCAGTTTTATCCACAAAGAGCAGCCAATAATGTCGCCCTGCAGATAATTGCAGGTGAGCTCTCTGTAAATATTCATGAGAACATGAGGGGTCACTTACCGTGGGACTCAGCCAGCTCCACCAATAGGGACTTACCACTGGTTGCTTGGAGAGGACATTCACATCAAGGTTCTTTCCTAGGGCCGGATCTAAAGCTTGTGTTGGGAATTACAATCCCGGTTGCCCTGATTCTGGCTGTGCTGCTTTATTTTCTGGCAAAGAAAGGTGGGTATGACAGTGATGCAGAGCAGTATTATGATATGTACAGACATGTGGTAGAGATAAGCCCTTAGATACCTGGTACCTAGTGTGTCTGGGATGGGAGCAGAGACATGAGCAAATACACGATGAAATCAATCGTTTGTTTTTGGGAGGCTGGTTAGGAAGAAAGATCAAGGACGGGGTGATGAAGTATAGTCTTGAATCAGGACCTAACAACTCTGAAAACAGAACAGTGGATACAGCTCTGCTCTGCAAACCTCTCCTCACAGTGTCACCAGCCCCAAGCTTTCAAACTCTCAAGTTGCCCCCAACAATCTGGAGATTGGCTTAAAACTTACAGGGTTTCCAGCAAGTCACTAATGTGGGTTCTTTATATTCGCTTGGTGGATTTGATCTTTGAGGAGCTCACTCAGGACACATTTCCAGGCTTTAGTCCCCACACGAAGGCTATAAATTTCCTTTTTTTTTCTTTTTCTAATGAAAGCTGAGATTCTCACTGGATCCCCTGACTCTCAGACCTGGGACTTTATGAAGAACATCACATGCTGTGAGATGGGCACTAATATTATGAGAGTTGGGGGCACCACTGGAAGGCGCAGACAGTGGGGCTGATGGAGGAGACCTTGGGCAGGGCTCCAAGGCTCTGTGTCAACACGAGGATGAATTGGGGCCATGTCATTCAGTTTTTTTCTCTCTCTCTCTCTCTCTCAATTTCTCTCCTCACAATGGCTCATGTCCACGTCTCTGGTCACGTTGTCTCACTGCCTTCCAGTCGTGGCTCTAAGAAGGGGTCAAAGGTAGGAGTAGATTATTATCTCTCCCATCTGGTTTCCATTCTGGGTCCCATCTCGCTGCCTCATGGAAGGCCCAGTGGCTGCTCCAGCATCACAGCGGAGCTCCGCTCTCCAGCTGCTGGGGTCGGGGGGAGGTGTTCCAGTCCCTTTGTTGTGAAGGAATGTTTGAAAAGGCCAGGGAAGGATGAACACGCTAGCTGGGATGGGATCTGGGGAATGATTAAGAGGAGACACTTAAGGAAGGGGTTTGCCCAAGTGACCTCTTCCCTTTGAATTCACTGGCAGCAGAATGAGCACATTTGAAACGGGAAAGGCACCTGGGGAGACTAGAGGCAGTTCCAGGCTCTGCCAGTGTCCTGCCCAGTGAAGGGGACACAACATAGAGACCCTCAGTATTAGGGCTCAACCCAATCCTTTGCAGTGCATGTTCCTTTCCTGTCTCCTGCACCCCCACCTGCAGGGCTCATAGGAAGAAATCTGCTCACAGCTGGATTTGTGAAAACAGAGGGAGCACACAGCATCACTAACACCCTTGTTCTTATTACTCCCCACAGGGAACCAAACCAGTGTGACACCAGCAATGTTCCCGAAGACCTTACTGTCTGTAAGAGCTTTTGGAGCGTTTTGGGGATTACCAGGGTCACCTGCACATGAGGGAGAAATATAGGTCCTGGGGGCAGATGTGTTAACTGGTGGGGGATGGGTAGATCCCAGATGAGACTGTCTGGCCAAGAGTTAAAACAACTAACTGCATGTGATAAAAGTGAATGGGGAGAAAGAGTTCTCGGGATCCCAGAGCTTGTGCATCTAGTCCCTGAGGTTCCTTTGTCCCATCCCTTGGTGCAATACTCAGTCCTGCATTGCCACGGCTTGGGACACTGAGCTAAAGTGATACCACTTCCTGTCCTCCATTGAAAAGACACATCCCGGGGAAAGTTCTCATTGGAAAGTGTTCCCCTGCCATCAGCGGGTGCTGGAATTTCACTGGGAGTACATCTACACTTGCACCTTAGGTCGACATAACGACGCTTAAGTCGACCTACAGAACGCCACGTCCACACTGGGTGCTTATTAAGTCAACTTAAGCACTTTCTTAAGTCGACTTCATAAATCCACCTCTTTAGGTCTACTTAAGGCTTAAGTCAACCTTATTAAGTCAACTTAAAGTTAGTGTGGATGCGTACGTCTACACTGCAGGCTCTGTTAAGTCAATTTAACAGTGCTGCAGAGACTCCCAGCCCTGCTATTGACTCTGCCACACGCTGCGTTCTTATTGGCTGAGCAAAGACTAGGCCAGTGAGGGAGGGGGGAAGAGGAACAAGCAATGCCATTGCTCCCCATCCTGCCAGGTGCGGGAAAGGGAGGGAATATCAAAGCCCAGCCCCTGGTCACCCCTTGCAATGGCAGGCAGGGGGCTCCTCTAAGGAGGGCCTGACCGGTGCTCTCCCCAGGCCAGTGCGTAGGGGCATGGCCCCCCTCCACTCTCCCTCTCAGTATGCTACCGCCATTCTATGCAAATGTTGACCAGGATGTGACAGGTCGGCAGTAAATCCCAACAGGCACTTGGTGCCCACCCTTTGACTGTATTGTGCGGCCCAAGGCTGAAGGCTGAGATATGTACGTGGGGGGATATTTTTATTTCAGGACATGTGAGATTCAAAGTATAGATAGAGAAAACTCTTGTTTTAAAAGGCCCTTTAACAAGGGTGTCACACTCATTTGCTACGACAGGCCAGATTTGAATTGAATGTGCTTCAAGGGAGCTATACGAGGCCTGGCTTGCACAAAGTTGTGCATGCAAGACATCACCAGAACCGTCTGGCATACAAAGCACTCCGTGATGCCACGAGACCACGCTCTCTCTCTCTCAGTGTTAGGGAGGGAGTGTGCAATCGCGGAGTGCAGTCTCGCATACCCAGCACTCTGCAATGCTTCGAAACCTGTATACGCTTGCAGCATCACGGAGCACTGCGTATGCCAGGGTGCACTCCCTAACAGAGAGCAAAAGAGTGTGGTTTCGCAGCATTGCGCAGAGAGCTATACAGGCTGGACCAAAGAGGTTGATGGGCCATATCTGGCCCGTGGGCAGTATGTTTGACACCCCGGCCCTTAAATGACTCTGGTGTTTGGAACCAGTGAGTAATCTCAAATCCCTGAGGAAGAGTTCGCCCCAGAGAAGCACAGGCGCACACAACCTGCTGGGCTTTGCTCCACTCAGACTCTGGCTTCCTCATTTTATATTTTTATATAAAAAAAAGTATAAGTAAGGCTGTATAAGCAACTCTGGTCAGGATCAGGTTCCATTGGGCCAAGTGCTGCCCATGGGGAAGCTCTGCCCAGGCAGGGAAGAGGTAGGAGCCGTGGGGCTATAATTCATGTTCAGTGAAGTGTCTTCCCTTATGGGCATTTACAAGGGCCAAGTGACGTGTTACTGTCATTCTCTCCCCAGATGCCTCGGTGCACTAGCTGGGACACTCCAGGGTGAGTCACTGTTTTCATTAATGACAAAAGTGAAGTGATGGAAAAGACTGATTTGTTGATCTGTTCCAGCTCATCAGTGACTCATGGCTTTGGAGCATGGATTTACTCAGGACTCCATGTGTCTGTCACACCAGTCTCTCCACTGTGGCCACAGATCTCCACCCAGGAGCAAGTAGCTGCCTCCCACATGTGCTGAGAGCCTGGCCAGTCAGGCCCTGCCCCCCCCAGAGAGTATTAGTGTTTCTTAGCCTAGACGCCCATTAGCACTGCTCCTGATGTATGCAGAGCTGTGCTGTCAGAGGGGCATTTTCTGGCTTCATTTCTCTCACTTTAGGCCAGCTTAGCAGAAAAGTAACATCACTGTAACATCACCCACAGCCCCAGAGAGAAGAGACAGCGACATACGTGGCCATCGCTCCACAGCAGGACAGGTGTCATTAATGCTCCAGTTGCTGAAATGCAGCACTCAACACAGCACAGCCACAACACAGAACCCCCCAAAATCAGAGACAACCTTCGGAGCCATGAGTCAAGGAAGTGAGAGTCCTTTCTAGAGCCGTAATTGGACAATTCACACTGCCCCAAAGTGCTGGAGGACATTTCAGTATTCCCAGGGCAAATGCTGCCTGTTTGCCTTTTGGGGGAAAAATATGGTTCTTCTGAATAAAAATGGGAAAAATATCCAGACTCACTATTCCTAATAGCTTACTCTTTGTAACAACAACTCTGCCCCAAGTCCTCTGTGCTTTGTGTAGAGACTACACACCAGCCCAATGTGCACAAAAACCATGAGGCAGCCCCCCAAAATCCAAATTCTGTCAGAAAACAGGATTTTTTAAAGAAATGATCAATTTTGAATCTTTGATTTGCCTTCTGGGGTTTGATTCTTTAGCAGTCACATTTTCCAGGCAGCTTTTCTTCACAACCAGGGGGCTAGAAACTTAATATTTTAAACAAAAGCCAAACTTCTCACATAATCCCAGCACTCTAGGAGCTGAGACTCTAAGAAAAACAGCAAATATCTTGTGACTCGCTAGAAAATCATGAACATTGACAACAGTGTCAGGGTCACTTTTGAATTTGCAGGTTCTCTGACCCCTGTTGGTTAAATGGCCTGTAGGGAAATGATGAAATCTAAATATCAAGCAAAAAGTATTTGTCACAAACTGTGGCTTTGTGAAGCTAAATTTGTTACCCTCAGCCAGATACTGCAGACCTGTGGTTGCAAGAGAACATCCTGAGAGCATTTAGCTCCCTAGAAAGAAGTTACTGCATGAAACAATTACATTACTTTGGTGTGTGTGTGACCCAAGGAGCGCTGGATGCCAACTAACAGAAGAACCTGCATTCATTGTTGATTTAACATTTCTAGTGTGGAGGCAGCATCTCCGACCTAGACAGTCATTGGGTTAGAGCCCCATTGTGCCAAGCACCGTTCAAACATTGACCACAGGCAGGCGCTGCCCCAAAGAGCTTCTGTGTTACTGCCCCTCTCCAAATGCTTTAACATGATTGTACAGAAGAGGACATGGACAGCAAACATTTAGCTATCTGAGGATTTTCTGCAAGGATGTACAGGGTGAGCCTTTGTACAATTAAATTTAAAAATAATAAAATGAATTATCTTATTTTTTTAGGAATTAGCTTTATAACATTTCATAATGATAAACATCGTTTAAATTTTCCTAAGTAATAAGTATAATTTGCATAGATTATAGTTATTATAAGTATGAATAAAAGCAAACATTCAAACAGGGCAGTTTTCATAAACAGAGAGTAGCAACTTAGATTTCTAAAAGCTCAGAGACAGTTCACCTGAGTTTTAGTTAGTCTTCGTTTATTTATCTGTATGTAGTTAATTGAGTGAAAAGAATAGTAAAAGATTTTTTTCCCTTTCTAACAGAAATGTTTAACTATAATTAATGGAACCTTTTTCTCCTCCTCCTTTTTCTTCTCTTTTGTGGAATTTTTTAGTTTGCTAATTGACTAATTAATTAGTAACAAGTATATAAAAGAAAAATGCTATTACACAAAAAACCCCGAGAATAGCAAAGTAGGGCCAACTTCTCTTTTATTATTACATTTCAAGATGTGAGACGGTGAACGAGGAAGGTTAAGATAATTTGACTAAAATTCATTGACATTTCAGGTATATAATTAAAAAGAAAGAAGTTAGTTTTCCCTCTCCTGTTTGCTTTTTTACCTAAAATGCTCACGTTTCTCTGTTGGAAGGTTAACAACAGCACTGGCCCACCACAAAATAATTCAGAGCTAGAAGAAAACAGCTCGCTTTCTGCACCTGGGGCTGAGGTGCAACCTAGCCCATGCAGGTCACATGGGTTTTTTGGTCAAGCAGCTGCCCTGAGGACTTGCTTTCAGTGGAGTTTCTGAATCCAGCTACAGGGAGCCCACTGCGCTCATTGAAAACCACTACCCCCAATTTAAAAACTCATGGCTGTGCAATGCTAATTGTGCATCTGCCTAGCAATATTTCCTCTCCCTCCTTCTCCCTAGCTCTGACTCCTGCTGGGACAGGAATGAGCAGGGATCTACAGGCTGCAGGGCAGAGTGACTGGCAGTGTCCCTTTCCTACAGGGGGAACTGAAGGAGGCTGGAGAAGTTTGGGCAAAGATTGTTATCGCAGGGGCCGATAGTGCAGCACTGGCTAATGGTGTCTCCCCAACACCTGCTCAGAGCTGGGCACTGGTATCTCCCCAGGCAACTCCCCTGCCTCCCCTGCTCACATCTGGTCAATGGGGTTCTCCCACTCTCAGCTCCTCTTTTCCCTGCGATGTTGCTGCTCCCCTCCACAGCTCCACAAGTCTCCCCCAGCCCCAAAGGCTGGGCAGGCCCCATTTCTCCAGCACAAAGGTGATGATGGGCGCAGACATCAGGAGGAGCAGAGCCAGGGCATAGCGAGTGATCCAGACGGCTGGGGACATAGTCCGCCCTGCAACAGGGAAAGAAACATGGTGACAGCTGTCTGCAAAGCATTTTGTGGGACTGCAGGGACAACACTAGACACAGAACTGCTGCTGTTTTGGGGACCCCATGTGAGCTCCCGGAGGCCTAGAACTAAGGGGGATCATGTTGCAGTGAGGACGAGGAGAATCTGGGCAGGTCCATGCCGCTGGGAGAAGGGTTCCACAAGATCATTATTATGGCTAACCCCAGTCTCATACACTTTGTCTTGTTGTTTTTTAGAGAGAATGTGCCAGATTTATGTACTTGGCCATACTGCCCTTAACACTACACACAGTCTTCTCCCAGAGCCAGGAAGAGAACCCAGGAATCCTATGAACCAACCTCCTACTGCTGTCTCACTAACCGTTGTGAGACACACCCACAAAGTGGATGTCATGTCTCTATCAAGGAGATGGTATATATGGAGGATAACAACCTACTTTTTTGCCTGTCACCCCTGTGACTGAGCTATGTGCATCTGGGTTCTTTCTGCCATGGCATGGAGGATTAGTTACACTTACTCTGCTGTTCACCACCCTTAGCAGTCATGATGAATTGCTGGGCAGAACTGAGCTGGGAACTGATCACCTGGTTGTCGCTGTCCTTGATCTCGTATCCACAAAAGTAATTCCCAGAACTGCCCCTGGACACTGCATAGACATAGTCGTAGGTGTGTTTCCCCAATAAGCCCATCTGGGATGAAATTTCCTCCCCGTCCTTACAGAAGACAACACGGCTCACTGGGCCCCCGAAGAACACGGAGCACAGGAGTAGCACGGAGTTCCCCAACCAGGTGGGCAGCTGGGTGAGGTAGAGGGTGGGGGCCTGGAGAGCACCTGGGAAGGGAAATGGGTGAACGTTGTCAATGGGGCTGTCAGTGGTACCTGTCTCCAAGAGAGCCCAGGGAGAGATTTGCCAAAGGAAGTTGTTCGCCAAAAAAGCAGCTCATAGCTAATAGGTGGTTCAGGGCCCATGGAGGAATTATGGGATAGTCCTGGGGAGCTTGGCATGTTCCAGGGATGGAACTGTAGAGTCTGGCGAATCTGGCTTCTCTTTCCACAATTCCCATAGGAACCTGCGAGTTTCCCTGTGCAATCACCCACAATTCCCTGGGCAGTGACAGGGACCTCTGGGAAGGGACAGATACTAATGTCGCTGAGAGTAGGAAGGGGGTACTGGGGATCATGCTGAGGGGGGTGTGAATGTCGTGTGGGATGCATGGCCCTGTGAGAGCAATGGCTGGGATAAACCATGTGTGGAACACAGAGTGGGTAGTTGCACAGAGCTGAAACATCTGTGAGGAAGGGCAGGAGGAGCTCTGCCTGCTCAAAGGTGTATCTGAGACTGTCAGATCTTCAGACAAGGACCAGCACTTCCAATGGCTGTGCAACACCTGGTGGGAAGGGGCTCTGATCTCTGAGAGCGGTGTCTGGGGGCTGCAATAACAGACATGAAGGTTTCAGGGGGAAAAAAAACAACTTCAAAAGCATACTTCAGCGTGAAACTGCAGAGCTGGAATTCATATGCAAACTTGACACTATGGAAATAGATCTGAATAGAGACTGGGAGTGGCTAGCTCACTGCAAAAGGTAATTTTCCCTCTTTAAACATTATTACCTTCTCGTGAATTTTTGTTAATGGACCACATCTACTACACTGTTTGAACTGACCTTGTTAACTACCCTTCATCCCTAACATACTGCTGTTCTCACTTCATGCTTCCGAAGAAGTGGGTTAGAACTCGGGCCAATCCTGTGGGGGTGAATGGGGCGATCACCCTGAGTCCAGTGGTTATGCGGGCCCTGTGCTGTCCAGCTCCCAGCGGGACAGCGTGGAGCCCACCCTGTGCCAGCCCCCCTGCTAACTGCAGCGCTTTGTCCTGCTACCTCCTGTCCAGCAGCCTTTGGCAGCAAGAAGCCAAAGGCAGTAGGGTGGGGGATCGCTTCAACCAGCCTTTGGGCCCATCCTCCTCACCCCCAAGCCAGAGCAAGCAGGCCTGGGAGCGGGTCGGGGAAGCGGAGCCTAACCTCTGGGCAAACCCACCCTGTCCCCAGGGGCAGAGTAGCTGGCTCGGCTCAGGGGAGGGGCGGGTGCGTGGGGCCCAGCCTCTTTGGGCTGGCCTGCACAGCCACCTCCCCTGCATGGGGGGGAAGCCAGGGGTCCCCACAAGCCGATTGGCCCTTTAGGAACAGCCCTGGTTAGAACTGATGAAAGCTATGCTCTAATGAATTGTTTAGTCTTTATAAGTACCACAGAACTCCTTATTTTTTTAGTAATCATAATAATTAATAATAATTTTCTGCAGCTGGAAGCCTTTTCAATCGATACAAACTCCTCTGGCATGATAAATAAATAGAGGGGTGAGTGTGTCTGTGGATGGGCAGACAGACAGATGGACTCACCAGGAGCCGAGCAGATCTCCTGGCTGCTGGGACTCAGTGCTGGGAACAGAAAAGTATCATGTGGTTAGTTCTAGAGACAAATCTCCCCCTTTTCTAAGGTCCCTCCTGAGAGACAAAAAAAGTCATTCTTGGATCCTGTTTTGCTGGAAGCCAACCAGGCAGGACATTAGATCTGGAGTACGGCAGATTCCTCACATAAACAGACCTTGAATGAGTTGGGCCCGCCTTTCCCTTCCACTCTCCACAGGATCACATCCTCCGCTGGCGTAAACTGGCATTGACTACAGTGGCACTACACTGATTTACACCAGCTGGCAATGTGCCCCCACTGACTCCAGTGGAGTGACACCCATTCACACCCACAGGGAATCTGGACCATGGGCTCTCACGAGCAGTGTTTTCACTTGTGCCCATTTCTCCCCCCTCTAAAGAGGATTTCCTGACAGTCTTGGTCAGGAGCTGCTCTCGGTTCTGTTTCCTCCTAACCTGCTAAGAATTAGTGCAGGGTTCCCAGTTACTCACCGAGAAGCAAGAGGCACAGAGAAAGGATCATCAGGGCGGTGGGGGGAACAAATCGGGATGGAAATAGTCCAGTGGCTTCTGCTGCTGATGGAGTCCAGAGGGGACAATCCTCAGTTGTTCCCTCCTGCCCACTCTGCCCTGTGTGCTTTAGCAGAAGAGAAGCTCTGGTGTCTTTCTGCTCTGATCTGCTTCCCAGGGTTGGACGGTACAGCAAACCCCTCTTCTTGCTCCAGGCCCCCGGGGGTCCGTAGGGCTCAGGCGCTGCAGTCTGTCTTTAATGTGCTGTCCCCTCATTGGGTCAGATATTTGTACCTGCTGCCCGCTTCCTGCCCTACATCCCCGCCTTCCCCACCCTAGCCACAGCATCTCTATTTAGGACTGGAAGACTGAGAACCAAAAAAGCCTGATTTGCTTTTTTGAGTCTGAACATATCACTGAGCAAACGCCTCCTGTCCCATCTCACTGCACAGGGACCAGGGCAGACCCCTGGCTAAAGGCACAGCTGGACCAGGGTGAAAGGTCATAGGGTGATGGGGGAAGCAGAGATGTTGGATGAACCTGAACATTTTGCCTCCTCCCTGGTCTCCAGTCCCTGGTGAGAAGGATCCAGCTCCTCCTCTGGGCTTACGGGGGACATAATTGGGACCTAGTGTGAATTTCACTCTCAGAGAACAGCTACCACGGGACAGCACTGGCTTCCCCACCTTCTTAATCTCTATCCACCACTTCTGTACCCCCAGCTCCAGCCACTTCTGCCCATCCTGCCCCAATTGCCACCCCTTCCCCATTCTGGACTCCAGAGCAGTCTGCTGTTCCTGCTGAGAGATGGGCACCAGGGCCCTGCTGTGCGGGAGATCACAAGGTAGGTGAGAAAGAGCATCTAAAAATGACCTCTGAGCAGGTGGGGAGCCAGAATCTGTGTGACTGAGAAAGTGGGCAAACCAGGGCGAAAGGCCAAAGAAACATGGGGAGGAAAGCAAGTCTTCTGAATAGATGTTAGCATCTCTGAGGGAAACCAAACAGGAGAAGGCCTCAAGGACAGTTGTCAGGAGTACAAGGCAGAGCCATTTTGCAGAGCAGCTTTGCAGAATAATTGATGTGCAAATGGATTGTCCTGGGCTGGTGGTTGGGCACCTTTCACTGCTGGGCTGGAGTCTCCTGTACAGACACCTCTCCCCACACCCCGCACTGAGCTCTCCTCAGCCTGACCCTGAGCTAGCAGCCTGGTGGATCGGGGACTGATCACATGCTGTGATGTGGGATTTAATAACCCGTTCACATAATGCTATTTTTGTCCTGATGTTAACTTCTCTCTCTCTCTCTCTCTCTCTCATCTGTTCTCATGAGGTTCTATTTAAAGGCCAAAAGGAACTAATGTGATCATCTTGTCTGTGTGCCTGCACAGCTCAGGCCAGAAAGCCTCCTCCAGGGATCCCGGCATTGATCCCCTAACTTCTGACTGAGTGAGAGCACGGCTTGTAGAAAGACATGTCCCTCTCCATTTACGGACTCCACGCTGGCTCAAATTTCTAAATACCACAGAGATACAGACTCACCTGGGACATACACCAAAAAAGGGAGACAGAGGACACATCTACCCTGCACAAAAGTCTAGAGCCTGTGCTACAGGGCTAAAAATAGCAGAGGGCATCCTGGACATGAATGCCTGGCTGTGAAGATGATGCTAATAATCTTTTGATTTATGTTATTACTCTGAGTTGGAATCACTTACAGTCTTACTGTAGTCAGTAATCTGTTACTGTAGTCAATAAACCTATTTGTTTGTTTTATCTAAAGCATGCATGTGGATTGTGTGTGTGCAGAAACCTCATTCAGAGTGAAAGAGCTGGTGCACAGCAATTTCTTTGTTAAAGTGACAGACAAGTATAAATGAGCTTGCATGGTGCAGTGGGCAGCACTAAACCCTGAAAGACAGTAATTCCCAGGGTTGCATTTGAGACTGGGAGTGTTTGCTCAGGATCTATCCCATGAGTGGCTAGCCAGAGGGCTCCTCCACTGGGTGAGGGGACATTTACACGCAGGAGTCTGGGTGTGAGCTGACACAGGAGTAGGAGTTCATACAGTAACTAGAAGTAAGTTATGGCCCAGGAGCTGGGAAATGAGGTGACACAACTGCACACCAGTCCAGATTGCAGGAGGGGAACGTCACATTGTGGAGCGCTCCAGGTCTCTCATTTGCTGTGTTGTCCAAGATGGTACAGAGCCAGGCCCCATCTTCAGGGGGGACAGGGGTGAGGGTACCACTGGGGTTACCTCGAATGTGGCCTGCTGTGCTGTAGGGTCACACTGCACTGGAATTGAGGGCCACCTGCACCAGTCGATGATCAGAGAACCCTCAAGGGGACAGATCAGGGATGGATACACTGTATGTTCCAGTGGTGGGAATTCCTAACGGCAGTCTGGACAGGAGGCAGAGCAGCCTGGGTTGGGTGAAATCTTCTCCTGTCCCTGGGTGGATGGATGCCCTCCCTGGGAGCAGACTGGGTCAGGTCAGACAATGACTGGAGCATAATTCCTGCACTGCCAGTCCCTCATGCACTCTGGGGAGCTGTTGCCCATCACAGCTCTCTCCTTACAGGTCCCTTCCCAGTGTGCCCCATGGTGATGCGATGGCAGCTTTGTTTGTGCAGCCTGGGGATCCTCCTCTGGCACCGTGTTCTCTCTCTGGTAAAACGTTTGAATTAATTATTCCCATCCTTGTCCCCCTGTACATTGGCCCCTTCAGGGCTGGTATAGGGCCATGGACAGGAGTCAGGACAGGCTGGGCTCTGAGATGGCAGCTCAGTCTGGACAGCTCAGACAGGGCCATTGCCATTGGAGGGTGGGGGATTATTGGGGTCCAGCCCTGGGGTTCCCTGTTATCGACCAGCCAGAGACACTGAGCTGGGATCCAGGCTGGACTCCTGTTCTGGATTCCCCCAGAATTCAGGCATGCTGGGTGTGGGGCTCGGGATCAGACTCGTTACAGGACCAGAACAAAGTCACACAGTGGATCTGACCCCAGATCTATTTTCAGCCGGGGTTGGGATCAGGGTCTCAGAGAGAACCCAGGGGTCAGGCCTCTGCACAGGGCCTGACACAGCCATATGGAGGAGGTGGGTATGTTTCTGATGGGGTGGGTGGGGCTGGAACAGAGACCCATGCTCATGTGGGGAGCAGAGATCCCATCAGACCGTCAGGGCCTCTCACAGCCAGGGAGATTCTATCCCAGGACTTACCACAGGTCCCCTTTCTGTCCGTAGCAGTGGGTCCCACCAGCCAGGAGATCTGCTCTGCTCCCAGTGAGTCTGCCTGCCCCCATTTTCCCATCCCTTGGGCCATGCCCTGCTCAGTGCTGTGTCAGCACCAATTCCATGGCAAGGCCAATGGGTCTGTGTGGGACCCAAGCAGGGTGCACATGTCTCCCCCCAACCCCTCCCTGTCCCCCAGGTCCTGTGTGACACATGGGTGAGAGAATCACATCATGGCCTGTCCTGCCATGGGGCAGTGCTCTGGATGTGGAGAACACTTCAGCTCTGACCCCAAGGGATTTACTTTCCCATGTCACCGGCCCCCAGCCCCTCGTGTCCTCCATGGATACAGCCCACGCCTCAGCCTTAAATGTCAGCAGCACCATTAACTGGCAGCCCTGACTGGGCAGGGGTGTTCAAGGAGAAACAGCCAGAAGGGACCTAAGGTCAGCCAGGCTGAGCTTCCATTGGACCCCGGGAGGGACTCGTGCCTAGTGACCCTGTGTCCAGCTCACCAGGGGCTGGCAGAGCCAGGGTGTGGCTTTTCAATCACAGTCACATTTTTTTGCTGGCTGCCTGGGCAGCAGAGGCAGGGGATGCTGCTGGCCAAGGCAATGGCCAGGGTCCAAATGGGACTGGGTTAGTGGCATGAATATATTGACCTGTCCAGCAGCAGCTGCAATGCCCTGGCAAATTCACAGCTGGTCCCATCGCCCTGGGGATCCAGTGTCTGCCGCTACTCCAGGACCTTACTTTAGCCTGGGCCTGGAATTGTCCCCCGACCTCCTATGCCATTTGCGGGAATGGGAATCCCAGAAGGGCATGGATGATGTTAGAGCAGGTGACAGAGGGATTAGGGATGGACACAGCTCCCTGGTTGTCGGCTGGCGAGGTCCATGGGGCAGCGACTGGCTTTCACTGCATGGGCAGGCTGAGGTGTTGGCCAGGACCTAAACAACCCCCAAAGCCAGGGGCCAGCTTCGCTGAGGGTCACATCTCTCCCAGCTGTACTGCCCCAGATGAGTCAATAGTGCACCCGCACCAGGGCCGTTTGTTCTACGAGATGCACGGGGTCAGACAATGGGTTCCAAGTCTTGGCGAGTCCTTAGGTTCTTCTACATCTCAACTGATCCCAGGTAATGAAGCTCTTGGGCATCAGCGAGAGCTTGTCCCCGCATCTTCCCAGCTGGACTGGAACAAGAGCCTCCATCCAAGATGTGGCAAAGACCCACCCTGATCACCAGGCACCAGTGAGGACCCCATTCATAGCTCTGACTCATTCCTCTTCCCAGGTGCCCTCCCTGCCCCTGTCTTCTACCTAAACCAGATGTCTGCCTGGCCAGGGGACACCGTGAATTCCAGTGCTCCAATCTTGCTCAATTCCTGGCCTCCCACATCATCTTCTGAAGGACAGGGAGGAGGTTTCATGTGTGTGTGTGTGTGTGTGAGAGAGAGAGAGAGAGAGAGAGAGAGAGAGAGAGAGAGAGAGAGACTCCATATCAGTTTAGAAATGCTCAGAATCACAGGAAGATAATGAGGGTGAATGGCAGAGGCCAGGTCAGGTTGTCACGCCCAGGGACCCTGCTTCCAGCCCAGCAGGGGCTGGTGGAGCCAGAACACAGCATTTTGGTGGTGGCTGCATTTTTTTCCTGGCTAACTGGGCAGTGGCCAATTCCTCTGTGAGTTCAGAGCTGAGTCCCATCACCCTGGTAATTCCCGGGAAAGGGGATCTGCTCCCTGACACTGCTCCATGACCTTCCCTTAGCCTGTGTCTGGAATTGCACCTGATGCTGTGCTGCCTGTACCAGTTGGGGGAACACAAGGGACACAGGGACAGGGAGGATGTTAGAGCAGGCACAGGGTGGAGTGTGGGCAGTTAGGAATGGATACACCTCCTTGGCTTTTGGCTAGTGAGCTTTGTGGGCAGTGACTGGCCTTCACTGCATGGGCTGTGGGTGCATGCTGAGGTGTTGGCCATGCCCCAGACCATACCCAACAGCCAGGAACCAGCCTCGCTGAGGGGCCACCTCTCTCCCAGCTGCACAAACCCAGCTGACTCAGCAAGATGCCCAAGCCGAGGCCCCTTGTTCTAGGACATGCCCAGTGCCAGACAATGGGAACCAGCCCAACCAAACCTCTAGGCTCTTCCACAACCCAAATGATCCCAGGTAACGAAACTCCTGGGCACTGGAGAGAGGTTATCCCACCGTCTGCCAGCTGGGCTGGAATCACAGCCTCCATCCAAGACACGGCACAGATCCACCAGCCATTATTTACATCCTGTCCAGTTGACAGCACTGCAACCTACTGATGACCCAATTGACAGCTCTGACCCATTCCCCTTCCCAGGTGATTTCCCTGCCCTCACCCTCTACCTGAACCAATCATCCACCTGGATGAAGGACTCTATGACGTTCCAGTGCTCTGTGCTCTCCCAGACCCCAGCCACTCACATTGTCTTCCATAAGGATGTTTCCCTTGGACACCACATGGACATAGTTATAGCTGTGTTTCCCCAATAGCCCCATCTGGAATGAAACTTGCTCCCTATGCTTACAGAAGACAACACGGCTCACTGGGACCCCAAAGAACATGGAGCACAGGAGTAGCATAGAGTCCCCTGGCTCAGCAGACAGCCAGTTGAGATAGAGGGTGGGGGCACAGAGAGAACCTGGGAAGCGAAATGGATGAAAGTCATCAATGGGAATGTCAGTGGTACCCATCTCCAATGGAGCCCAGGGAGCAATTTGCTAAAGAAGTTGATTGCCATGGAAGCAGCTCATAGCTAATAGGTGGTTCAGGGCCCATGGAGGAATTATGGGATAGTCCTGGGGAGCTTGGCATGTTCCAGGGATGGAATTATGGCGTCTGATAAGTTTGGCTTCTCTTCCCACAATTGCCATGGGCACCTGTGAGGTTCCCTGTGCAATCACCCACAATTCCTGGGCAGTGACAGGGACCTCTGGGAAGGGACGGCTACTAATGTGGCTGAGAGTAGGAAGGGGGAATCATGCTGAGGGTGGTGTGCATGTCGTGTGGGATGCATGGCCCTGTCAGAGCAGCAGCTGGGATAGCCCATGTGTGGAGCACAGCGTGGGTAGCTGCACAGAGCTGAAACCCCTCTGTGGGGCAGGGCAGGAGAGGCTCTGCCTGCTCCAGAGCTGGGTTCTGTGCAACGTATCTGAAGCAGAGTCTAATTTCAGAACATCTGGGTAAGGCGGAATAATGTCAGATCTGAGACTGTCAGATCTTCAGGCAGGAACTAGCGTTTCCAAAGGGCTCTGATCTCTTATGGGTGCATCTACACTAGTAAATTAAAATCAACTTAAGCAGGCTTAAGTCGACTTAATTTACTCTGTGTCCACACTGGAGTTTCCTTAAGTCGACTTAAGCTGCTGCTTAAGTCGACTTAAGGAAAAATAAGTTGATTTATTAAGACCTGCTTTTACTTCGACTTACTTCTTAAGTCGACTTCTTAAGTCGACTTAAGCGAGTGTTGACACCCTAAGTCGACTTACAAATAAGTCAACTTAGGGCAGGGCAAAAAGGGAGCCTCTGCTCCCTTCTCCCCAGGAGGCCGCTAGCGGCTTGTCCTGGTTCCCTTCTCCCCGGTCCCGGCCAGAAGGGAGCCGAGTGGTCTGCGCCAGAAGGGAGCTCCGTGCTCCCTTCTCCCCCAGACCTCTCCGGGGCTTGCTGTCTCGGGGAGAGCCAGCCCCATGCAGGGCTGGCTCTCCCCAGGACAAGACCCCCTAGCCTGGGGAGCTGAAGCTCCAAAGGAGCCTCGCCTCCCCCTGAACCTAACCAGTCAACTTAGAGAGTGTAGTGTAGACTCTCTAAGTCAACTTAGTTAGGCCACCTTTAAGTCGTCTTAAGAGTCCTGAGTGGACTCTCTGGCTATGTCTACACTGGGGAATTTAGGTCGACTTAAATAAGTCAACTTTAATAAGTCGACTTAAATAAGTCGACTTTAAGTCAACTTTAAGTCGACTTAGTAAAGTCGACTTGGTAAAGTTGACCTAAATTTCTAAGTGTAGACATAGCCTTAGAGGGGCATCTGAGGACTGCAGTTATAGACAGGAAAGTTACAACAAAAAAACCCTTCAAAAATAGACTTCAGCGTGAAACTGCAGAGCTGGAATTCATATGCAAACTTGATACTATTGGAATGGGTCTGAATAGAGACTGGGAGTGACTAACTTATCGCAAAAGATAATTTTCCCTCTTTAAACATTCTTACCTCCTCATAAATTGTTGTTAATGGGCCACATCTACACTATTTGAATTGAATTGACCTTGTCAACTCATAGACTCTAAAGCCAGAAGGAACCAATATGATCAGCTAGTCTGACCTCCTGCACAATGCAGGCACTACTCTCCATTTTTATATATTCCTAATATAAGTGCTTTTTTTGTTTTATAAAAAAAAAAGTGCCGGTACTCAGTCAGGGACTTGGGGCCGCCTTTGGCAGTGGCAAGAGCCAGGGATGTGTCACTGTGAATAAAAGGTGTGGGTACTCAGTACTCCTGAGTACCATCGCAAAAAAAGCCCTACCTAACATATTGCAATTCTCATTTCATGGATCTTAGGAAGTGGGCTAGAACTCACAAAAGCGTATGCTCTAATAAATTGGTTAGTCTTTATAAGTGCCACAGGACTCCTTATTTTTTAGTAATCATAATAATTAATAATAATCTTCTGCAGATGGAAGCCTTTTCTATCAGTACAACCCCCTCTGACATAATAGAGGTGTGAGTGTGTCTGAGGATGGGCAGACAGATGGACTCACCTGGAGCCGAGCAGATGTTCTGGCTGCTGGAACTCAGCGTGGGGAACAGAAAGATGACATGTGGTTAGTTCTGAAAATAAAATCTTCCTCTTTTCTAAGGTCCCTCCTGAGGGACAAAAACTGTTTTTAATAGACAGGAAAGTCATTCTTGGCTTCTGTTTTGCTGGGGCCTGGCAGATTCCTCACGCACTCACACCATGGCTGAGCTGAGCCACCTTTCCCCTCCACTCTCCACAGGATCACACCCTTTGCTGGCATAAACTGGCATTGACTCCGGTAGCACTACACTGATTTACACCAGCTGCCAATGTGCCCCCATTGACTGCAGTGGAGCGACACCCATTCACACCCTCTGGGGATCTGGCCCAGTAACTCTCACACTCAGTGTTTATACTGGTGCCCATTTCTCCCCCACTAGAGAGGATTTGCCGACAGTCTTGGCCAGGGGCTGCTCTTGGTTCTGTTTCCTCCTAACCTGCTAAGAATTAGTGCAGGGTTCCCAGCTATTCACCGAGAAGCACAGAGACAGGATCATCAGGGCGGTGGGGGAAACCAATCAGGATGGAAACAGTCTAGTGGCTTCTGCTGCTGATGGAGTTCAGAGGGGACAATCCTCAGTTGCTCCCTCCTGCCCCCTCTGCCCTGTGTGACTTCAGCAGAAGGGAAGCTCTGGTGTGTGTCTGCTCCTATCTGCTCCTGTCTGTTCCCCAGGCTGGCTGCTCCAGCCAGCCCCTCTCTCTGCTCCAGGCACCTTGGGGTCTGTAAGGCTCAGGGAGAAGAGACTCTGCAGCCTCTCTCTGACCTGTTCTGTGCCCTCCTTAGGTCAGATATTTGTGACTGTTCCCCGTTTCCTGCCCTTCATCCTCTCCTTCCCTACCCCAACCATAGCCTCTCTATTTAGGGTTGGAAGGCTGAGAAATGAAGAAGCCTGGTTTGCTTGTTTGAGTCTGAACATATCATTAAAATAACATTCCCCTGTCCCATCTCACTGCGCGGGTAACATGGCAGCCCCCTGGCTAAGGCACAGCTGGGGCAGGGTGAAAGGTCACAGGGTGACTGGGGGCCTAGTATGTTGGAAGAGCCTGAACATTTTGCCTCCTCCCAGTTCTCTGGTCCCTAGCGAGAAGGATCCAGCTCCCCCTTAGGGAACTTTACCCTCTGGGCTTAGGGGAGATATAAATGGGAACTGCACTCTTAGAGTACAGGTACAACGGGACTGTACGGGCTTCCTCACCTTCTTAGTCTCCATCCACCCCATTCTGTACCCCAGCTCCAGCCACTTCTGCCCATCCTGCCCCGATTACCATCCCCTCGTCCTTCTGGGCTCCGGAGCAGTCTGCTGTCCCTGCTGAGAGATGGGCACCAGGGCCCTGTTGAAGGGGAGGGAAGAAGACCACCAGGCAGGTAGGAAACAGCATCCAGGAGGGACCTCTGCGCCAGTGGGGAGCCAGAATCAATGGGTTCATCTACACTTGTAAATTAAGTTGACTTAAGCCTGCTTACGTTGACTTAATTTACCCTGCGTCCACATTGGAGTTTCCTTAAGTCGACTTAAGCTGTTGCTTAAGTCGACTTAAGGAAAAGTAAAATTGACTTTGTAAAACCTTGTCCTGGGGAGCCCCTGCTCACTTCTCCCCAGACCTGCGGCTTCCCTGCCACGCTCCCTCCTAGCCGGGACTCCAGCTCCCGGGCAGCTTCCGGAGGCTTCCCGCCAGCTGGAGGTCACCATGCCGGCAATTGCCAGCACTCCAGCTGTTTGGGGAGGCCCGGGGTCTTCTGTAAACAGCTGGAGCACCGGCAATTGCCCGCACGGCACTCCGGCTGTTTCGGGAAGCACCCGGGCCTTCCCAAACAGCTGGAGTGCTGGCAATTGCTGGCACAGCAGTGCCCAGCTGATGGGGAGACCCGGAGGCTTCCCCGCAGCTGGAGCCGGGACCAAGTGGTCCCGGCAGGAAAGGACTGCGGAGGTCCCTTCTCTCCAGGACCTCCGCAGATCCTGGCAAAAAGGGAGCCTCCAGAGGCTTCCCTGGAGCTGGAGTGTGGTCCCAACCAGAAGGGAGCTGCAGGGCTCCGTTCTGGCCCGGACTTCTAGGGTCCCGGCAGAAAGGACCCCATGCTCCCTTCTAGCCGGAGCCCTGCGGGTCCCAGCAAGAAGGAAGCAGTGGCTCCCTTTATGCTGGGACCCACAGGGGTCCCAAGGATAGGAGAGCCACCGGCTTCCTTCTAGCTGGGACCACTCAGTTCTGGCTAGAAGGGCTCCCTTCTGCCCGGGACCTGAGCGGTCCTGACCAGAAGGGAGC
>ML686080.1:251232-328008 GCA_007922175.1 Pelusios castaneus
TCTACAATAGACTAACACGGCTACCCCTTTGGAATTTGACTAAATCACTAAGTGTAGACATAGCCAATGTTACTGAGCAAGTGGGGGATGGGGAGGAGGGGGGAGGGGGAGGCAGAAAATCTAGTGATAGCTCTGAGCTCCTCTGAGGGAAGCTGAACTGGAGAGGGTCTCCAAGGAAGTATGTCAGGAGTACAACAAGGCGGAGCTGTTTTGCAGAGCAACTTTGCAGAATAAATTGATGCACAAATGGATTGTCCTGGGACGGTGGCAGGGCACGTTGCACTGTTGGGCTGGAGTTTCCTGTACAAATATCTGTCCCCACACTCAGGAGTGAGCTCTCCTCAGCCTGATCCTGAGCTAGTAGCCTGGCGGATCAGGGACTGATCACACGCTGTGATGTGGGATTGAATAACCCGTTCACATAATGTTATTTTTGTCCTCATGTTAACCTTCCTCCTTCTCACTCTTTCTTGATCTCTCTCAACTCTTCTCATGAGGTTTCCAGGGGAGTTTATTGTCATAATCATATATTCAAAGGCCAGAAGGAACCAACAAGACAATCTCATCTGAGCATCTGCACAGCCCAGTCCATCCTCCCCCAAGGATCCCTACATTGATCCCCTAACGTCTGGCAGAGCAGAGCACATCTTGTAGAAAGACATGTTCCCCATCCATTTAGAAACTCCATGCTGACTCATGCTTCTAAATACCACAGAGATACAGACTCATCTGGGACATAGACTACAAAAGGGAGACAGAGGGCATGTCTACCCTGCACAAAAGCCTAAAGCAGCAAGACCAAGAGCCTGTGATACAGAGCTAAAAACAGGGGAACAGATATTCCCACTGGGCTGGAGCCTGGGCTTTGAAACGCAGCAAGGGGTTAGATTCACAGCTTGGGGTCACTGCACCTGCTCCCTGTGAACAGTGTGTCCCACAGGGGTCTGGCTTGGCTGGCTTCACTTCAAAAAGCCATGGAGAGAGATCGGGATCACAGATGTCCAAAGGCCTAGTTACAGAGCCTTGGAGGCCCCAAGCCTGTCCCTGTGTGGGTCCTTTAGACCCAACATACTAAAGGAGTCCCTCCCAAGGGACCAGTTACAGGCTGGGGTCTAGATCAGCTCTTATCATTTCCCTGCTAATGTCCCCACAGTGTTGCACAGGCAGGGGAAGGAGAGAAATATTGAGGATAGGATGAGCGAAGGGAGTGGATCTAGGCAGGGGTGTGACAGCACTCAGGGTTGACCTGCAATGGGCTCCCATGGCCGGGAGGATGAACAGTGAATACTGAGGCCTTAACCTGGCCCTCTGGCAGTTAATGTCTTTCTGGAATTGGACATGGACATGGACACTGTTTGATCTGAAACAACTTGCTGGATTTGCTAAAATAGACTAACAAAATACTTTGTGATTCAACCTTCTCTGCATGTATATATACACCTAACATACTGTAGTTTCCATTCATGCATCTAATGAAGAGGGATATTACCCATGAAAGCTCATGAGATAAATAAATGTGTTTATCTTTAAAAGTGCTGCAGGACTTCTTGTTTGTTTTGCTGAATACAGGCTGAAACAGTAATCTTACCTTACAATAAGAGTTATCTATTCTTTGATTGTGACTAACTCCATGACTTAACGATCTCTTCATTTAAATCACTGGCAGGGTGCAGTGGACAGCACTGAATCCTGCAAACAGTAATTCCCAGGGTTGCATCTGGGATTGGGGGTGTTTGCTCAGGATCTATCCCATGAGAAGCTAGCCGGAGGGTTCTTCCACCAGGTGTGAGGCCATTTACATGCAGGAGGCTAGGCATGAGCTGATCTAGGATTGGGGATTCACACAGCAAATGAGATAAATAAATGATCCAGAAGTGGAAAATTGGGGTCGCACAGCTGCACACCAGTCCAGATTTGAGGAGGGGAATGTCACACTGTGGAGAACTCTGGGTCACTGATCTGCTGTGTTGTCCAAGATGGGGGCAGGTACAGATCCAGGCTCCTTCAGCAGGGGGGGACAGCGGTGTGGGTACCACTGGGGTTACCTCAGATGTGGCCGTGCTCTGTGGCAGGTTCACCCTGCCCTGGAATCAGGGGCCATTTGCACTAGTGGTCAGAGAGCCATCAAAGGGACAAAATGGGGGTGGATACATTGGACATCCAAGTGGTGGGAACTCCTAGTGCCAGCTGGGCAGGAAGCACAGCACCTTGGGTGGGATGAAATAGGGAGATGCCCTGCCTGGGAGCAGAGTGGGTCAGGTCAGACAATGGCTGGGGTGTGTTTCCTGCACTGCCGGCCCCTCATGCGGTCAGGGGAGGTGTTAACCATCACAGCTCTCGCCTTACATGTCCCTGCCCAGGGTGCCCCATGGTGATGTGGTGGCAGCTCTGTTTGTGCAGCCTGGGGATCCTCCTCCTGGCACCGTGTTCTCTCTCTGGTAAAAACATTTGAATCCCAATTATTTCCCTCCCAGTCCCCTGAATGCTGGCCCCTGCTGGGCTAGGATAGGAAATCTGAGCCCAATGACTCCCTCTTCGCCAGGACCTCCTCAGTCCTGCAGAGTAAATGGGGACTGGCCCAGGACGCTGTAGGGGAGATGATGTTCGGGTGACTGCGGCGTATCCTAGCTCTGGGGGCGGGAGTGGGGGGGCAGGATTCTCAGATCTTGCAGCCAATTCCCCAGCTCCTGGGAGAGACTTCCATAACCCCCTGCAACACGATCCTGTCCTGTCCCACCATGGGACCCAAAGGCACCATGCTGTTAGACCTGCCCCACTGGGGACCTGGACTCCCATGGCCTGCAATGTTGAGATCTTCACATCTGACCCCTGGTGGCCATCCTACACCCAAAGAGTTAACAGCATGTGGCCCGAACTGACGGCTGAGAACTTGGCTTGGGACACACGGCCACAGCCACTGCCCTGGATGGTGACCTCCCGGCACCTGTGCAGGGCACGGCTCACACACGAAGGCAGATGGTTTTGAGGCTGCCTGGCCCTGCTCTGCATGGAGCAGGAGCTGCCCTTTATCACAGCTCCAGGTCCTTCAGTACCTGGGCCCAGATTTAGGAGCCAGCAATGCAGACAGATGCCAAGTGTGATTGACATAGTGCCCAAGGCAGTGAAGCACCTAACTCTCTTTGGCTTCTAATAGGAGTCAGGTGTCCTGCCTGCCTAGAAGCTCAAGGACCCCCACTAAGTGCCTGGCTGCATCACTAGGTGCCTAAATACCTTTGTCATCTGCAACTGGTGTAAAGAGAGGCAGCGTTGCCTAGCGGGCAGAGCACTGGCCTGGAAATCAGGAATCCTGGCTTCTGTTGTTGGCTCTGTCTTGCTGGGTGACCTTGGATCATTCACATCCCCATCTTCCTGTGCCTCAGTTTCCCCATCACTTTCCCTTCTGCGTAAAGCACATTGAGCTCCACAGATGCGCTAGGCGGGGTTATTGTTCAGCCTTCCAGCCAGGCCCGGCTGGTTTTTAATGGGTTGGAATCGGCTAACTCCTCTGTTGCTAAATTGGGACGGATTTTTATTAATGTATTTGATGTGTGTTTGATTCTCAGGCTTCCAGATCTAAACAGAGACACTGTGGGTTGGGCAGTGTATGGGACAGGAAATGGGGAGCTGTGACAATCAGACGTGGGGCCAGGACAAGGCAGATCAGAGAAAGGACACAGGTGGTCTCTCTGCTATCTGAGCCATACAGCTGTCGGGGATTCCACGTAGAAAGAAGTCCTTCTCCGAAGCGCTGATGCAGCTGCTGAGGGGGAACAGGCTCCTTCAGTCCTGAGCCCAGAGGGACAGAGGGGTCAGATCAGCACGGGAAGCGACTGGGATTGTCTCCATCCGACCCCATCTGAGGCCAAAACCACTGCCATTTCCATCCTTTTTAGTTCCTCCCATCGCACCAATGATCCTGTCTCTCTGCCTCTTGCTGCCTGGTGAGTATCTGGGAACCTTGAGCCAATTCGTAGGGTTGGGAGGAAATAGAACGAAGAGCAGTCCCTGGCCCAGGCAGTCGGCAAACGCAGTTTAGTGGCAGAGGGTTGGGCTGTTGGGATGAAAAGATGTCATGTTACAGAAACTCCACCACTTCAACAAGTAAGTGACCCTATGCTGCAGAGGAAGGTAAATGGGCGATGCGGTGGATCACTTGTTGATTACCACTTCTGTTATGTTCATTCCCTCAGAAGCATCTGCCATTGGCCGCTATTGGAAGACAGAACACTGGGTTAGATGGACCATTGGTCTGACCTCGTATGGCCATTCTTATGTTGTTATGTCTCTGCCAGTGTTATCCAGGGGAAAATTCCTTCCCAACCCCAAATATGGCAGTGAGTTAGACCCTGAGCATGTGGGTAAGACCCATGAACTAGACACTTGGGAAAGAATTCTCTGTAGTAACTCAGAGCCCTCCCCATCTAGTGTCCCATCATTGGACACTGGAGTTATTTGCTATTAGTTGCAATATGCCATTGTAGGCCACCTCATCAGACCATCCCCTCCATAAATTTACCAAGCTGAGTCTTGAAGCTAGTTAATTTTTTTTGCCCTCACTACTCCTCTTGGGAGGCTGTTCCAGAATTTCACTCCTCTGATGGTTGGAAACTTTCATCTAATTTCAAGCCTAAACTTGTTGTTGGCCAGTTTATATCTATTAAATATTCTTTCCTTGGTATTTATCCCTCTGGTGTATTTATAGAGTGCAATCCTGGCTCCCCTCAGCCTTTCTTCGGTTAGACTAAACAAGCCAAGTTCTTTGAGTCTGCTCTCCTAGGGTAGGTTTTCCATTCCTTGGATGCTAACTTCAGCCTTAACTCCGAGGATACCAACTGTCACTCCATGGTAGCGGCACGCAGCTCTTCCCTTTGAGAAACTGCTTTAAATTATTAATAAAATATTACCTATTAAAGAAAATAATAAAAGGAGGGAACTTCAATGAACTAACCCCCTCCCAGGCAGCTTTAGAGGAGAGAAAAAATCCAAGGTTATTGTTCCTTGCCAACATCAGCTGACGCAAGCCTATCTAATTATTGTAAGGAAGAAATTGGGAAAGGGAACTCCTTGTTAGCAGCTTTCCCTGCCACTAACATGGTACCCAGGGTGTATGCATCATCGTTGCTAGCCCTGTGAGCCTATGCACCACCCCTCTGATACCTACATTGCATGCAAACCTTTTGAGAGAAATCCTGCCACCACTGAAGTGAATAGGAAACTCCCAGGAATATCACCCCTTGCCTGTCTTCATTCTGCTTCAGGAGCCTATGATGGGGCTATTACCAGTGAGTAGTGCTGAGGCTTCACTGAGAGGATCCTTCTCACTAGAGCAGATCCCCATGTGTCATTTAGAAGGAGGTTTTCAAACCCGCCTGTGGGATTTGGATGTGCAGTTCTCAGCCGTTTTAATGGAAACTTTGAAAGCTTGCACATCTCTGCCTTGGTGGTTTGACTGTGGAGGTTGGAGGCGAAAAGCCCCTCTATAGTTGGGTAGATTTTCAGGCCATGGGTGTTTCCAGTGTTGCTGAGGTGTGGAACGCACTCCTCTTGTCCGGATGTGTCTGTGGGGATCTTAGCCTGACTGGCTAGGTTAACAGCACCTGTGGAAGGCAGCTACTTGCTCCTGGGTGGAGATCTGTGGCTGGACCAAAGGGTACCAGACATGGACTGAACCTAGGAATCCTGAGTAAATCCATGTTCCAAGCCCACAGGTCGCTGCCAAGCTGGAACAGACCAATGAATCACTTCTTTTCTATCACTTCACTTTTCTCATTAATACAAACTGTGACTCACCCTGGGGCATCCCAGCTAATCCTCCGAGGCATCTGGGGAGAGAATGACAGTAACACAGTGTCACTTGGCCCTAATAAATGCCCATAAGGGAACACACCTCAAGAAGCACAGACTATAACCCTATGACTCCCACCTCGGCCCCAGCCTTGGCAAGGCAGCAGCAAGTGATGCCGCAAGAGGATTTAATACATCTGCTGAAGATATTCAGTGGAAAATCTCTGTCTGGGTTTTTAACAGATCTATTTTGTCACAAAAGGAGTTGGCTTTGAGCAGAAAATGTCAACATTCTGTTAAAAAATATTGAAAATATAACTACAGTGTTGCATGGAATTGTAGTTCAATGGTCGTGCGCTGATATTTTCCACTACAGGCTGGACCTCATCTCCCATAATGCACTGCAACCATGGACTCCCATGATGTACTACTTCCTGGCACCAAGAGCAGAGAAAGTAGTGCATCATGGGAGAGTCAGAGGAGAGCTAGGCTGGAAGAAGAGATCAGGAACATGTGACACCTGAGCTCCAGCTCCCATGAGACACTCTGGTACCCATTTGAATTAAAATATTGTCTTTTTCAGTTCAAGTATTTTGATTTTCGATATTTCACTGAAAGGCTGAAATTTCCACAGGAAATTCTGAGAAAAGCTAAAACAAATTCATTTCTATGGAAATGTTCCACAGGAGAAAAAAAGACTACTTTTCAATCAGGGTGAGGATGCATTGCTCCCCCTGGATTTTCATTTTTTAAATAAAAATGTAAAATTAGCCAACCAGACTCGCAGTGGAACAAAGGTTGTGTGTGGCTGTGATTCCCTGGGGGCTAAATCCCCTGCTGGGCTTTGACACTACATTCTTCAGGGCTACAAACACCTTAGACATCTGGGGGGGGGAGTTAAAATAAGAGCTTCCACCATTTATACCTCCAACCTGCCATGCTCTGAGATAAAAATATCTCACATGTACATATCACAGCCTTCAGCTTCGAGCCTTACAAGACAGCCAGCAAAGGAGCATTTATTGCCTGCCAAGGCACAGTCTCTTGGGATATATTCTTGTGTTGCCACAGGGAGGGAAGGAATGGTCAACACTCAACAGATCCAGCTCCTGGAGAAGGTAGCGGAACACTTTCCAATGGGAGCATTCCCAAGGATGCGCCCTTTCAATGGAGGACAGGAAGTGGTAACACTTTGGCTCAGTGCCCCAAGCCATGGCAATGCAGGACTGGGTATTGCAGTCAAAGGGTGGACAAAGGAACCTCAGGGACTCAGATCCACAGGCCCTGGGATCCGAAGAATTCTTTCTCCTCATAAACTTTATCACATGCAGGCTGTTGGTCTAATGCTTGGCCACACATCTGTCCAACACCTCCCCTCCTCTCCCCCCGCCAATTAATACATTTGCCCTCAGCTCTCATATTTTTTCCTCATATGCAGGTGAGCCCGAAAATCCCAAAATTCCCCAAAAGATCTTACAGAGAGGATTGTCTTCAGAAACATTCCTGGTGTCACACTGGACTGGTTCTCTGGAGGAAGCAATAAGACAGGGGTCTGCAATGCCACATGCTTTTTTTCTCTCCCTGTAATGCCACTAAGTCTGTTTTCAGAGATCCAGCTGTGAGCAGATGGCTCCCATGGCTGGTTCTCCTGCTAGGACTGTACATCTCAATTCAGCTCACACTCAGTGGACAGGCAGCAAGCCCTACTTCTGGATAATCAGGCAACATTGAATCCCCTAAGTTGTCCCAATTGCCCAGCTCTCCCCAGCAGGTAGGGGAGTGCGATGGCTGCCCCACACAGAGACCTGCACTGAAATCACAGGCGCTGTGAGTGAACCTGTTGTGGGTACTTCGGGATGAATTGGTGTGTGAATGCGCTGAGCCTGGCACTAACAAAGCTGCAGCTGATGGAGCTAACATTGGGTGTCACCCACCGCAGTTAGACAGACTGGAGACTGATCAGACCTGGCTACTCCCAGCACTTCCCTGGAAGAACAGCCCCAGTTCTAAGGAACAGGCAGGTGGCTCAGTGGCCAACTAACCCCAACACCCCCTGTGTGTAAAACAGGATCACTTTCATTCTTTCACGCACCCAGGGGTGGTTTTCAAATGCACACTCCACTGCTGGTGAATTCGATGGGAATATGTTGCTTTGGCAATCTCCTTCCTTAAAGTGTCTCTTCATAACCCCAGATCCCATCCTGACCAGGGAGTTCATCCTTCTCTGGCCTTTTCAAATATTCCTTCACACCTAACAGACTGAAACCCCCGCAGCAGAAGAGCTGAGTTCTGCTGTGACACTGGAGCAACCGCTGGCCCTTCCTTGAGGGAGAGAGACGGGACTCAGAATGCCAACAAGATGGGAGAGAGAATAATCTGTTCCTACCTTTGATCCCATAGTAGAGACATGACTGGAAGGCCATGAGACAACATGATCAGAGAAGTGGACATAAGTCATTGTGGGCAGAGAGAGAGAGAAATAGAAACTGAGAGACATGGCCCCAATTCATCATCACAGGACCCCATCCCCAAGGCCCACCCCAATACTCTCCTCCCCCAAACCCACTGTCACCGCTGAGGATGGTTCCACCAAATCTCATGACTTTAATTGCAGTCTCACAGCATGTGATGATCTACGTAAAGCCCCAGGTCTGAGAAATGCAATGAGAATCTTGGCTTTCTTTTAAAAAACCCCCAAAAACCATAAATTTATAACCTTCTGTTCTGCTAAGAAAAACCCGAAAATGTGAACCAAGAGATCCTTCCAAAAACAAATCCATCAGGCAAATACAGGAAAACAACATTAAAGACTTGTTTGAAATCTCATAATTCTTAAGCCAATCTCAAAGCTGTTGGGGATAATTCAAGTGGTTTGAAAGCTTGGGCTGGCAATACTGTGAGGACCCGTTTGCAGGGCAGAGCTGTGTCCATTTCTCTGTTTTCAAAGTTCTTAGGTCCTGATTTTGGGAAGCATTTACACAGGAGCACATGCTTAAGGCCCTTCTTGACTAGGCAATATCTTCCTGAATGGCTGATATTCCATCCACATACACACCCCTGCCTCAGTCCTAGATTGTGAGCATCAATGGGGCATGGGCTGTCCCCTTCATTAATGATTTGTGCAGCACTGGGCTCTGTGGGGTCTTTATACCTGACTGAGGCTCCAGGACAGTACAGTGATATACCTAATAAAAAATATACAGCACCTAGCACAGTAGGGCTCTGAACCTAATGGAGGCTCCAAGGTGCTATTGTAATAAAAATAATTAATCACAATGATCATCTAATTCATCACTTCCTTTTTCTTTCTCCCCACCCAGCTTCCCCCAAAAAACTGATTTCACACAATTTCACTGTGTCTTTCATCATCTCTCTCCCATCATCCCAGACACGCTGAGTACCGGGCATTTAAGGGGTTGTCTCTGCCACATCTATTTACATCTGATAATACTACTCGGCATCACTGTCATACCCACCTTTCTTTCCCAGAAAATACAGCACCACAGCCAGAATCAGGACGACAACAGGGATTGTAATTCCCAACTCGAGCTTTAGATCCGGCCCTAGGAAAGAACCTTGATGTGAATGTCCTCTCCAAGCAATCTGTAGTAAGTTCCTATTGGCTGGAGCTGGCTGAATTTTCTGGTAAGTATGACCCCAATGCCTTCATGAACAGATATGTGCAGGGTGAGAATATTGGCTGTTCTTTGTAAGTAAAGCTGGTTGAAGTTCTTCCACAATTTTTCTGGACCAAGCATTTTTTAATCCAATTTAAATAAATATTTCCCCCAAACTGTTGACATGCAAAGACCTTGGTCACTCCACACATTTCACATTTTGAAATGAACAAGGTTTTGTTTTGCTTTGAATTGACAATTTGTTACATTTTTGTTTTCAAAAACCAAAAACAGAAGGACAATGATCCTTTGAAACTAAGCAAAGTAAAACTACCTGTGCTTCTAACCTACATTTTGTCTCATTTTGCTTCTGAAAACCTGAGATAAAGGAAAATGTCTAGTAGAAATGAGGCCAAACAAAAACTTTTGGTTGAGTTTCATCAATATATTTTCATCAAAGCACTGATATTTTCCCTAACAAGTTTTGAAGTAAACAGTTTTGGTCACAGTTTTTTTGTGGAAATAAAGCTGGATTTCCCTATAGGAATAAGAATAAGTGGGATCTCACCAAGGCAGGAAATATGGCTGTGGGAACTGCCCTGCTCCAGGGAAGCATCACTATTTGGGACATTGCTTGGGTACAAACCTAACTTCAATAAACCATTTTAGTTCTATCCATGGGAGTTAAGCAGGTGCTTAAAGTTAAGCACATGCTAGCACATACATGGGTGCTGTCATGAACAGGGCTGGACTGGAGCTGGAGCAAATGCTTGAGATCTTTCCTGAGTCAGGGGCAGAGACCTGCATGGCATGCAGAGAGGTGTGCAGAGCTTGTTGAAAAATACTCAGTGGAACAGTTTTCCACAGAAAATGCTGTTTCCTCAAAATAAAAAGCTTTCGACACAGCACTTCAGTATTTCTAAATCAAAATGGTACTGAATTTCTGTTCCAAGAAACACCTGATATTGTGACTTTTGATTGAGGAAGAAAATAAAATGTCAAAACACAGAATTTCCCAGAGGACAGAAATGCCATGTTCCCATAGATCTTCAAGCACAGATAACATTTGAAAGGTTCTGACAGAAGTCATTACATGGCACTCCAAAGCAGGGCCGGCCCGACCTTGCAGGTGAACTAGGCAGTTGCCTAGGGCACCAGACTTTAAGGGTTGCCAAATTAGACAGAATGTTTTCTTTCTTTCTTTGCAGCCTGCAATGTGGAAGTGCTGGCAACAGACCTGGTGCGTGGTGGGGTTGCACTCTGTGTTGCATATGGGCTTGGAGTCTGGGAGTGTGGGGCAGACCTTAAGAGGGTGGGTTTGGGGACCCATGACCCAAATCTTTTTCCTGTGTGTAGCAACGCCCCTGTTGTGGAGCACAGCTGTTTAGGTAAATAGTTAAATGTTTTACGGCATAGCTTCCTAAAAGTGCCACCTGGGTTTGGTGGGGTAGAGGGGCATGGTCTTGGGGTCTGGCAGTTCAGTCAGTCTCAATAGCCCAGTGTTAGCCAGTCACACAGAGAGATGGGAGGCACAAAGTCATAATTCTCCTAGGATACCAAAAAAACCTTGGGCCGGTCCTGCTCCAAAGGGGCAGCCATGTTAGTCTGTTACATGTAATCTTTGTGGGCCATTGGGGCTCACAAACTTTGCACACATACAGCTTAGGAGCTAGTTTGCTGATTCAGATGCGTTGAGGGGAGCTGCAGCAAACAGCCAGGTTTGAGTTCCTGGGGCTCAATTGCTGCCTGGGCACTGGTGTGTGGCTGACATTCCTGAAAGAAGGGGTTGCCTCTTTTTGTGACACTTCTGTTCCAGGTCTTGGACAGATTGTAAATAATTAATTGCAAGGAGAAAAAGAACTTGTGAGCCCAGATGTGATAATGATTCTGGTGCCTCCAACCAGAGCAGCAACAAACACAGTGAGTGAAGGAGGAGGAAATAATGCCCTAAGTGTCAGTTTAGCAGGCAAGGACAGTGAACTCCAGATGAAACATTTGTCCATCAGAAGGGTTTGGGATTTCCCCTTTGAAAGAGCTGTTTTCCTGCTCTATAAAGAAGTTACTCAGCTCAGCAATGCTGGTTAAAGCCTGGGAGAGCTGTTAAAGCCTGGGAGAGCTGTGAGGAAAGAGAGACCCACATTGGCGAATGCATCACCCTGTTTTCTCTACATTCGTTGTCAAACGGAACACACTCCATCTGGGGTCACCCAACCCAGGACTTGCTTTCCCTAAGCAGAATCCCTTGAAGGAAGAAATGCTTCAAAATCATTTACCTCAGGGTCAGGGGGAACTCCTGATACCACCAATGGTGGAATTATGACCTGGGCAATAAATACATAAGAGTCAAAAACCACATCCCCACTTCAGACCCACAGAGGAGAGGGACCAATGGTTCTTCATGGCTACTAAACGTAGGACAAGACTGCACAGCAAGGGAAATTTAAGTCAGATGTTAGGAAAAACTTTCTAAGAACATAAAGCTCTGGAATAGCTCCCAAGGGAGGTTGAGGCATCCCCAGCTTCAGAGGTTTTTAAGGACAGATTGGACAAACCCCTCTCATGGATGGTGTAGGCTCACTTGCTCCTGCCTCAGTTCAGACAACCCTTCCAGCTTGACATTTCTATGATGGCCATGCCCCCCACCTGCCTGAGCTGGGCTGTCTCAACAGAGATGGATAAAAAATGGAGGAAGGGAGGGAGCTGTGACAAATTTTGAAAGAAGCTGGTTTGTTAGACAATTTTTTGTTTCAGATTTTGAAAATGGATGAATTTCAGCATTTGGATTGTCAGGGCTGAGCTGGAATATGTCAGCCACGGTAATGGTCACAAACCCCCTCCCACCCACATGCACCTTCACCACTAATGCTGAGGTGCTGGACAGGGCTGAGCTGGAATGTGGTCACCTGACTGTCGCTATCCTTGGTCCCATACCCAGAGGAGTAATTCCCGGCACTGTCACTGGACCCCATGTGGTCATACCCGTAGGTGGCCTTCACCTCTGAGCCAGTCTGGGATGAAAACTCCTCCCCATCCTTATAAAAGATGATGCAAGTGACTGGGGTCTGGGCAAGCACTGGAGTCTTACCGAGTCTCCTGGCTGGGCAGACGTCTGGTTCAGGTAGAGGGTTGGAGCAGGGGAAGCACTTGGGAAGAAGAATGGGTCAGAGCTGTCAGTTGGGTTCTTGGTGGCTCCCGGTGCTGTCAGTGGGTCAGGAGGTAAATTAATGGTGGGTGGGTCTGTGCCATGTCTCGGATGGAGGCTCTGATTCCAACCCAATTGGGCAGAGTGGGGGGATGGGTTCTCTCCAGTGCCCAGGAGCTTCATTACCTGGGATCATTTGGGTTGTGGAAGAGCCTAGGGGTTCAATCAGGCTGGGTCCCCATTGCATCTCGTAGAACAAGTGCCCTTGGCAGGGGCTCCCCACTGACCCAGCTGAGGCTGTACAGCTGGGAAAGAGATGATGCGATGCTGCCGTGAGGCCCCCACCTGCACCTCCTCCCCCCATAGCACAGGGAGCATTGGCAATTTCAGGCCCAGACTAATGGGAGGCCCTGGAGCCATGGGAGACATTGGATCCTCCTTTCCAGGGAATCACCAGCGCAATGGGATGCAGCTGTGAACTCACAGAGGAATTGCTGCTGTGGCTGGGCAGATCACTGTCTTTCCCCCTCCTTCCCAGCCCCAACAGTGCCTTCAGCTACTGCCCAGGCAGCCAGAAAAAATGCAGCCACCACTGAAAAGCTGTATCCCAGTTCCACCAGCCCCTGCTGGGCTGGATGCAGCGTCACTGGGTAAGGCTCCATGGCCCAGATCAAATGGGAGCTCAGGATGGGTGATCTAATGCTTTCTGATGGCCTCAACATACCCTACTGAACAAACCTGTTGTCACTCTCCCTAATCATCACACACACACACACACCTTTACTAGTAACGCTGAGGTGCTTGGCAGGACTGATCTGGGATCTCATCACCTGGTTGTGGCTGTCCTTGGTCTCATACCCACAAGAGTATTTCCCAGCGCTGCTCCTGGACACTACATGATCATAGTTGTAAGTGAGTTTCTCTACTAAGCCTTTCTCGGATGAAACATTCTCCCCGTTCTTACAGAAGACAACGCGGGTGGCTGGAGACCGGGAGAACACGGAGCACTGGAATCTCACAGAGTCTCCCGGCTGGGCAGATGTCTGGTTCAGGTAGAGGACAGGGGCAGAAAGTGCACCTAGAAAGGGGAATGGGTCAGAGATGTGAATGTGCTCATTGGCGGCATCCAGTGCTGCAGGTGAATCTCTGCCATATATTGGATGAGGGCTCTGATTCCAGCCAGCTGGGCAGATGGGGGATGAGTGCTTTCCCGTGCCCAGGAGTTTCATTACTCAGGATTATTTGGGTTGTGGAAGAGCCAAGAGGTTTGGTCGGGCTGGGTTCCCATTGTCTGGCACTGGGCGTGTCCTAGAACAAAGGGCCCCCCCCCCCGGGCACCCCTCTGACCTAGCTGTGGCTGGACAATGGGAGAAAGGTCACCCTTCAGTGAGGCCAGCTGTTGGGGGCTGTCTATGTTCCAACCAACACCTCAGCCTGCCCCCATCGTCCATGCAGTGAAGGCCAGTTGTTACCCGATGGAGCTTGCCAGCTGACAGCCGAGGAGCTGTGTTCATCCCTACCCTCTCTGGAGCCTGCTCTAATATCCCCTCTGTCCTTGTTCCCCCCCCCCCAAACTGGCACAGATCTGGGGGGCTATTCCAGGCCCAGACTAAGAGAAGGTTCTGGAGCAGGAGCAGGGAATGGATCCCCTTTTCCTGGCAATTGCCAGAGTGATGGGACCCAGCTCTGAACTGGAAGGGGAATTGCTGCTGCTGCTGGGCAAGTCAATATCTGCCTGTCACTGTCCCGCCCAGCAGTGTCCCCAGCCACTGTTTTGCACAGCATCCCCTGCCCCTGCAGCCAGCAAAGAGATGTGGCTGTGACCGAAAAGCCATATCCTGGCTCTGCCATGCCCTGCTGGGCCAGACGTAGGGTCGCAGCCGTGGGGTGCGGGTCCCTGACCTGGACTGATGGGAGCTCAGCCTGGTTGATCTAATGTGCCTTCTGGCTGTTCCCTATCGATCACCCCATGCCCGGCCGGGGCTGCCTATTACATGGCTGCTGACAATTAAGGCTGAGACGCAGGCTGCATCCAATGCGGTGAGCTCCAGAACAGCCCTGTGACCACAATCAGCTTGTACTGTACAAAGGCAAATCACTTGGAGTCAGAGCCATGGCCTTCTCCACTTCCCAGGGCCAGGACAGACCGGGGACATGACTTTCTCACCTATGTGTCATATGGGCCATGGGTCAGAACAGAGCTGAGAGGCAGAGGGACAGGAAAGGGATGGCGGGAGACCTGGGCCCCCTACTCAGGTACCACACAGCCCTATCCACCTTCGTATTCCATCACTGCCGATACTGCACTGAGCAGGGTGCAGCCCAAATGGGGCGGGGGGAGGGGGGATTGGGTGCCTGGAAAAGAAAGGGTAAATGGAGACAGACAGACTCACCGGGAGCTGAGCAGATCTCTTGGTGACTGGCACTCAGCACTGGGGACAGAAAGGGGACATGTTCAGAGCCGGGTTAGAATCTCCCCAGCTTGAGACACCTGGACTGTCTGATGAGGTCTCTGCTCCCCTATAGCCCCACTCCCAAGGCATCTGGGTCTATAACACCCCATCGCCCTGCCCAGCCCTGTGCAATGAATGGGATTCACATGCAGACATGGGAGCCTGGGGTCCCTTCCCTCTATAACACAGAGGACCAGGGGCCTGGTTCCAGCATCACCTGACCCAGCAAGGTCACCCTGCCTGCTCCATGGGGCAGTGCCAGATATTGTGCAGAGCCCTCACACCAAGGTCCTTCTGGGCCGTCCCAGAAGGTTCCTGCCCCCGCCCCCCTCTGCCCCCCACCGCCGGGGATAAGCACTGAGCGTCTCTGCACAGGGCTCCGCTAACAGCCCAGTAGCCCCTCGCTCATTCGCAGCCCAGTCACCTGAACTCGGCCCCTCACTCCACTACAGGGCCTTTGATACACCCGGTGTCTGAATAGAGCCAAATGCAAAGTCACAGCTCATAACAAGGGATGCCAGCCACACCTGCAGGCTGGGGCCAGGAAAGCAGGGACCCGGGAAAGGATTTAGGCCCAAGGGAACAAACAAATTGACATGAGCTCCCAGGGTGACGCTGGGGCAACACAGCTGATGTGCACCTGGGCTGCTGAACGAGGGGAGCCATGAGTAGAAACACAGAGGGGATTTTACCTGGCATAGGATGTTGGTGATACTGATACTGGATCCTGGATCCAGTTCTAGGGGCCCCATTTGAAGAATGCTGCAAAAGTGCAGAGAATGCACAGCAAAGACACAAGATCACTGGGGCAGTGGGGAAGCCAAGAGGAATGGAAAGAAGGGAGGGGAGCAATGAGTAGGAGCAGAGAGGGGATTTTACCCCAGCATGAAGCATTGGTGAGACCAATACTGGATCCTACATCCATTCTAGGCCCCAGTTTAAAAGGATGTTGGAAAAAAATGCTTCATTGGCTGGAGAAGATGCCTCACACGGGTGTCAGTGAGAGGCTGGAGGAGCCCCAAGGCCTAGACATGAATCTGGGTGAACTGCAGCGAGAAAGGAGGCAGCAGCTTCCCACCATGCAGAGGTCAGCCACCGGCCCAGGCTCCTCAGAAGACTGGGGGAGACAAATCCAGGCCAGGGCCTTTCTGGGAGATGCTTTATGTGATGCTGTCTGGATTTAGGGACTATTTATTATACTATTTCATATTAATATTTCATAATTGCAATAATCCAAATGAGCTATCCCATATGTGATACCAATAGAAAGGTTTTAATTGAACTGTATCTGTATTAGAAGTTATGAATATGTATTCCAACTTATATGCTTCTGAGAAACTCCTCAGTGGAGCGTCTGCAGCCATTGTCTCCTTAATGACCCAATAAGGGAGCTCACAGGTATAGTGGATGAGCCACTAGAGTTTGACCATGTGACTATAATCTCCATTTTGTTTCTGAAAAATACCTCACCAACGATGAGAGGACAGAGGTGATAAAACGGGCAGCAGCATCGCCTCCATTTGGTCTTCAGTCTTCATTCAAAACCTATCTCTGGATCTAGTCATCTGCAACTGAACAAAGGACTGAGGCCCACCCAAGTGCTGGGTGTCTACCAGAGGAACTGAACAAACCTGCAAATCACAAATTCTTCCAAGGACTTGCTTTACATGGATTCTAAATCATTTGTATGTATGTGATTCACTTTAACCATTTAAGATCTCTCATAGTTTGTTTCTTTTCTCTTTATAAGAAACCTTTAGTTACTAAAGGATTGGCTGTCAGCAGGGTATTTTGTATAAGATGCAAACTTATATTGTTCTGTGTGATGTGGCTGGCCCTTTGGGATCAGGAGAAACCTTTCTGAGTAAAGCGCTTGGAATCGTGAGCAATTTGTCTCTTTACTAAACCCAGTGGCTATTTGGGAACCAAGGGCTGGAATGCAATAAAGGGGGCTGTTTTATATTTTGTTATGCTTCTTGATAACTGGTGTGAGGAATCAGAAGTATGGTTTGTTGCTGATTGGGAGTCTGGCTTAAGTGCCACCCATCAGGATTTAGAGAGTCTGGCTCTCATTTTTGCAGCTTACCCTTATTTTTGCATATACGAGTAGTTACCCCAGGAGGCTCGGGTCACACATTAGTCAAACACCAGTTCCTGGGCTCAGTGCAGGGAGCTGGGGGACTGCCTTTGCTCTGGGCTATCGGCGTCATTCTGGATGGGCTAATCCTGGCCTTAATCTCTGTGAAATTGTGACTGTAACTCTGGCCTGGGCTGACTGCTGGCCCCGTTCTGTCCCCAGCACTGAGCACTGGCCCTGTGCTGGTTTCGGATGGTCCCACTCCCTCGACCATCTCAGCAGTCCAATCCTCTGCCACTAAATAACATTTGCCGACTTCCTAGGCCAGGGGCTGCTCTCAGTTCTGTTTCCTCCCAACCCACTAATTAGCCCGGGGTCCCAGATACTCACTGGGCAGCAAGAGGCACAGAGACAGGATCATCGCAGTGGTGGGGGGAACCAAGAGGTATGAAATGACCCAGCAGTTTTGGCTCCAAATGAGGTCAGATGGGGACAGTCACTCCCTGTGCCAACCTGCCCCTCCCGCCCTTCAGGGCTCAGGATGGAAGGACTATCTCCCTGTACAGCATCTCCATCAGTTCTTCAAGGAAGGATCCTCTTCCAGTTCTGGGTCCCCAACAGGGCTCTATGGCTGAGACAGCAGGGAGACTGTGCTCACTCTGTGCTCTGCTCCATCCTTTCCTCATGTCTGATCATTACAGGCCCCCATTTCCTGTCCCTTGTACACCTTACTCGGCCACAGCGTCTCTATTTAGGGCTGGAAGCCTGAGAATCAAACACACATATGTCAATAAAAACCCTCCCCTGTTTTAGTAACAGAGCACTCAGCCAAGCCCAGCTCATCCACAGATCTTAAAGTGCTCTATGCAGTGGAGAAACTGATGGGAAAACTGAGGCACAGGAAGGTGGGAACATGAATGGGCCATGGTCACCCAGAAATGCAGTGGCACAGCCAGGAACAGAAGCCAGGATTCCTAATTTCCAGGCCAGTGTTCTGCCCATTGGGCCACTCTGCTCAGTAGGCCATGCTGCCTCTCTTTATACCAGAGTCCAATGTGACAAGGTATTTAGGCACATAGCAAAAAGGTACCTAGTAGAATTCAGTAGAGCTCTTAGGCAGGCTAGGTACCTGACTCTTGTTGGAAGCCAATGGGATTTAGGCACTTCACTCCCTTGGGCACTCTGTCAATCACATTCAGCACTCGTCTGCATCACTGGCTCCTAAATCTGGCCCCACGTGCTAAAGGAACCAGAGCAGCTGAGAAAAGGCAGCTCCTGCTCCTTGCACATTGGGGCCAGGCAGCCCCGAAGCCATCTGCTCTCGTGTGTGAGCCGTGCCCTGCACAGGTGATGAGACGTCCCACCAGGACAATGGCCAGGTGTCCCTTGACGAGCTCGCAGCTGTCACCTCAAGGCTACATGCTGTTGAGTCCAGGGCAGTAGCATCATCCAGTTGCCAGACTTTAGATGAACTGTGCTCCAGCCCCTCTGCCACTGCCTCTCGGGGTGCTTGGGGCAGTCAACTGCCCCCGGACAGCCCCTGGGTGACAGGTTCTGAGATTGAGGGCTGACTGTTCTAGGTCAGAGCTAAGCCCACAACCCAGGGCTCTGTGACTTAGGGATGTTCACACATAGCTCCCACAAACCTTTCCCATCCCATCCTTCTTATCCTAGGGATAGGCTGAGCCTTGGGGCATCTGGCCCCAGCTGAAGCCAGGAAAGTCCCAGTGAGAAACGAGGCCCCAGTTTCTAGCTGAGTGGATAATTAACCCCTGGAACAGAGCAGCCATGGCAGGGGGGATTCTCCATCACTGACAGCTTCAGAGGCAGGCTTGAGGCCTTCCATGGGTTTTAGTCCCACACGAGCTATAGGGCTCAGTGCAGGGAGCTGGGGAGTCTCGGGGCTGTCCAGGAAGTCAGACTGGCCAAACTAATGATCCCTTCTGGCCCAAAGCCAGCACACAGGGGCTGTTTGTGTCCCGTGTGGGAAGACCCTGGCTGGGCTGGGCCTGAAAACAGAGGGCAAGTGTGTGAGATGCAGGCTGGGAAACAGGCTACAGAGGTGTCATTGATGTTACAGCATGTCACACCCCCTGCTGCTCCTGGATCAGGGCCTACTTCCTTCCCCAAGCCCAAACCCAGGGTAGCCAGGGCAGAATTAGACTCGCCTCCCCCACGCTACAGGGGATATTGAAGGAGCCAGATGACGATGCTCAGACGAAGGCAGGGAGTGTGTTGTTGGTGCTGTGAGCAGCCGCTCCTGCTCAGCAACTCTGCACACACAATCCAGCTGCTGCATGCAGCTGCACAGAGAAGGACCTGCAGGACGAGCCAATAGCACCCAGAGCATCTGCAGAATCCTCTGTGCAGACACCGCTCCTCAGACCTACAGAGCTCTCCCCGGCCTGACCCCAGTGAGCAGCCCAGCGGGGTGAGGGCTGATCACACGCTGTGGTGTGGGATTGAACAACGTCTCACACTGATATTTCTGGCCCAGCCAGTGTTTCTATGGCTCCTTCTCTAATAGGGGCTTGTTGCTGCAGCCCAGGAGCTGGGATCCAACCAGTGGCAGAGTTTGGGAAAGTGAGCGAGGCCCACTGGGCTCAGCCCTAAAGCCCCCGGGTGTCTCCTTGTGTGATGGCTCCTGAAAAGGATCAAACCATGAGGTGTTTGGGGACTTCAGGGAAGCAAACCTATCCCCAGCCCGACCCAGGCCCACCCCTGGATAAAAAACCTACTGAATCTACTGGTGAGGCAGGGTGCAAAATTCCTAAGTACACTGGACTTGACTCATGGGTCTTGGCAAATTCCCTGAGCTTCTGGTGTCCAAGAAAAATCAGTTTTTATAGTGGAGTCAGCTAGGGTCTGTAAAACTCCAGGCCCCCTTGGGCCACAAGGAGCTAATTCCTAATACCAATGGGCTCACTGTGATCATACCTGCACTGACACCTGGGGGAAACTTCCATTCTCCCTCCCGCCCTTCGTCATACATGAAACCCCTGCAACCTCAGAAGGGCTATCGGGCATTGGCCTGATGGACTGTGAGAACTTTTCCCCTCCAGCCAGGACCATGCTGTGATTCCCAGTGGCACCTTGGAGGAGGGTGGAATGCTGCTCTTGGGTCAGACATGGATCAGGGCAGTTTATGAGGGTCCGGCGGGTTATTCGCTCTCTGGGCTGTGTGCTGTCCAGATCCCATGTCCATGGACACTTAGGCCATGTCTACATTCGCAAGTATTTGCTATATTAGTTGTACTGGTAAAAAAAATAAAATACGAGTGTTTTAAGTATGGCACTGTGGCAAGAAAAGGCGAAATCTGAGGACACAAAGGATAAATGGCGAAGAAGCTGAAATCTGAGTACACAAAGAAAAGTTAGGACAGATAGCACCAGGTGACGTAGCTTTCCCAAAGCCTGGAGTTATGTAATGAATAACCTATAGAAAGTTGGTAAAGTATTTAACAGCCATATATGGAATATAAAATGTATGCATGAAACTTGTAACTCTGTAATGTATGCTGTTGGTAACCAATAAGAAATAAGGAATATATGCATATGAAAAAGTATATAAGACTGTGACAATGTATATTCGACGCTCAGCCTTTGGAAGTTATTCCGCTGGGCCAGCTGCCGGCCAGCAATAAACTTGTTAGCCTCCGACCCCGGTGTCCGAGATTCCTTTGTCTTGCTACAGCACTTGCGTGCATCCACTCATACCTTGTATTGCAAAGGAGTATCCACACTGTACTTTGTATTATCACCAGTGAGAATAGTACATCCTGTTACACAAAAAATTACAAAAACTGAAACTAGCAAGCTGTAGACAACGTTTCCTTTATTATTACATTTCAAGAAGATGCAAGAGGGTAAACGAGGAAAGGTAACATAATTTGATTAAAATTAAATGACGTTTCAGGTGTACAATTAAAACAAAAGAAGTTAGTTTCCCTCCCTTTTTGTTTTTTTACCTAACACAGTTCACGTTTCTTTGATGGACAGTTAACAACAGCACTAACTTGCTGCAAAATAATTCAGAGCTAGAAGACAACAGCTTGCTTTCTGTGGCTGACCCTTTCCTAGCCTGTGCAGGTCACATGGTTTTTGTAAAGCATCTGCCCTGAGGACTTGCTTTCAGTGGAGTTTTATGAGTCCAGCAACAGGGAACCCACTGAGCACGTCCAAAACCACTACCCCCAATTTCAAAAACGTGTGGCTGTGCAATGCTAATTGTGCATCTGCCTAGCAATAATGGCTCAGCCACAATTTGTTCCTCTTCCTCCATTTCCCTAGATCTGTTACAGAAAGAGCTCTCTGTTAGGCACCTGGGTCACACTCACAGTCTAACAGCTTGCATTTGGAGAAGAAGATGATGTCTGTCTGTAACTGTGTGAGTTAGAATCATAGAATATTAGGGCTAGAAGGGATCTCATGAGGTCAGTTTCATGAAACAACTCTCACAGATACAAACAGACGTCATCTTTCTCTCCAAATGTAAACAACTGAACATCATACCTAATAGACTCAGGGCCATCCCTTGGGGGCGGCGGAGCCCAGGGCTAATCGCCCTAGGCGGGGCCTTGCCCCCCAATGCTGGTGGGGAGTGCAACGGGCCAGCCCGCTCTGTCCCCAAGGACTCTGGTCGCACCCCGGGGAGCCAGCTCTGGAAACCGAGGCTGCCCGCCAGGCGGCGGCAGGGAGCCGACGCCGCGGCCCCGGGGAGCTGACGCTGCGGCACTGGGGACCTGAGATCCCGGCCCCGGGAGGCAGCAGGGAGCTGAGGCTGCGGCCCTGGCCCCAGGCGGTGGGGAGCTGAGGCCAGGGCCCCGGGGGGCAGTGGGGAGCCGCGGCCATCCAGCCCCGGGCGAGGCTGCCGCCACCCCAGCTGCAGCCGGGACCCCACACCTGTCCTGCCCCTGGGCCTGCCTGCTCCGCACTGGGGGCGGGGAACAGGGCCGGCCCAGGGGCTAGGGGGAATGCTCCTGGCCCACCCCGCTGCCTTCGGGAAGCACGGCCGAGGGAAGTGGGGCCATGGTGCGGGCCCCGCACTACCCCGCTGGGAGTGGGACAGCGCAGGACCCACGTAACCGTAGGGCCCGGGGCGTTCGCCCCGTTTGCCCCCCTCCCCCCTCAAAGGACGGCCCCGAATAGACTGAAGATAAAGAATCCATTACAATCGACATATTACACATTCTAACAGCTGACTCCCAAAGCTCCACTGGACGCAGAAGAACCCATATGGGGTATGGAATATGGAAGCAGGAACAGAGATCTCGTTCCTTGGCTCCTCATCCGGCACCTGGCCACTGAGCCCTGACTGCATTTTGCCTTTATTATTTATATAACAAGATCCACCAGAGACCCCAGCTCAGGTCAGGGCCCGTTGGGTGATGCACAGAGACTATGGGCTGGTCTGCAGGGAGAGATTGACCAGCAGAACCATATTGGTCTAACTAACCCACTACAGCTATCCTGGGATAGCTCCCCATGGGGGCATTTTTACTTCAGTGTAGCTTTGCCCACGTTAACTTATGTCACTTGGAAACTGGTGTAACCCAAGCAAGGCTCTCTCATCCCAAAATAAAGGGTCCCTGTGGGAAGTGCTTTTTGCATATCTTTTTTAAAAGGTGCCAGTACTCATATCTTGATATTAATTTGAAAAATGCCTCTCCCAACCCTCTTCTTCTTGTGCCACCCATCTTCTTAGAGCTGTGCACTCCTTTTCCCTGCTGATCGCTCCCCCTAGGTGGGCGTAGGCCCGGCAGAAAAGGTGCCAGTACTCCATACCCTTGCGTACCATCACAAGAAAGCACTGATGTCACTAATGGTTTAGTTACACCAGTATGGTCCTGCTGGTCAAATTTCCTGCGCAGGCACATCCTTGAGGGGGAGACAGCACCTGCTCAGGAAAGTTCACAATCTAAGGTGAAGATTTTTAGAAGCCTCTTAGGGATGTCGGAGCACAAGGTTTTGGGCACAGTCATACACTTGTGCCCCTAAATCCATTAGGGGCTTTGAAAATTGTCCCCCTAGACAAGGCACTGTTGTTGTTCCCATTTCACAGATGAGGACTGACACCCAGAGAGATGAACTGAGAAGACCAAGGACTCTGTTGCAGAGCTGGAAATTGATCTCCAGTATTCTGCCAGTCTTACTCTGGTGCCTTAACCATGAGCTCATCCTCTCTCCCTATACCTACTGCCTCTCTGCCAGAGGGATTATCTATGAGCCTGTATACTGTTTATACTGTTTGGCGTCACCCCTCGGGGGTGTTATTCATCGAGGGGACCAGGCAGACGCCGGGTTCTTTTTCCACCGGGATTATAGCCCGGCCTTGATCTGATGGAAGGGAGGCGCTGACAGATACATCAGTAGTCAGGGGAACTAGAACTGAATAATAAAGGGTTAAACCGAGCCAGCCGATAACCCAGGTAATTACCAAAGAAATTAAGTGCTGTTTCCATAGGGGAAACAGAAAAAGGGGGAGTGGAGTGTCAGGAATTAACAGTACCATGGCAAATAACAATAGAATAGAATCAAGAGAATTATAAGTACAAAGTGTTTATTACAGATCATCTTGGGTACAAGAAGACTTATATTTTTGCTTATCTCTTTTGTTCGTGCACTCTTTTTTAACTGTTACACACTTGCAAGGTTTATCTTTGCTGTTATACTATGATATTCTTGTGCTGCAGCATGCTTCAGAATTACTTGTTATTTAATAACTAAAACTATTCTTATTACTCTGCACTTGCCCCTAGCAACAAAGGGGTGCCCCTAACTTCAAAGGGGATGGCAGGCTATCTACCTGTACTCCCAGGCTGGGGTGCTAAACTGCTTGGTCCCTAACCTTAGCCCAATACCTTTTACAACTTAGGTTTGGGGAACTAAAACTAACTTCTAGTTTATCCAGTTGTTAAAAGAACAACCTTCCTGCTGCAATCCCTTTAAGGGGACTGAGCCCTACACATCCCTAACCTTATACCTATCCCCCCGTACCCTCGGGGACCAGGGTTCTAACCTACTTCTGTCCTTACACCAGGACTCGGGGTACTAAGCTTCAATTTCTATTTCAGTTACTCATATACCTGTTACACATATACCTGTTACTTATATACCTGTAGCTACCAGTGTTCACCGAGGCCTCTTGTGATTTCTTAATACTCACCGAACTCCTTACCAACGTGTCAGTTTCGCCACCGTCGGGGATCAGGTGCTGACCTTTCTTTGATGAGCTCGGGCCAACGTGCCAGTCCAGTCAGCTTCATGACTAGGACCTGACCTTTCTCTTTTCTTCTCTGGACTGACCCCACTTGCTATAGTGACCGGAGCCACTGGGCGTCTTGAGTCAGTCCAACCCTGTCCGCCTCAGTGTCCCCAGAGCTGATCTTTTATAGAGCTTTAGCCCTCTGTGCCCCTCCTGTTTTTACAGGGGTTCCCACAGTCTTTGCCACATTGCCATCGATCATTTTAGTTAGCTGTCAGCCATTGATCATTTTTAGTTAGTTGTCGAGGAGCTATCAGAGAGTTATCAGGGAGTTCTCTTCCGAGAAGAGATTGCAACCTTGTTGGGTATACGAGGCTCGTTAGGGTGCTTGTTAGGATGCTCGTTAGGGCTGCAGCTGCTCATTAGATGACGTCTGAGTTCTTGGCATAGGTTCATGTGAGCGGTTATGCTTAGGCCTTTGAAAACTGGTTCAGGCTTGGGCCTATACATGCTAACTACTACTCTTAAAAACTAGTTTCCCTTAATAATATAAATTCCCATTAACCTAACCCACTCTATACAGATTATTTGAACCAAAGGAAGGAATTGGGCTGGGCTGTCTGAGTGCAGCAAGTCATAGCAAGGCTAATCCCTGACAGAGCTGGGCATGGTCTTGTCTGGGCCAGGAGTGAGCAGATGTCTGCGGCTGCGGGGCAGAGTGACATGGAGAAGGAAAGGGGAACCGAAGGATGCTGGAGAAGTTTGGGCAAAGATTGTTAATGCAGGGGCCGATAGTGCAGCACTGACCCATGGTGTCTCCCCAACACCTGTTCAGAGCTGGGCACTGGTATCTCCCCAGGCAAACCCCCAGGCAACCCCCCCCAGCTCACAGCTGGTCGATGCGGTTCTCCCACTCTCAGCTCTTCTTTTCCCTGCGACGTTGCTGCTCTCCTCGCGAGTCTCCTCAAGCCCTGCTGGCTTTCTCCAGCATGAATGTGATGATGGGCGCAGACACCAGGAGGAGCAGAGCCAAGGAACAGCGTACAATCCAGACGGTGAGCAGCATGACTGGCCCTGCAACATGGAAAGGGACAGTGTGATGGCTGTCTGCAAAGCAGATTGTGGGACCACAAGGCAGGGCCAGAGCAAGGCTCTTGTGGGGCCCCCACAACCATGGCAGCAACCAGCGGGGAGGCAGAGCCAGCGCTTGGTGCTATGGGGGAGGGGAGACCAGGGCAAGGGTGTCAGAGGTTGTGGTCCGTGGTGCTCACACCCCAGCCCTGGGCTGGCCGGCCTGCCCCAACAGGTCCAGGATTTGGCAGGGGTGAGGCTGGCTGGCTTGTGGGGCAGCCTCCTGCAGTCATGCTCCAGGGCCAGGAGATCTGCCTGGCCAGCCTGAGCCATGGGGGCTCTGGCACAGCAATTCGACAGCACTCCTGCCCCTAGAGGACACCCCATGCACCAGCTGACCCCACCCCTACACCTGGAGTGCTGCTGCCATGCACCATCTGCCCAACCTCCTGGGATAGCCCAGCCAGCCTGGAGGACAGAGCAGGAGCGCTGCAGACCCCGCCCCACCCCAGTGCTGGCCAGGCCCTCCCAGCACACTCTAGGCACAGCTGGCTCTGTACCAGCCTGAGCAGAGCCAGAATGTTTGTGGGAGAGCAGGGCCCCACCTTTAGCCCAGGGCCCAGGACTACAGCCCTTAAATCCCCTGCATTGATCCGGCCCTGTTACGGGGACATCACCGAACACAGAGCAGTTGCTGTATAATGGGGAGTCCGTATGGCTATGTCTGCACTAGAAAAGTTAAGTTGACACAGCTATGCTGCCTAGCCGAGGTATCTAGCAAACATACTGTGTTGCCCAGTGATTAATTTTAGCTGGCGTTGGGTGGATTACAAACAGGGCCATTCCTGGGGCGGCAGAGCCCAGGGCCAACAGGCCTGGGCAGGTCCCCCCCCATGCAGGTGGGGTGGGCGAGCCAGCCCAGAGAGGCTGGGCCCTGCACTCCCACCCCTCCCCTGAGCTGGCTGGGGGGCAAAGCGGGGCCCGTGTAACCACGGGGCTTGTCGTCCCCCCCCCCCCCCCCCAAAGGATCGCCCTGATTACAAATCACTGTGTATGGAATGCAGGGGAAATGAAATGTTGTTTTCTTTATTATATGAGTATAAGATTAGCAGAACTGTTCTGAACCTGAACTGATGGGGGAGGGTGGTGGCGAGTCACCATGAACTGAACGTTCAGGTGCCAGAAGGATTCTCAGCTGAGAGAGTGGAGGGAATAAGGATAGATGTTTTGCTTAGTGGTGTGGGTTCTGCCTATGAGTCCTAAGTCCTATTTGAGCTACCCTGCCCCTGTTAAAAGATAGAGGTGATTAGCCTCCCTAGAGAGTCTTTTGTTTTGTTAAGTAACCATTAAAGCTGAAATCAGTGATAATCAGGTCTAATTGCTTGGACCTGTGTGGGACACTGTTTCTGTGGAAGATACTGTTACTGGAGTTCCCAAGGACAACAATGGTGAGTGGGGTATGGTGGAGAGAGAAGGGAGAGGCACGTTAAAGGAACATTTGTTTGCTGGACTGTGTTTTGGTGACTTTGCTCCAGAATGCTAGATTTGTGGACTGGAAAACTTTTATAAATATATGTTTCCTTGTAGGCCAACATTTTAAAAATGCTTTATTTGCCAAGGTCGTTAGTAAGGGGGTCGTTTTCTTGGAGAGTTTCTGTACAGAACATTTTTATGTTATAATTAATTTTTACTTGAGAACATGAGAACACCTGTACTGGCTCAGACCAATGGTCCATTCAGTCCAGTAACCTATCTTATGACAGTGGCAACTGCCAGGTACTTCAGAGGGCATGAAGAAAAGAGCCAATCATGGACCAATCCATCCCCTGTCGTCCAGTCCCATCTTTTGGCAGACAGAGACTAGGAACACTTCAGAGCACGGTGTTACATCCCTGCGCATTCCAATAATGTCATCGATGGACACATTCTACAGGAACTTACCTAATTCTTTTTTAACCCTGTTATAGGCTTGGCCTTTGCAACATCCCCAGGCAATGAGTTAAACAGGTTGATTATGCATTGTGTGAAGAAATATTTCCTTTTGTTTGTTTTAAACCTCCAGCCTATTATTGTCATTGGGTGACCTCCTAGTTCTTGTGTTATGTGACATATTAAATAACTTTTCCTTATTTGCTTTCTCCGTACCAGTAAATATATGATAGAGGTCTATAAAAATCTCCTCTTTGTCATCTCTTTCCTAAGCTGAAAAGTTCCAGTTTTATTCATCTCTCCTCAGATGGAAGCTGTTCCATTCTCCTAATCATTTTAGTTGTCCTCCTCTGTATCCTTTCCAATTCCAATATATCTTTTTTGAGATGGGGCAACCAGATCTGCACACAGTAGTCATGATGGACATCGCTCCACTGGTGCTCATGCTGCCTGTGTGACAAGTAGAAAGGACTCACACCCTGTGAGAGAGATGCCTGCAGCCTCCAGCGCGGCTTCTACCAGTCACTGGGCCATATCCCCAGTGGATGTAAATGGACATCTCTCCATTGGAGTCCATAGGGCTTTGCCAGTTTACAGCAGCTGAGGAGCTGGTCCCTGGACTCTCTCTCTCTCGCTGAGTTTCACACCGAGTTTCCCCACTATAGACTTGGTGAGGACATATGTCACTGTCCATTTAACAAACCCTCCTTTCATGGATCCCCAGCACTTTTCACTGAGGTCAGAGCTCTGCAGGATGGCAGTGCGCCAGAAAGCCCTGATCCAGGATGTCCCTGCCCTCCAATCACACACTCTTGTCTATGGCAAACCCTCAAGGATTTGATTTGTGAGAGACCCCTGCACCCCTCAGACAGGCCAGGGCTCTCTGGGTCGGCACAGCGGGTTGTGTAATGGGGCTCTGTGCTCAGGCGACGTTCCCCTGTGCCTGGAGCAGCACCTGGCCTAGACCCTGCTCACACCCCATGCTAAGGTTTCAGGTGCTGTGGAGCCCTGGAGCCGGCCCCCTTCACAGGCTGGGTTTTACTACAGAGAGCCAGGTCTCCCCTGGTGTAACTGCTGCTAGCAGAGGAGTTACCTCAGCAGAGAGTTTGGCCCAAAATCTCTATTCAGCAAGGGGAGAAGTGTGATGGGGTGCAAAGCTGGACTTGGACTCCCGGGTCTGGCCCAAGAGGCGTCTCTGTGAGCCGTGAGGTCTGACTCCTCTTCACAGCTGCCCACCTGGCCTGTGCAGTAAGGAAGAGGAGAATCCAGGCTTGTCTGTGCAGCCAAGTGACACCTAGGGTGCGTCTACACTTGTAAATGAAGTTGACTTAAGCCGACACGGCATCTCAGAGCTGGGGGTTGCACTGAGCTACAAGCCAAGAGACCCTGCATTCTGGGCCCCACTGATTGTTATTAACTCCTTGGTCCGCTACAGCCCTGGGTACTAGTCAGGAGTTCATGTGCCGACCGTATTGGTGACACCTGCCCTCACCCGTTATCATGGGTATAGTTTGGCAATGCCTGGGGTGGGGGGGAATATGCTGATCCCCAAACTTCAAGCAGGTGCATAATTTGCCTCCCTACACCCTCTTGGCCTGATTGGAGCTGCCCCCCTCTCTTCCCAAATATAGAAGTCAAACTACACCTGTGCCCCTTGTACAGATAATGAAGAGTTGCACACAAAATCCCATGAGGCACAGCTGGGAATAGAGTGAAGGACTGTAATGCAGCAAACCCCAGTCTCATGTTTCGGTGCCTTTCAGAGGAAAGGTGCCAGGTTTATGGTCTTGTCCATGTTGCTTCTAACACTAACCACAGTCAGTTCCTGGACACCAGGGAAAGAACCCTGGGGTCCTGGGATCCAGCCCCCCACTACTAACTGTTGTGTGACCCCCTGACAAAGTGTGTGTCTTGTCTCCAGCATGGGGCTGGTCCATCTGGAGAACAACAGCCTATATGTGCCTGTTATCACTGTTGCTCAGCTATCTGTATCTGGATCCTCTCTCTGCCATTGCATGGAGGATTGCACTCATTCTGTTGTTTGTCCACCTTACCAGTGATGCTGAGGTGCTGGGCAGGGCTGAGCTGCGATCTGGTCACCCGGTTGTTATTGTCCTTGGTCTCGTACCCACAGGTGTAATTCCCGAAGCCCGCCCTGGACACCACAAGTATGTAGTTGTAAGTGATCTTCCCCAAGCCCTTCTGAGACGAAACCTTCTCACTGTCCTTACAGAAGACGACATGTGTGGCCGGGAACTGGGAGAACACGGAGCACTGGAGTAGCACCAAGTCCCCCGGCCAGGCAGATGTCTGGTTGAGGTAGATGATGGGGGCACGGAGAGTGCCTGAGAAGGGGAATGAGTCAGAGCAGTCAGTTAGGTCATCAGTTGCTCCTAGTTCAGGGAAGCCCAGGAAGAACTTTGCTAATTAAGTTGGTTGTCATGAAAGCAGCTCACAGCTTCAAGGGAATGTCTAATTACTATTAAAATCCTGCTGCTGGCCCGTTCCAGCTCATTTGGGCTCATGAGTTTCAAACTCAGGGCACAGGCCAGAATCAAACTGGAAAGCAGAGATACTCTGCAAGCCTCATTGATGAGGTCTGTGCAATGTCCCGGGAGCAGGCTCTTATTTCAGCACAGATGGATTTGGCAGGGAGGGGGTGTGGGGGGGAGAATAATGTCAGATCTGAGACCTGGTCTACACTATAAAGTGATGTCAATGCAAGACAGCTTATGTCGACCTAATTCTGTCCATGTCTACACTAGAATGCTGTTTGGGCCAGGGTAAGTCCCCCACTGCACCGACATAATACCCACTCCACGAGAGGTGCATCGCTCATGTCAATACAGTTAGGGAGAGATACTTACATCGCCTATTGACTGTCAGGCTCAAGCAGAGCTGACAGCTGGAGCCCTCCCACCCCTGATTGGATAGCCTGGGTGGTCAGTTGTGCATGGACTCAGGGCTGGGGCTGTCAGGGCCAGAGCGGGGGGGGAGCTGTGAACCCATCCCTGGTTGACTTCCCCAATTGTCAATGCTGGGGCAGATGTCAGCCCCAGGGCTGACAGGCTCCTGCTGGCAGTATCCCCCAGTGTCCTACATCAGTCAGTGGAAGTGCTCCTGGAGAGGTCGCACATCAGTGAGAGAAGGATCAAGTGTGGACATAAACCATCACTTTAATTACTGCCATAGCTGTACGTAAACATAAGTTGACTTAATTTTCAAGTGTAGATAAGCCCTGAGACTGTCATCTCATCGGGAACAGGGACCAGAGTTTCACATAGGGGTGTGCAGTACCTGGCACAATGGGGCCCCGATTCCTGACAAGGGTGTCTGGGGCCCACCATTTAATAGAAATTAATAATAATCTTCTGTAGCTTTCCTATTAACACAAACCCCTCTGTTGTGATAGAAAGAGAGGTGAGTGTGTCTGGGGACAGACAGATAGACAGATGGACTCACCTGGAGCCGAGCAGATTTCCTGGCTGCTGGGACTCAGTGCTGTGAACAGAAAAGTGCTGTGTGGTTAGTGCTGGAGATAAAATCTCCCCCTATTCTGACATCCCTTTTGAGGACCAAAGGCTGCCTTTAATAGACAGGAAAAAAATCCTGATTCATGTTTTCCTGAAGAATCAAACCAGGCAGGATATTGGATCTGGGGTACGGCGTATTCCTCACGCACCCAGACCATGACTGAGCAGAGCTCGCCTTTCCCTTCCGCCCTCCTCAGGATCAGATCTTCAGCTGGCTTAAACCTGCATTGAGTCTAGTGATGTGCCCCACTGGCTCCAGTGGAGTGACACCCATTCACACCTGCTGTGGATCTGGCTCAGTAGCTCTCACACTCAGTGTTTACACTTGTGCCCATTTCTCTCAACCAAAAGGGATTTGCCGACAGTCTGGGACAGGGGCTGCTCTCAGTTGTTTCCTCCCAACCTGCCACGAATTAGTGCAGGGTTCCTGGATACTCACCAGGCAGCAAGAGGCACAGAGACAGGATCATCAGGGTGATGGAAGGAACAAATCAGGATGGAAACAGCCCAGCAGCTTCTGCTGCTGACAGGGTCCAGAGGGAACAATCCACAGTCACTCTCTGCCCCCTCTGCCCTGTGTGACTTCAGCGGAACGGAAGCTCCAATGTCTCTGTCTGCTCTGATCTGTCCCCATTTGCTCCCCAGGGTTGGATGCTCCAGCCAGCCCCTCTCCCTGCACCCAGACTCCCTGGGATCTGTAGGGCTCAGGCAGCAGTGACACACAAAATAACTCTGACCTTCTCTGTCCCCTCAATAGGTCAGATATTTGTGACTGCTCCCTGTTTCCTGCCCTGAATCTCCACCTTCCCCATCCCGGCCACAGCTTCTCTATTTATGTCTGGAAGACTGAGAACCGAAGAAGCCTGGTTTGCTTGTTCCAGTCTAAAAATATCATTAAAATAACATCACCCTGTCCCATCTCACTGTGCGGGGATCAGGGCAGCCCCCCTGGCTAAAGGCACAGCTGGGCCAGGGTGAAAGGTTATTGGAGACCTGCGATGTTGGATGAGTCTGAACCTTTTGACTCTGCCCTGTTCTCCAGTCCCTGTTGGGAAGGATCCTGCTCCCCCTTAAGGAAATTCACTCTCTGAGCTTAAGGGGGATATAAATTGGACCTGGAGCATGTGCTGATGCATAGGGGTGAATTTCAGCCAAGAGAAAACCTACCACAGGTCTGCACTGGCTTCCCCACCTGCTTAGTCACCACGCACCCCATCCTCCAGCCATTTCTCCTCAGCCTGCCCTTATTTCCCCATTCTGGGCTAATGAGCAGTCTGTTGTCCCTGCCAAGAGACAAGCACCAGCCCCTGGTGTGTGGGGAAGAACACAACAAAGGCAGGTGAGAAAAAGCATCTAAACATGGCCTCTGAGCAGTTGGGGAGCCAGAATCTGTGTGACCAAGCAAGTGGGGGAACTGGGGTAAAAGGTGATAGGAACACGAGATGTAGGAAAGTCTTGTGACTAACCGTGAGCACCTCTGGGGGAAGCCAAACAGGAGAGAACCTCATGGGAAATCTGCCAGGAGTATGAGGGACAGCTGTTTTGCAGAGCAACTTTACAGAATAATTAATGTACAAATGCATTGGCCAGGATGATGTCGAGGATGGTGGCACGTTACACTGTTGAGCTGGATGGAGTCTCCTGTAAAGACACCTTTCCCCACACCCAGCAGTGAGTTCTCCTCAGCCTGACTCTGAGCTGCAGCCCAGTGGGGGCGGGGGCCAATCACATCCTGTGATGTGGGATAGAACAACCCATTCACACAATGTTATTTTTATTGTTAACCTGCCTCTCTCTCTCTCTCTCTCTCGTTTCTTCTCATGAGGTTATATTTAAAGGCCGAAAGAAACCAATATGATCATCTCATCTGAACGTCTGCACAATCCTGGCCAGGGAGCCTCCCCCAGGGATCCCTGCATTTTTCCGCTAACTTCTGGCTGAGCGAGAGCACGGCTTGTAGAAAAACGGGTCCACTCTCCATTTACAAACTTCACGCTGACTCGTGTTTCTAAATACCACAGTGTTGCAAACTCACTTGGGACATAGACCAAAAAAGGGACACACAGGGCATGTCTACTCTGCACAAAAGCCTAGAGCCATGAGTTTCAGATCCTGTTCTATCGGGCTAAAAATAGCAGAGGGCATCCTGGAGGTGAATGTGGCTGTGAAGATGATGCTAATAATCTTTTGATGTATATTACTCTGATTTGGACTCACTTAAAATTTTACTGTAGTCAGTAATCTGTTATTGTAGTCAATAAACATTTGTTTTATCTAAAGCAGTGTGTGTGGATTGAGTGTGTGCAGAAACCTCATTCAGAATGACAGAGCTGGTGCACAGCAATTTCTCTGGAAAACTGACAGACAAGTGAAAGTGAGCTTGTATGGTGCAGTGGGCAGCACTAAACCCTGCCTGACAGTAATGCCCGGGGTTGCATCTGGGAGTGGGGGTGTATGCTCAGGGTCTGCCCATGAAGGGCTAGCTGGAGAGTTCCTCCACTGGGCGAGGGGCCATTTACACGCAGGAGGCTGGACATGAGCTGACCCAAAAGTGGGGATTCACACAGTAACTCAAAGTAAATCATGGCCCAGGAGTTGGGAATTGGGGTGACACAGCTGCATACAAGTCCAGATTGCCCCCTCACACTGTGGAGAGCTCCGGGTCACTCATCTGCTGTGTTGTCTAAGATGGTGGCAAGTACAGAGCCAGGCCCCTTCTGCAGGGGGGACACAAGGGGGGTACTATTGGGTTTACCTCAAATGTGGCCTGCTCTGCAGCAGGTGCACCCTGCACTGGAATCGGGGGCCACCGGCACCGATGGGTGCACACAGAACCCTCAAGGGGACAAAATGGGAGTGGATGCATGGCACGTTCCAATGGTGGGAATTTCTAGTGCCAGCCTGGGCAGGAGGCAGAACAGCCTGGGTGGGATGAAATCTCCTCCTGCCCCTGGGTGGGTACCTGTGTGGGAGTAGAGTAGGTCAGGTCAGACAATGGCTGGGGCGTGTTTCCTGCACTGCCGGCCCCTCACGCAACCTGGGGAGCTGTTAACCATCACTGCTTCCTCCTTACAGGCTCCTGCTCTGGCGCTCCATGGCGATACAGTGGCAGCTCTGTTTGTGCAGCCTGGGGATCCTCCTCCTGACACTATTCTCTCTCTGTTAAAAATGCTTGAATCCCAATTAATTCTCTCCTTGCCCCCCTGTATGCTGCCCCCTACAGGGCTGGGATACAGGGACCTGGGACCCAATGACCCCACCCCCCAGTACCTCCTCAGTCCTGCAGAGTAAATGGGGGCAGGACCAGGAGGCTGTGGGGATGACATTAGGGTGACATGGGCATGTCCTAATTCTACATGGCAGGATTGTCATATTTTTGCAGCCAGTTGCCCAGCTACTATTGCTGAGAGAGGCTTCCAGAACCCCCCAACACTGATACCTTCCTGCCCCACCATGGGACCTGAAGGCGCCGCGTTGTTAGAACTTCCCCACTGGGCACCTGGATTCCCATGGCCTGCAATGCTGAGATCTTCACATCTGACTCCTGGTGACTGGGCTGTGCTGTATTCCAAGAGTCAACAGCATGTGGCCCTGAAGTGACGGCTGAGAACTTGGCTTGGGGGACACAGCCACAGCCACTGTCCTGGATGGTGACCTCCCAGCACCTGTGCAGGGCACGGCTCACACATGAAGGCAGATGGTTTTGAGGCTGCCTGGCCCTGCTCTGCATGGAGCAGGAGCTGCCCTTTATCACGGCTCCAGGTCCTTCAGCACCTGGGCCCAGATTTAGGAACCAGCAATGCAGATAGATGCCAAGTGTGATTGACAGAGTGCCCAAGGGAGTGAAGCACCTAACTCTCTTTGGCTTCCAGTACAAGTCAAGTGCCCAGCCTGCTCAGGAGCTCAATGACTCCCAATAGGTGCCTGGCTGCATTGCTAGGTGCCTAAATACCCTTGTCACACTGGCCCCTGGTGTAAAGAGAGGCAGCATGGTCTAATGGGCAGAGCACTGGCCTGGAAATCAGAAGTCCTGGCTTCTGTTGCTGGCTCTGCCTTGCTGGGTGACCTAGGGCCATTTCATATCCCAACCTCCCTGTGCCTCAGTTTCTCCTCCTGTGTAAATCACTTTGAGCTCTATGGATTCACTAGGTGGGGTTAATATTAAACCTTGCAGGCAGGCCAGGCTGGTGTATAACAGAGTGGGCTCGGCTGAGTCCTCTTTTGCTAAATCAGCACAGAGTTCTTATTGACGTATTGGATGTGTGTTTGATTCTCAGGCTTCCAGCCCTAAATAGAGACGCTGTGGGCGGGCGGTGGAGGGGGTGAATGGGACAGGAAATGGGGAGAGGTGACAATCAGTTGCAAGGACAGGACAGGGCAGAGCAAAGAGTGAGCGCGGTATCCCTGCTGCCTCACCCGTATGGCCCTGATGGAGACCCAGGGCAGCCACAGCATCTGGATTTGCAGCCCCACCCTGGCCCCTGAGGGACTGGAGGAGACTCCTAGTGGGGAGAGGGTCCTTCTCCCCTGAGAAGCTGAGGGGACAAACTGAAGCACACAGGGGCTAGACGTGTCCTCTCCCTGCACCGTACAGATTGGAGGAGGCAGGACGGAGCAGGGGGTGACTATGGATTGTCCCCTCCCAACCCTGTCAAGAGCAGAAGTTGCTGGGTCATTTCATCCTTCTCTGTTCCCCTCCACTGCTGCAATGATCCTGTCTCTGTGCCTCTTGCTGCCTGGTGAGTATCCGGGAACCCTGGGCTAATTCGTGGGTTGGGAGGAAACAGAACCAAGAGCAGCCTCTCCCCAAAGAGTCGGCAAATACTGTTTAGTGGCAGAGGGTTGGGCTGTTGAGAAGGTTAAGAGAGTGGGACCATCCCAAAAAGGCACAGGGCCAGCACTTGGTGCTGGGGACAGGTCAGGACCAGCAGTCAGCCCAGGCTGTAGTTACAGTCACAGCCTCACAGAGATTAAAGGAAGGATTAGCCCATCCAGCCTGACGCCGATAGCCCAGAACAGAGACCGTCCCGCAGCTCTCTGCTCTGATCCCAGGAACTTGTGTATGACTAAAGCAACTTCCAGGAAGGCCACAGCCTGGATTTGTCTCCCCCACTCCTCTGGGCAGCCTGGGCCAGTGGCTGATCCCTCCAGGGCGAGAAGCTGCAGCCTCCTTTCCCACTGCAATTTGCCCAGATTCAGTGTCTAGCCTCTCAATCTGGTTCTGCCGGTCCCTGATGTATTGAAGAGCCCCTCAGCACCTGGGGTTTCCTGCCCAGGAAGAAGCTTAGGAACTGTGACCAGCTACACACACGGAGCTCCTCTGACCTCTAACGGTGATGCATCTTCTCTAGCCCTTGCAGTCTTTTTCTGTCACTCTTCCAACATCCTGTAAACTTGGACCCCCCCCAACCAGATGCAGGATCCAGAATTGGCCTCACTAACATCATACACAGGAGGAAATCCCCTCCCTCCTCCTCCTCCTACTCACTGCTCCCCTCATTAGAAAGTCCAGGAACGCTTGAGCCCTGATTGTCCCAGCATTGTCCTGGGAGCTCATGTCGACTTGTGCGTACCCTAGAGCCTCTAAATCCTTCCCTGGGTCCCTGGTTTTGAGGCCCCAGGCTGCAGGTCTGGCTGCCCTCCCTTCTTCTGATATGTGACCTTAAATTTGGCTGTATCCAAAACAGATAATATCCCAGCACTAACCACATGTCCCATTTCTCTGTCCCCAGCTCTGAGTCTCACCAGCCAGGAGAGCTGCTCAGCTCCTGGTGAGTCTGCCTGTCTGTCTGTCTCCATTTACCGACCACCCCCCCCCTTGGGGCCACGCCATCCTCAGTGTGATGTCAGCAGCGATGGCACGAGAAGGGAGAGGGGGCTGTGTAGACCCCAAGCAGAGTGTGCAGGTCCCCCACCAACCCCTCCCCGTCTCCCTCCCTCTCAGCTCTGCTCTGACCCAGGGCCCATGTGACATGTGGATGAGAGGGTCACGTCTACAACCCATCCCACACCTGGGACACTGGCATTGGGAAGCAGAGAGGACTACAGCTCTGACCCCAAGGGATTTACCTTCCCATGGATCTGGTTCCCAGCCCCTCATGGCCACAGGGCTGTCCCTGGAGCTCAGCTCACCCTACATGGATGCAGCCTGTGCCTCAGTCTTAAATGTCAGCAGCACCATTAACAGGCAGCCCTGGCTGGGCAGGGAGTCTTCAAAAGGGAACAGCCAGATGGAACCTCAGATCAGCCAGGTTGAGCTCCCATTTGACCCCACAAGGGAGCCGTGCCCAGTAACTCTGCATCCAGCCCAGCAGTGCCTGGCAGAGCCAGGAGTGGCTTTTTTGGTCCCAGCCATGTTTCTTTGCTGGCTGCCTGGGCAGCAGGGGCAGGGAATACTGCTGGCCAAGACAGCAGCTGGGGCCCCCAATGGGGCAGGGACGGTGACAGGCAGACACTGACCTGCCCAACAGCAGCAATTCTCCTATGAGTTCAGAGCTGGGTCCCACCACTGTGGCAATTCCCAGGAAAGAGGGATCCAGTGGCTACTGCTGCTCCAGGACCTTCCCTTAGCTGGGCGTGGAACTGCCTGATGCTCTCGTGCCTGTTGGGGGTATGGGAGGGGCATATGGATGGGGCGGGGGCGTGTTAGAGCAGGTGCCAGATGGATTAAGGATGGACACAGCTCCATGGTTGTCGACTGGAGAGCTCCATGGGGCAGTGACTGACCTTTACTGCATGAGCTATGAGGCCAGTCTGAGGTCTTGCCCAGGACCTAAACAACCCCCAACAGCTAAGGGTTGGCCTCGCTGAGGGTCACATTTCTCTTGTCCATACTGCCCCGGCTGGATCAGCATGACGCCTGCGCCAGGCAGGGCCCTTTGTTCCACAAGATGCACGTAGCCAGACAATGAGATCCCAGCCATAATGACTCCTTAGACTCTTCCACAACTCAAATGATCCCGAGTAATGTAGCTCCTGGGCACTGGAGAGAGCTCATCCCCTGTCTGCCCAGCTGGGCTGGAACAAGAGCCTCCATCCGAGACATGGCACAAAACCACCCATCAGGCACCACCTAAGACCCTATTCACAGCTCCGACTCATTACTCTTCCCAGGTGCTTTCCATGCCCCCACTCTTTACCTGAACCAGACGTCTGCCTGGCCAGGGGACCCCGTGCGGTTCCAGTGCTCCGTGTCCTCCAAGCACCTGGCCACACGTGTCATCTTCTGTAAGGGCGGGGAAGAGGTTTCATCCCAGAAGGGCTCAGCAGGGAAATTCACCTACCACTATGACCATGTGGTGTCCAGGGACAGCACTGGGAATTACTTCTGCAGATACGAAGAGAAGGACAGCGACAACCGGGTGAACAGATCCCAGCTCAGCCTTGCCCAGCACCTCAGTATCACCGGTAAGAGCCGTGAGTGTGTGTGTGAGAGAGAGAGACACCACATCAGCTCAGAAATGCTCAGGATCACAGGAAGGTGATGGGTGAATGGCAGAGGCCAGGCCAGGGAGTCATGCCCAGTGACCTTGCGTCCAGCCCGGCAGGGGCTGGCAGACCCAGAACACAGCTTTTTGGTGGTGCCTGCATTTTTTGCTGGCTGTCTCCACAGTGACCGGAGGCACCACTGTGAAGAAATGGAAGGTAGATATTGACCAGCCCAGTGCAGCAGCAATTCCCCTGTGAGTTCAGAGCTGGGTTCCATCACCCCCATTGCTCCCTGCCACTGCTCCAGGACATTCCCTTAGCCTGGGCATGGAATTGCCCCGATGCTGCCTGTACCAGTCATGGGGAGGAAAGGGTTTAAAGGGCATAGGGACAGGGAAGGTGTTAGAGCAGGCACTGGAGGGCTTAGGGATGGACACAGCTCCTTGGCTGTCGGTTGGTGAGCTCCATGGGCAGTGACTGGCCAACAGCACATGGGCTGGAGGACAGGCTGAGGTGTTGATCATGCCCCAGACAACACCCAATGGCCAGGAACCGGCCTCGCTGAGTGGTCACCTCTCTCCCAGTCATACTGCTCTAGCTGGCTGAGGAAGAAGCCCCCACGAGGGCCCCTTGTTCTAGGAAATGCCCAGTGCCAGACAATGGGAGCCCAACCCAACTGAACCTCTAGGATCTTCCACAACCCAAATGATCCCAGGTAATGAAGCTCCTGGACACTGGAGATAGCTCATCTCCCCATCTGCCCAGCTGGACTGGAAACAGAGCCTCCATGCGAGACATGGCACAGACTCACCCACTGACCCACTGACAGCATCGGGAGCCACTGACAACTCAATTAACAGCTCTGACCCATTCCCCTTCCCAGGTGCTTTCCCTGCCCCCTCCCCTGACCTGAGCTAGAAGTCCGCCCAGCCAGGGAAGTCTATGAGGTTCCAGTGCTCCGTGCTCTCCCAGACCCCAGCTACTCACACTGTTTTCTGTAAGAATGGGAAAGAGGTTTCATCCCAGAGGAGCTTATTGCAGGGAGTCACCTACAGCTCTGTCTATACGGTGTCCAGGGACAGATCTGGGAATTACTCCTGCGGGTACAAGATCAAGGACAGCGACAACCATGTGACCAAGTCAGCCCTGCTCAGTGCCTCAGTGTCACCAGTAAGGCCAGTATGTGTGTGGATATGTGTGTATAAAACCGTATCCTGGCTCACCACGGCCCAGCATTTCAGTGTCAGAGGAAAGGGGGATGAACGGCAGAGTGAGAACAACGATTAAATAACAACCCCTGACAATCCAAACACTGAAATCCATCAACTTTCAAAATTTGAAACAAAAGATTTCTAACAAAATATCTTTGTTCAAAATTTCTCACAGGGAACTGCTTCCCCCCACTTTCACCAATGTCCTGTATTTCACCCATTTCTTCTCAGACAGCCCAGCCCAGTATGTGGGCAAAAGGAACATCATAGAAATGCCATCCAGTCCAGCCCCCTGTGCTGAGGCAGGACAGAGTAAATATAGACTGTGTCTTACATGGGGGTTTGTCCAAACTGCCCTTAATAAATTCCAATGAGGGGATCCAACAACCTCCCCTGGAAGCTGTTTCAGAGTTTAACTGCTCTTATCACTAGACGGTATTTTCTGATATCTCACCTAAACCTCCCCTGCTGCAGAGTGACCCCGTTTGTTCTCGTCCCACCCTTAGCAGGCACTGAGAACGCTTGGTCACCATCCTCTATAACAGCCCTGAACGTATTTGAAAACAGCTCTCAAGTCTCCCCACACTCTTCTTTTCTGAAAACTAAACTCATCCAGCTTTTTTAACATTTGCTCTGGGCAGGTTTTGATCATTTTTTATCATTTTTGTTGCTCTCCTCTGGGATCTCCCCACCTTTCCTAACATGTGACCCTGTACTCCAACTGAGGCCTTTTCAGGGCCAAGCAGAGCGAGACAATGACTTATATCCGTTGTTAGCCCGTTTTATGACTACATCACATTGCTGACTCCAACCCCAGCTCCATTTCAGCCATACGACCACCAGCCAGTTATTGCCCTTTGTCTAGCTGTGCTAGGGCAGTGTATGGGCCTGGAGAAGGTCTATGGTCAACTCTGATCTTTTATATGCTTATTGCCTAGGTGGGCACTCCAGCAGTGATGGTGTCGGGGATTCCTCCTCCCAAGGTAAAGGATTCTGAAGTGTTTCTTTATTCTGGGGCCACTAACTAGGGGAATGTGAGTCCTGCTGGGCAACCCATTGTGAGTGTGGTCACCATGACAATGGATGTGGAAGAAACACACAGTGACAGAGCAAGATGATAGGCTTGTCCAATGCAGTTCATTCTCCCTGCTGCTCTTCCAGTCTTTAACCAGCATTTACACTCTGTGCTCCAGTCCTGGAACAGAGGTGTCACAAACAGCAGGCAGGCAAACCCCTTTCAGAAACCTCAGCCCAGCCCCAGTGCCTGGCTCCCAGGCAGCAACTGAGTCCCAGGAACTGGCCTTAGCTGAGACCAAACCTGGCTGTTTGTTACAGCTCCCCCAAAACCTGTGCCTTCAGCAAACCAGCACCTAAGCCAGCAGTTCCCAAGCTGTGGGTTGTCACCTCAAGTGGGGTCGCTTCATTGGTAGATGGGGTCAGGGCAATCCCCAGCATGCAGAAGATGCCATTTTACGAAATGGCTTCCTCCACATGGCGTGACCTCATACACACCGTATGCATAATGTCATGTCACATGGAAGACGCTATTTTGCGCTACAAAACAGCACCCTCCATGCAGCATGCTGTCAGACGTGCCATTTGTGTGTGAGATGATGCAGTCCAAGGGACACCATTTTGTGAAGCAAAATGGCATCCTCTTTGCAGAGTGACATTGCATGTACCGTGCAATGGCAGCAGCTTCCATGTTGTCTGGGGTAGTGAGAAAACAACACATCTGAAAATGGGATCATGCAAGGAAAATAGTTGGGAAGCCCTGACCTAACTAGTCGGTGTGCTAAAGTCGGTTATGTGTGCTGCTCCCCCATCTAGCTATGATGTTGGACTTCATGTAACAGCGCCACCAAGCGACTCCTGCAAGAATCATTCTAATGTTAGCTGTGCCTTAAGGGCCGGTCAGGCATTTCTTTCTCACAAGAAATTCTGACCTTTGACGTTTTCTTTTCATCCAGAATCAGGACAAAAAGTTAAAATTTCAGATACTTCATGGAACAGAAATTCAGCATCATTTTGATTCAGAAACATCAGCGCTCCTTGTCAAAGTGTTTTGATTTTGAGGAAATAGCATTTTCTGCAGAAAACTGTTCCACTGGGGTTTTTTGTTTGTTTGTTTGTTTCATAGAATCATAGGGTTGGAAGGGACCTCACGAGGTCATCTAGTCCAACCCCCTGCTAAAAAGCAGGACCACTCCCCCTAAATCACCCCAGCCAGGGTTTTGTCTAACCGAGCCTTAAAAATCTCCAAAGATGGAGATTCTACCACCTCCCTAGATAGCCCATTCCAATGCTTCACCACCCTCCTAGTGAGAAACTTTTTCCTAATATCAACCTTGACCTCCCCAGCTGTAATTTGAAACCATTGCTCCTTGTTCTGTCCTCTGTTACCCTCGAGAACAGCCTAGCTCCCTCCTCTTTGGAGCAACCCTTCAAGTAGTTGAAGGTTGCTATCAAATCTCCCCTCAGTCTTCTCTTCTGTAGACTAAATAAGCGTAGTTCCTTCAGTCTCTCCTCATAAGTCATGTGCCCCAGCCCCCTAATCATTTTTGTTGCCCTCCGCTGGACTCTTTCTAATTTGTCCACATCCTTTCTGTAGTGGGGAGCCCAAAACTGGACACAGTACTCCAGATGCGGCCTGACCAGTGTCGAATAGAGGGGAATTATCACATCCCTCGATCTGCTGGCAATACTCCTACTGATGCAGCCTAATATGCCATTGGCCTTTTTGGCAACAAGGGCACACTGTTGGCTCATATTCATCTTCCCGTCCACCATAACCCCCAGGTCCTTTTCTACAGCGCTGCTACTTAGCCGATCGGTCCCCAGCCTGTAGCAGTGCATGAGATTTTTCCGTCCTAAGTGCAGGACTTTGCACTTGTCTTTGTTGAACCTCATGAGGTTTCTTTCGGTCCAGTGTTCCAATTTGTCCAAGTCTCCCTGGATCCTGTCCCTGCCCTCCAGAGTATCTACCATTCCCCCAACTTGGTGTCATCCGCAAACTTACTAAGCACGCAGTCTATTCCATCATCAAGATCAATAATGAAGATGTTGAATAGAACCAGCCCCAGGACCATGTCGCCACATGCTGTACAGCCCTCTGTCTCAGGAAAGTTCTCAAGCAAGTGTTCAAGTCCAGTCCTATTCAGGACAGTACATTGGTATCTGCTTAAATTTAAGCTCCTGCTAAAGTCCTATTGATGAAACTAAAATGGCTATTTAAAGTCAAATTTGTACCTGAGCACTGATTCCAGCAATGATGCATCCCTTGAGTAGGGCAGGTCCCACAGGGATGTTTCCTGACTCGAGGAATTCACACTTAGAGTGCGAGGAAAATCCAGTTTTATTTCTATAAAAAAAATTGTGAACAAAACTATTTCTTTCCAAATATGGTATGGAAAATGTCAGAGTTTTCACGAAAATGTAAGCATGAAACACAACAAAAATTTTCCATTAGTCTTATTTTGACTTGACAGTTTCCTTCCTTTTAGGTTTTCAGGATCAAAACGAGACAAAAAGGTCTGTTAGAAACACAGATAGTTTTGCTTTGTTTCATTTTAAAAGGATGTTTTCCTCCTATTTCTGGATTTTGAAAACCAAAATGAAACAAAACTTTCCATTCAAAACAAAACAGTTTTCTTTCCTTTCACAGTTATTTTTGTTAAATTACTAAGAGGGTCCTTGAACATCAGCTGTTTTGGGGAGAGATTCTGATTTCGGTTAAACTGTGTTTGGATTTTAAAAACTATGGAAAAAAGCTTCAGCCAATTTTATTCACAAAGAACAGCCAATAATGTCTCCCTGAAGATAAGTAGGAGTGAGTCCCCTGTACGTGTTCATGAGAACATGTGGGGTCACTTGCCATGGGACTCACTCAGCTCCAGGCAATAGGGATTTGCCACTGGTTGCTAGAGAGGACATTTACCTGGGGGTTCTTTCCTAGGGTCAGGTCTAAAGCTCGCGTTGGGAATTACAATCCCTGTCGTCCTGGTTCTGGCTGTGGTGCTTTATCTTCTGGGGAAGAAAGGTGAGTATGACAGTGATGCCAAACAGTGTTAACAGATCTATAGACAGATGTGGGAGAGCTAACCCATTAGATATCCTGTACCCTGTGTGTCTGAGATGAGCGGAGAAACATGATCAATGACACAATGAAATTCATAAATCATAAATCATTTTGGGGAGGTTGGTTGGGGAGAAAGATCAAGGAGGTGATGAATTGGATGATCCCTGTGATTAATTATTTGTAGTACAGTAGCACCTTGTAGCCCCAGCCAGGGAATCAGAGCCCCCCCACCCGCCACTAAGCATTCTACATTATTTATTAGATATATTACTATCCTGTCCTGGGGCCCCAATCAGGAATCAGGACCCCACAGAGCCCAGTCATGCACAGATCCGTAATGAAGGAGACAGTCCCTGTCCCTTACATGGTCACAAATTCAATCCAGGACTCAGCCAGTGTGTGTGTGTGGGTGGAATATGACCGCACAAGTACCTAAGGTTGCAGCTCAAGATGACATCGCCTAGTCAAGAAGGGCCTTAAGCATGTGCCTTGTGTGTAAGCACTTCCCTGAATCAGGACCTAGGAACTCTGATAATAGAGCAATGGACACAGCTCAGCTCTGCAAACCTGTCCTCACGCAGCATCGCCAGCTCCAAGCCTCAAAAAACTTGAGTTACCCCAACAATCTTGAGATTGGCTTAAAACTCGCAGGATTTCCAACAAGTCATTAGTGTGGCTTCTTTTTATTTGCCTGGCAGATTTTATTTATGAGGGGGTCACTTGGGTCACATTTTCAGGCTTTTCTCCACAAACATGAGTTTATAGGGTTTTTTTAGTGAAAGCCAAGATTCTTATGGCATCCCCTGACTCTCAGAGCTGGGGATTTTTGTAGGATATCAAATGCTGTGAGATTGGAAGTAAAGTCATGAGAACTGAAGACACAACTCAGAGGGGTAGAGCTGGTGGAGGAGACCAGTGGGCAGGGCTGTGGGACTCTGCATCAGTACAATGATGAATTGGGGCCAGGTCATTCATTTTCTTTCTCTCTTTCTCTCTCTCTGCCCACAATGAATCCTGTCCACATCTCCAGTCACATTGTCTCACTGCCTTCCAGTCATGTCTCTACCATGGGATCCAAGGTAGGAGCGGATTATTCACTCTCCAGTGTCTTTTCTACTCTGGGTCCTGTCACTCTGGCAGCTTCTCCAGCAGCACAGTGGAGCTAAGTTCTCCTGCTGCAGGGGTTTCAGTTTATTTGTTGTGAAGAAATGTTAGAAAAGGCCAGGGAAGGATAAACACCCTGGCTGGGATCAGATCTGGGGCTTATGAAGAGACACTTTAAGGAAGGGGTCTGCCCAGGTGGTGTGTTCCCATTGAACTCACCAGCAGCAGAGTGAACACATTTGGAAATTGCCCATGGGTGAAAGAATAAAAGTGACCCTGATTTACACTATGGGGGTGTTGGGGCTTGTTGGTCACAAAGTGGCACCTGCTGACCCAGCCAATAACCTACTTCCCAGTTGTTCTTCCCGGGAGGGGGCTGGGAGTAGCCAGGCCTGGCTGGGCACCATGGCTCTCCAGTCCATCTAGCTGTGATGGGTAACAACCAGCGGTAGCTCATTACATTCAACAAGGACTCACCCCAAAACACACACAGTAGGTTCACTCACAGTGCCTGCTGGCTCACTGTCTGCCCACCACCCCATGAGGGGGCTCTGAGGGACCCCTCCACCACCTACCACATACAGAGACACTGACGGGGCCCCCTCGGATGGTGTCTATTGGTCTTCCCCACTGCTTTGCAGCCAGCACCTGCCACCAATGTACCCCTCCTTCTTTGATTTCCTAAGCCCCTTCTGCACACATCAGGTCCACTGAAGCCTCTCAGAGGGCCTGGGGCCATACACTTGTTCTAAATCCTGCCTGGCCCATACCGGCCTCACAGCCCCAGAGCTTGGAGCAGATAAATCAGCTGTGCATTGCCCTAAGGAGGACTCCAATAAATCTATATGGCCCCTGCCCAGATGGGTGTGACAGGGGGAGCAGCCAGCAACTGGGCTGAGGGTTGGGTACAGAGAATCAGGTGGGAGAGCAAAGAGTCCATGGGCTGACTAGCTGGACACAGAGGGAAAGGCACATGGGGAGACCAGAGGCGGTTCCAGGCTCTGCCACTGTCCTGTCTAGTCGGGGGAACATGACGCACAGACCCTCAGTACCAGGAGTCCACTCCAACCCTTCACAGTGCATGTTTCCTGCCTCCCTCCTGCACCCCACACCTGCAGGGCTCTGAGCAAGTGCCTTTCCCCAAATATTCTTACACATCATTCTCCAGCCATATCAGCAGTCTCTGCCCCACACACTGCACCCTCCCCTCCTGGGATGTGGGAGCTGGTTAGCAGACTGGGTCAGCAGTAAAGAGGCTGGGGATCTGAAGCTGACTTACCATGCTGTACAAAGACATTATAGTTGAGCCCTAACAATGAACATTTGGACTCTCAGAAGTTACACATTGTGAGCAGACATGGGCCAAAAATCCAGTTTTATCTCAGTGAATAATTTGCAAAGAACCTGGGTGAGACCTGAATTGAGATGTAAGGTCCCAGCAGGAGAACCAGCCATCATGGGAAAAAATCTACACATAGCCAGATTTCTGAAAACAGAGAGAACACATGGCATCATTGATACACCTGTTTTTATTATTTCCCACAGGGAACGAGACCAGCGGGAGACCGGCAACACTCCTGAAGATCATGTTCACTGTAAGAGCTTTTGGAGAGTATTGGGGCCTCGTGGGCCATCATACACGTAGGACAAATATGGGCTGAGGCCAAATGTCTTAAATGGTGGGGGATGAACAGATCCCAGATCAGTCTGTCTGGCCAAAAGTTAGACTAACAAACTGCATGGGATAAATGTGAACGGGGAGAGTTTCAGGGTCTCAGGGCTCGTGCGTCTGGTTCCTTCGTCCACCCTTTGCCTGTAATACACAGTCCTGCATTGCTATGGGCTTAGGGCACTGAGCCAAAGTGTTGCTACTTCCTGTCCTTCATTGAAAGAGCATATCCCAGGGAAACTGTTCATTGGCAAGTGTTCCACTGCCTTCAGTGGAATTGGGGCTAACCAGTGCTGACCAGTCCTTCCCAAATGTGGGCCAGGATGTGACGATACAGCAAAAAGCATTTGGCTTCCAGCAGTTCGCTATATTGTGAGACCCAAGGCTGAAGGCTGAGTTATGTACGGGAGCTATTCTTATTTCAGAGTATGTGAGATTGAAAGTATAACTAGAGAAACTCTTATTTAAAAATAATTAAGGTCTCAGGTGTTTGGAAACCCTGAGGAGCGTAGTGTCAAATCCCTAAGGGAAATTTAGCCCCTCAGAGGACAGGCACACGCAACCTGTCAGGCTTGGTTCACTCAGAGTCTGGCTTCCTAATTTTACATTGTTATATAAAAAATTATAAATTAACCCAGGGAATCATTAAATCCTCCGCCTGGTTAGGAAATAGGGTTTTTCCAGTGGAACATTTAGATAAAAATGAATTTATTTTAGCTTTTCTCAGAATTCTCATTGGGAAAGTTTTTAGTGAAATATTAAAAATATCACAACTGAAAAAGAAAATATTTTCATTCAAAATTATGCCAGAGAGCCTCATGAGAGCTATAGTTCAAGTGTCTCCTTTTTGAGCTGGACACTCTGGCTTTCCCAAGATGCACCACTTTATCTCCTCTTCTTGATGGGAGGTAGTACATCGTGGGAACCCCTGGCTGTAATGCATCCTAGGAGATGAAGTCCAGTAACACAGCCCACTCAGTAGAGGGAAATATCAGCACAGGGCCTTAAACTACAAGCCTCATGATGCACTGTGGTTGTATTTTCAAACCAAATATTTCTGGGTTTGTCCAAAATATTTCAGTTTTGGGGCTTTCATTTTTTCAGACAAGCCACCTCTGTTGGTGGCAAAATAGATCTGTCAAACACCCAGATAGTTTCCACTGCGCACCCCCAATGCTTCTATGAAATCTTTCTGTTACAGTCTCATCTGGTGACCTGATCAGGGCCAGGTTCCATTGGGCCAAGTGCTGCCCATGGGGAAGCCCTGGCCAGGCTGGGGAGAGGTGGAAACCGTGGGGTTTTGTGTTCGGTGAGGTGTCTCCCTTATGGGCACTTACAGCCAAGTGACAATGCGTTACTGTCATTCTCCCCCCAGATGCCTCCGTGACTTGGCAGAGACACTCCAGGGTGAGTCACAGCTTTTATTAATGACAAAGTGAAGTGATAGAAAAGAGAGATGTGTTTGCCGTGGGCTTGGAACATGGATTTACTCAAGATTCTCAAATAGCTGCTTCCATTCAGGCGAAACAAGGGAACCATTAAATGCCCCTTTGTTTAGTTTTAGCTGAAGCAATGGAAAACTGCCACTCAAGGACAAGATTCATGGCAGGCCCATGTGGACCAAGGGGGTTCCTTCGTGTCTGATAACAAATGCAGAGGCAGGGGTTCATTTGTTTGCCAGTGTGTGACATCTGTGTGACACAAATGTCAGAGAGGCATTTTCTGGTTTCATTCCTATCGCTTTAGGCCAGCTTAGCCGAAAAATAACATCACTGTTTTATCTTATAGCACCCAAGACCCCAGAGAGAAGAGACAGCGACATACGCAGCCATCGCTCCACAGCGGGACAGGTGTCATTAATGATCCAGCTGCTGAAATGCAGCACTCAACCCAGCACAGCCGCATCACAGAGCCCCCAAAATCAGAGTCAACTATAGCGGTCATGCAGCAAGGAAGCAGGGGAATGCCTGGCACGTTGCGCCACACCTGGACACTGCACAGTGCCCCAAAGTGCTGTAGGACACTGCAATATTTCCAGCGCAAATATTGCCTATGTGCCTTTTGGGGAAAAAAGTGTTTCTTCTGAATAAAACTGGAAAAAAAATATCTAGATTCGCTATTCCTATCACCTTACTCTTTGCATCAACAACTCTTCCCCCAAGTCCTCTGAGCTTTGTTTTTTAGAGACTAAACTGCTGGGTCAAAGCAGCTCCTCAAATTCAAGGAGTGTCACAAAAATTATGGGTTGTTTGTTTTTGTTGGGTTTTTTAAGTCTAAATTTTGCATCTTTGATATGCCTTCTGGGGTTTGATTCTTTAGCAGTCACATTTTCCAGCTTTTCTTCACAACCAAGGAGCTAGAAATTTAATATTTTAAACAAAAGCCAAACATCTCACATAATCCCAACACTCCAGGAGCTGGGACTCTAAGAAAAACAGCAAATATCTTGTGACTTGCTAGAAAAAGATGAAAAATGATAACAGCGTCAGGGTCGCCTTTGAATTTGCAGGTTCTCTGACCGCCCTCTGTTAAATGGCTTGTTGGCTTGTAGAAAAATTTTGAAATCTATATATCAAGCAAAAACTATTTGTCATAATAGAGAATTTGTGAAGCTGAGTTTGTTACCCTCAAGCAGATACTGCACACCTGTGGTTGCAAGAGAACATCCTGAGAGCATTTTGCTCCCTGGAAAGCAGTTACTGCCTGAAACAATTATATTACTTTGGTGTGTATGTGTGATCCATGGATGCCAACTAACAAAAGGCCCTGCATTCATTGTTATTATTTAACATTTCTATCGTGGCAGCACCTAGACACTGACTGGACTAGGGACCCATTGCGCCAAGTGCTGTATGAACACTGAGCACAAACAGGCCCTGCCCCAGAGAACTCATGTAACTTTTGGGTGGGCTAGAGATTGTGTTACTACCACTCTCCAAATGTTCTAACACAGTTGTATAGAAGAGCACATGGACAGAAAGAAATTAGCTATTTGAGGATTTTCTGCAAGGATGCACAGGGTGAACATCTGTACAATTAAATTTAAGAATAATCAAAGCTTTACACTTTTTGTAACAATAAAAATAATGCCTTAATTTTACTAAGTTACAAATTTAATTTATATATATTTTTTATTTACTTATAAGTATATATAAAAGAACATTTAAATTTAAACAGGTCAGTTTTCACAAACTCTAAGGAGCAGAGGCGGCTTTTGGGGTAGGCGAAGCAGGCACACTCCTAGGGCCCCAAGCTATAAGGGGCCGCCCCTCACCTGCCCCAAAAGCTGTCTCTGCCTCGGTTGGCAGCAGCAGGAGGAGCTGGCCCCTGGATCCAGGGCTGGTGGCAGTGAGCTGGGACTGCGGAGGGGGGGCGGAGCTGGGGCCGGCAGCAGGGGCCCCTGTGGGCCTATAGGGGGCCCCACAGGCCTGTAGGGGGGCCCGAAATGGGCCTTCGCCCAGGGCCTCCAATAGACAAAGGCCACCTCTGCTAAGGAGTAACTTTAGAGTTCTAAAAGCTCAGAGAGAGTTTACCTGTATTTTAGTCTTTTTTATTATCTGTATTTAGTTTGCTGACTGAAAAAAACTGTAAAAGACTTTTTTTTTCCTCTTTCTTATAGAAATGTTTAACTATAATTCATGGAGATATTTTCTCCTCTGTTGGACTGTGAGATTGCTTAGTTAGCTAATTATCTAATTAATTAGTGTTAACTTATAAAAAAAAATCTTGTTAAAAAAAATTGAGACTAGCAAACTGTAGACAAGTTTTCCTTTATTATTACATTTCAAGAAGATGCGAGAGGGTGAACCAGGAAGGTTTACATAATTTCACAAATTAAATGACATTTCAGGTATACAAATAAAATGAAAGAAGTTAGTTTCCCTCCCTTTTTGTTTTTTTACCTAACACGGCTCACGTTTCTCTGTTGGAAGGCTAACAATAGCACTAACCTGCTGCAAAACAATTCAGAGCTAGAAGAAAACAGCTTGCTTTTTGTGGCTGACTCTCTCCCAGCCCATGCAGAGCACATAGTTTTTGGTAAAGCAGCTGCCCTGAGGACTTGCTTTCAGTGGGGTTTCTGAGTCCAGCTACAGGGAACCCACTGAGCTCATTGAAAACCACTATCCCCAATTTAAAAAACATGTGGCTGTACAATGCTAATTATTACTAAGCAGATACACAATGACACAGACACAATTTGTTCCTCTCCCTGCATCTCCCTAGATCTGTTACAGAGATCACTCTCTGTTAGGTACCTGGGTTACACTCACAGTCTAACAGTCCCAATGCTCCACTAGAGAAAGAAGAACCCAGCTGGGGTATGGAATATGGAAGCAGGAACAGAGACTTCGTTCCTGGACTCCTCATCCAGCACCTGGCCACTGAGCCCTACAAGAGACCACAGCTGCGGTCTTTGTACTGGGAGCTGTGCCGACACCACGGGCTGAATTGCAAAGAGAGATTGACCAACAGAACCATATTGATCATCTAACTAACCCACTACAGGTATCCCAGGATGACACCCCATCGGAGCATTTTTGCTCCAGTGTATGAGAGGCTTTATCCACTTTAGTTTGTCACTTTAAAAATGGTGTAAACTAACCCAAGTGGAGGCTCTCTGATTCCAGAATAAGAAGAGCCCTGTGGAAATTTATCCCAGGGTGTCAGTAATGGTTTAGTTACACCAATATGGTCCTGCTGGTTGAATTCCTTGCGCAGACAAATTCTTAGGAAGAGACAGCGTCTGCCTGGAAGAGTTTACAAACTAAGGGGAAGATTTTCAGAAGCACCTGAGGGATTTAGGAGCACAGGGTCATGGGCACAAGCATATACTTGTACCCTTAAAAGCCTCAGGGACTTTGAAAATTGTCTCCCTAGACAAGACAGAATTATTCTTTCCATTTCACAGATAGAAGTTGAGGCCCAGAAAGATGAAGTACGAAGCCCAAGAATTCTGTGGCAAACCTGGGACTTCATTTTCAATCTTCGACGTATCCCATCCTATTGCCTTAACCATGAGCCTATAAATTTACCACCTCTCAGCCAGAGGAATTATTTGTACAGAACGAAGGAGCTGGGCTGGGCTGTCTGAGTGTGAGCAGATGTCTGCGGCTGCGGAGCAGAGTGACGTGGGGAAGGAAGGGGGAACTGAAGGAGGCTGGAGAAGTTTGGGCAAAGATTATTATTGCAAGGGCCAATAGTGCAGCACCGACCCATGGTGTCTCCCCAACACCTGCTCAGAGCTGGGCAATGGTATCTCCCCAGGCAACCCCCCAGACAACTCCGCAGCTCACAGCTGGTCGATGGGGTTCTCCCACTCTCAGCCCCTCCTTTCCCCATGATGTTTCTTCTCCCTCTCACAAGTCTCCTCCAGCCCTGCAGGCTGGGCAGGCCCCATTTCTCCAGCATGAAGGTGATGATGGGCACAGACACCAGGAGGAGCAGGACCAGGGCACAACGAAACACCCAGACAGCGGGGGACATGGTCCAACCTGCAACATGGAAAGAGACACAGTGGGACAATGTGCAAACCAGCACAGGACTGCAGGGAGACCACTGGGCATAGAGCAGCTGCCGTGTGATGGGGACCCCGTGTGAGCTCCCGGAGGCCTAGATCTTGGGGGATCATGTTGCAGGGGGTGCATTCCCTTGATGGGAGACCTATGATGGAGGCTAGTGGGGAAGCCCTTCCCTTTGTCCCAGCACAGCCTTGTGGGGTCAGAGGGCCAGGGGATGGCCCAGGTTTATAGAATCATAGAATCAAAGAAACTGGATGGGCCCATGAGAGGTCATCGAGTCCAGTTCCCTGCACTCATGGCAGGACCAGTACTCAGGCTGCACAGCAGGACTCTGTGCAAAGATCTCAATGAGCCAGCGAGAGACGCAGCAATGCAGCCCCATCACCCCCAAGTGTGGCTGGCAGTTCTCTGCAGGGCCGACCCTACCCTGGGCAAAGGGCCCAGCATAAGGCCTTGGCATCAGGGTGGAAGTGAGACATAAGAACTTCTGTGGGACTGAGTTGTCCCCCTCCATGGGGGGAGGTCACCAGAAGAACTGGGCCCAGCTGGAGTAATCACACTGCAGCCCGAGGAGTTACCTGCCCTGTGGTGAGTTTGGCCCAGACTCTATACCCTGAGATCACAGCTGGGGGGCACAGAGCCATGCTCTGATTCTCCAAGTGTGACCAAGTAATAACCCGATACCTGTGTGGGTCAGCTCCTCCGCTCCTCCGCTGCCGCCTGTGTGACAAGGGGAAAGAGAATCGCACCGTGTCAGAGAGACGCTGGCAGCCTCCAAGCTCAGACAGCGCAGCTTCAGCTAGTCACTGGAACCAGATCCCCAACAAGTGTAAATGGGCGTCCCTTCCCAGAGACTCCAGAGGGCTTTGCCAGTTTACACAACCTGAAGAGCTGGTCCCCGGACTCTCTCTCTTGCTGAGTTTCACACCAACTTTCTCCACTGCAGACTCCATGAGGATGTACGTCACTGTCCATTTAACAAATCCTCCTTTCATGGATCCCTGGCACCTTCTACTGAGGTCAAACTCCACAGGATGGCAATGCACCAGAAAGCACTAAGCCAGGATATCCCTGCCCTCCAATCAGATGTTCATCTGTGGAGCACCCTCAGGGATCTGATTTGCAGGAGATCCCTGCAACCCTTAGACAGGCCGGGGCTCACCTGGTCAGCACAGCGGGTTGTGTAATGGGCTATGTGCTCAGGAGATGTTCCCCTGTGCCTGGAGCAGCACCCAGCCTAGGCCCTGCTCACACCCAGTGCTGAGGGTTCAGGGGAGCTAAGTTCTGCTGAGCCCTGGGGCTGGCCCCCTACACAGGCTGAGTTTCACTATTGAAAGCCAGATCTCCCCGGGTGTAACTGCTGCAGGCAGAGGAGTTACCCCAGTAGGGTGTTTGGCCCAAAATCTCTATTCAGTGAGGAGAGAGCTGGGGTAGGGGAGCAGAGCTGGACTCTGATCCCCAGGTCTGGCCCAAGAGGCGTCTCCATGAGCCGTGAGATCTGACTCCTCTCCACAGCTGCCTGCCTAGCCTGTGCAGTGAGGACAAGGAGAATCTAGGCACGTCAGTGCCTCTAGGTGACACCCCATGTGCAAGAAATCTGTGATGGCTGTGCCCAGTCCCCTGCACTGAGCAATGTGACTTGACTGTTCTCCAAAGGAAACCACCCCTAAGTGGCTCCACCTGGCTCCATCAGACCCACCACATGTCCCACGTGTCACAGGCATTGGGCAGCCTCTCCCCTGCAGAGAAGTTGCGTGTGTGGGCATGGATTCCCCCGCATGGTGTCCCAGAGCTGGGGGTTGCACTGAGTTACGAGCCAGGAGACCCTGTGCTCTGGGCCCAACTCTTCTACTGGGTGTTATAACTCCTCGCTGCTCTTCACAGCCCCAGGTACTAGCCAAGCACTCATACTCCTATGGTTTAGATGGCAGCTGTTCTCTCCCCTGGTATGGATAATAAAGGATCGCACAAGGTCACTTGAGACAGAGCTGGTAATAAACAATAATGCAGCAAACCTCAATCTGAGTCACTTTGTCTTGGTGCCTTTCAGAGGGCACGTGTCAGATCTATGTGCTTAGCCATGCTGCCCTTAATACTACCTACAGTCGGCTCCCAGAGCCAAGAAGAGAACCCAGGAGTCCTGGGAACCAATCTCCCACTGTTATCTCACTAACAGTTTTGTGACACACCCACAAAGTTGGTGTCTTGTCTCTATCAAGGGGCTGGTATACACGGAGGGTAAGAACCTGCTTTTCTGCTGTCACCCCTGTGACTGAGCTATCTGTGTCTGAATTCTCTCTCTGGTGTTGCATAAACGATTTTACTTGCTCTGATGTTCCTCTTCCCCTTACCAGTAACTCTAAGGTACTTGGCGGGGCTGAGCCTGGATCTGTTCACCCGGTTGTCGCTCTCCTTGATTTCGTACCCACAGGCGTAATTCCCGGCGCTGTCAGTGGTCACCACATGGCCATAGTCATAGATGACCTTCTTCTCTGAGCCCATCTGGGACCAAACCTCCTCCCCGTCCTTACAGAAGAAGATGCGGATGGCTGGTGCCTGGGAGATCACTTCACACTGGAGCTGCAGGGAGTCCCCCAGCCGGGTGGACATCTCGCTCAGGTAGAGGATGGGGGCAGGGAGGGTACCTGGGAAGGGAATAGGTCAGAGCCATCAGTGGCTCCCATTTCAGAGCGAGCCCAGGGAGCACTTTGACAAAAGAAGTTGGTTGCCGTGGAAGCAGCTCGCAGCTTCCAAGAAAATGTCCAGCTGCAATTAAAAACCTGCAGCTGGCCCATTCCAGCTCATTTGGGCTCCCGGCTTTGAGCTCAGGGCACAGCCCAGCGTCAGATTGGAGAGCAGAGATATCCTGCCTGCTGAAGGGCAAGGGGTCTGCACAATGTCCCTGGAGCAGGCTCTTATTTCAACACAGCTGGATGGGGGGCAGGGAGGGAGATCATGTCAGATCTGAGGCCTTATGTCAACCTAATTCTGTCCATGTCTACACTAGAATGCTGCTGGGGGTGGAGGAAGTTCCCCAGTACACTTCACGAGAGGTGCAGCACTTATGTTAACGCAGACAGGGTGACAGAGTGTCCATGTAGACACTGCGTTATTTACTTCGCTTATTGGCTGTCATGCCAGCCCCGAGTGTCAGTGCCAGGGCTGTGAGTCCATGCTTGGCTGACATCCCCTGTTCTCAATGCTGGGGCTGTCAGCAATGTGGGGGGCAGCTATCAGCCCCAGAGCTGACAGGCTCCTGCCATCCGTGTCCCCCCAGCACCCCACCTCAGTCAGTGGAAGCGCTCCTGGTGAGACTGCACACGACCGAGAGAAGGATCAAGTGTGGACATGACCCACCACTTTAATTACTGCTGTCGCTGTACATCAATGTAAGTCGACTTAATTTTGTAGCCTAAACAAGCCCTGAGACTGTCAGCTCATCGGGAACAGGGACCAGAGCTTCACATAGGGGTGTGCAGCACCTGGCATGATGATGCCCCGATTCCTGACAAGGGTGTCTGGGGCCCACCATTTAATACTAATTAATAATAATCTTCTGTAGCTTTCCTATTAACACAAACCTCTCTGTTGTGATAGATATGGGACCGAGTGTGTCTGGGGACAGACAGACAGACAGACTCACCAGAAGCTGAGCAGATTTCCTGTTCACTGAGATCCAGCACTGGGAACAGAAAATGCCATGTGATTAGTGCTGGTGTTAAAATCTCTCCCTTTACTAATGTCGCTTTTGAGGGACACAAGCTGCCTTTAATAGACAGGGAAAAAAATCCTGATTCATGTTTTCCTGAAGAATCAAATCAAGCAGGACGTTAGATCGTGTGCATGACAGATTCCTCATGCACTCAGACCATGCTGAGCCAGGCTTGCCTTTCCCTTCTGATCTCCACAAGGCCAGATCCTCAGCTGGCATAAACCAACATTGATTCTAGTGAAGTGATTGATTCCGGGCCAGTAGCTCTCTCACCCAGTGTTTCCACTGGTGCCCATTTATCCCCCACTACAGAAGATTTACTGACAGCCTGGGCCAGGGGCTGCTCTCAGTTCTGTTTCCTCCCAACCTGCTATGAATTAGCTCAGGGTTCCCGGATACTCACCAGGAAGCAAGAGGCACAGAAACAGGATCATTAGGGCAACGGGGGGAACCGATCAGGATGGCAAGAGTGCAGCAGCTGCTGCTGTTGACGGGTCCAGAGGGGGCAATCCACAGTCACTCCCTTCTCCTCCTTGCCCCTCTGCCCTGTGTGACTTCAGGAGAAGAGAAGCTCTGGTGTCTGTCTGCTTCAATCTGCTCCTGTCTTCTCCTCAAGGTTGGATGCTCCAGCCAGCCCCTCTCCCTGTGGCCAGGCCCCCTGGATTCTGTAGGGCTCAGGCAACAGAGACGCCCCAGCCTCTGTCTGACCTGCTCTGTCTCCTCATTGTGTCTGATATATGTCACCATTCTCCGTTTCCTCCCCGTGCCGCCCCCCTTCACCGCCCCGGCCACAGCATCTCTCTTTCGGCTTGAAGATTGAGAACCAAAAAATTCTTATTTGCTTGTTTGAGTCTGAACATATAACAGAGGAAATGCCTCCTGTCCCATCTTTCTGCATGGGGACCAGGCAGCCCCCTGGCTAAAGGCACAGCTGGTCCAGGGTGAAAGGTCACAGGGTGATGGGGGAAGCAGGAATGTTGGATGAACCTGAACATTTTGCCTCTGTTCTGGTCTCCAGTCCCTGGGAGAAGGATCCAGCTCCCCTTTGGGGAACTTCACCCTCTGGGCTTAGGGGGAACATCAATGGGATCTGGGATGAATTTCACCTCCAGAGAGCAGCTACAACAGGACAGCATTGGCTTCCCCAACGATTAGTCTCCATCCACCCCATCCTCCACTCCCAGCTCCAGCCACTTCTCCCCAACTTGCACGATTGCCACCTCCTCCTCGTTTTGGGCTCCTGACAGTCTGCTGTCCCTGCTGAGAGATGGGCACCAGGCCCTACTGGGGGGGAAGAACACAAGGCAGGTGAGAAGGAGCATCTAAACATGACCTCTGAGCAGGTGGGGAGCCAGAATCTGTGTGACTTGAGCAAGTAAGGGAACCAGGGCAAAAGGTGATAGGAACATGTGGGGAGGAAAGTCTTGTGAATAGACTTTAGCACCTCTGGGGGAAGCCAAACAGGAGAAGGCCTCAAGGACAGTTGTCAGGACTACAAGGCAGAGCCGTTTTGCAGAGCAACTTTGCAGAACAGTTGATGCACAAATGGATTGTCCTGGGCTGGTGGTTGGGCACCTTTCACTGCTGGGCTGGAGTCTCCTGTACAGACACCTCTCCCCACACCCCGCACTGAGCTCTCCTCAGCCTGACCCTGAGCTAGCAGCCCGGCAGGGCATGAGCCGACCACACGCTGTGATGTGGGAGTGAACAACCTGTTCACACAATGCTATTTTTGTCTTCATGTTAACCTGCCTCATTCTCTCTCTCTCTCTCTCTCTCTCTCTCTCTCTCTCTCTCTCTCTCATCTGTTCTCATGAGGTTTCCAGGGGACTTTATTTCATGATGTAAGGATGTAAGCAAGGTTAGGAATCTGAGAGCCTCTCTTGCTTAGCAGCTAAGTAGGGAGGGGGGTCACTGATTTACCTGTGCTTGGTATTTGCATGACACTCAGCATAATTTCACCCAGAGGCTGGGCATGATGGGAGTTGGTATGTGTGACTGGTTCAAATCCTCTAAATCTGGTGTTTTGTCAGAAGGGGGAAAGGACATATTGTTCTTTCATGATATGCTACTCTTTGATTGTATATCTGTTATTGACCAAGCAGCTGATGGAAACGTCACCATCAGCAATAGAGAACTTGGAAAAGTGAGCAACCCTAGTTTTCAGAATTGTAAAACCAGGTGGGGAGGGGTGTGAGCACTAGCTCTGCTGGAGCTGTGCCTTAAGTCAACACCTATTTCCCCACCCATTGTTAAAGAATAGACCTAAAGATTCCTTGTAGAGGCTCTATTATTACTTTGATTGAGCTAGAATCACCAGGGAAACAGACACTTCCCAGCGAGCTGAAATCACTAGGGAAGCAGACACTTTCCAGCAAGCTGAAATCACCAAGAGCGGACAGCAGGTGTGACCAGTGGGCGGAGCCAGCAGGCAGAGCCAGTGGACATGAGGTGTGACCAGCGGGCGGTGCGGCGGAGCCAGCGAACAGCAGGCAGAGCCAGCGGACAGCAGGTGTGACCAGCGGGTGGTGTAGTGGAGCCAGCGGACAGCAGGTGTGACCAGAGGCCAGCGGCAGAGCCGGCGGACCCAGACAGCGTCTGTGGACAGCGGGTGTGAGTGGCCAGTGGGTGGTGTGAGCAGACCTTGAGGTGGCAGAGGACAATTGGAGGGGAGGACTGAGGGCTGACTCCCCCTCCTCCCCTTACTGGTGGAATGAGTTCTGTCTATTGGGTTTTGTGGGAATCTTTGCACTGTATCCCAACCAGTGCTGCGTTTTGATGTTGCCTTTATATAGTCTTTATTAAACCTTTTATGTGCTACACTCAGACTGGTGCTTGCGAGCGGGGAAGTATTGCCCTTCTAGGGCGCCCAGGGGGTGATGTGTAATTTCCCAGAAGACTGGGTGGGGGCTCGAGCCAATTGTTGGTGTAACATTATTTGGGAACCCCTAGAAACAGAACCCGGTCCTTTGCTGCTGCCGTCATGGCTCGGCAAACGGGTTACATTAATAATATATTTAAAGGCCAGAAGGGACCAATGAGACTATCTCAACTGAACATCTGCACAGCCCAGGCCAGAGACTCTCACACAGGGATCCCAGCATTGATCCCCTAATGTCTGGCAGAGCGAGAGCACGGCTTGTAGAAAGACATGTCCCCTGTCAGGTTACAGACCCCACGCTGGCTCATGTTTCTAAATACCACAGAGATACAGACTCACCTTGGATGGACCAAAAAAGGGAGACAGAGAGCACATCTACCTTACACAAAACCCTAGAGCTGCGAATCCAAGAGCCTGTGCTACAGGGCTAAAAATAGGGGAGCAGATATTCCCACTGGGGCTGGAGACTGGGCTTTGAAACAGAGAGGCAGGGATCGCAGATGCCCAAAGACCTCGTTTCAGAGCCATGGAGGCCTCAGACCTGCCCATGTGTGGGTCCCTTAGACCCAAAATACAAATGGAGTCCCTTCCAAGGGCCCAGTTACAGGTTGGAGTCCAGACCAGCTCTTATGATCTCCTGCTAATGTCCCCACCGTGTTGTGCAGGCTGAGAAAGGTGGCATGAAAGGAAGATAGGATGAGAGAAGGGAATGGATCCAGGCAGGGGTGTAACAGCACTTGGGGCTGGCCTGCAGTGGGCTCCAATGGATGGGAGGATGAATGGAAAGCAACCAGCGTATATTCTCCTCACCGTGTCCCCACAGGCCACCAAATACCAGCCCTACATCCTGGCCAAATAACGTCTCTGCCAGGTTCATGGCTTTGTTGCAGTGTTTGAAAGCTACAACGGGTGTCTCTTTCATCAACAGTCTTTGGCCCATTACAAGATGCTGCTGCACCCTAGTTAATGTGTGACAGGCCTTGGTGCTTTCACTTTCCCCTGATCAGAGTTCACCTACAGCTTCAAGATCTGTTTCCCCCACAGCCCCAGAACATCAGGTCAACTCCTGGGGCCTTCAGTGTGTGGCTGGGACCCCAAGCTCTTCACTCACGGCATGGCATCTCCTGGGACATGATTAATCCGTAAGGTAGGACCCTCCGCATTATTACCCCCATTTCTTCGCTTTCAGGGGCTGATCATACTCCTGCCCCCAGGAGCAAGTTCCCCCTACACCAGGCCATTCCCTCCTCTCATCAGCAAATCCCAATGGTGGGTGTGATTCACAGCTCACTCTTCTCTGCGTGGCGTGGCCATCTGGGTTCTTTGTGGCCTTTCCCTGGAGGGTGCAATGGGGAGCATGGGTTCAAAAGAGTTTCACAGCCCTGCCCCACTGATGTCCCTAGGAGGAGAGGCTGCCCGGCCAGAAGGGCATGTGAGGTGTCGTTTGGCTCAGAGAGCTAAACGGGAGGCACCTCCCTGCTCATTGTTATATTGTGTGTTTCTTTAGCACCCAGAGTCCCCAACTGAGATTTGGGGCCCATTGTGCTGGGTGATGCACAGATCCCATCCAAAATCTGGGCCCCATTAAGTCAGGCACTGCACTTACAGACCGTGAGAAACTGTCCCTGCCACAAAGAACTCTCAGCCTGGCATCAGGTGCGTGTAGCTGGGCCTAGCTGGGCTCCAACCCTTTCAAACCTTGTCTCCGTAGCAAATTACAGGGTCCCCAGCATGGGACGCTGAACACATGGGCCTGGTGTGTGTGGGAGGGATGTGTCATGTTAGATAAAGTAGGAACTGTCAGATCTATCAGATGATCAAGCCATCAACTCACTCTCTGCTAACAATAGCAGCCTTCAATGCCTGTCTGTCCTTTCTAGCACCTCCGTGCTTCCTCCCACGCTACCCGTGCTCACGAAGGCACCCCTTTCTCCTCTTCAGACTCCCTCCTCGGAGCTTCCTTCTGCCATGGGGCCTATTGAGCGCTGCCATCTGATGTGAGCTGGGCTCCCGGCCAGCTGCGGCTATACTTCCCTGCAACACTCTTTCTTCTGTATTGTTATCTCAGGCTGCCAACCAATCGGCACCCAGAGGTTTGTCTGTTCCACCCACTGGCCGTGTCCTGTCTGACATTTAGAAGGTCAGTTCTCTGGGGCCGGGACTGCATTGTGTCTGTACTGCACTTCACACAGCGCAGCCCTGACTCCTGACTGGGTTCCTTGTCCATACCGTAAGGCAAATAATGAACAGCAGCAATAACTACCTGGTGTGATAAGCACAGGGCTGAACATAGTTTTTCTCTTGGTGTGGGAAAGGATGGCCTGTCAGCTGGCCACAGGGGACCCCAGGAGTCACCCTAGTACTGTTATTGCGTTGGCACCTGGGGCTCAATCTGGGAGCAATATATTCATATCTATTCACTTAACATACGACAATTTCCTTTTCATGCATCTGACGAAAGGGGAGTCTACCCATGAAACCTCATGCGATAAATAAAGTTGTTGGTCTTTGAAAGTGCCACAGGACTCCGTGTTTGTTTGGCTGAACCAGATTAACATGGCTACCCCTTTGGAATTTATAGTGGCCAAGCCGACCCTGGAGAGAGGTGCCCGGATGCCACCCACTGGCCAGGATGTGAAACGGGTTCCCTCTGGGCCTGATCCACACAGCATGTGAGCCTGTCACACCCCCAACTGCCCAAGCTAGACTAGAGCCTCATGCCATTAGCTGCAGAGAGCTCCAAGTTACTCACTGCTGTGCTGTCCAAGGTGCTGGCAGGCACAGAGCCAGACCCTCTTCTGCAGTGTGGGTACCACTGGGGTTACCTCATATGTGGCCCTGCTCTGCTACAGGCTTCCCCTGCACTGGTGGATGCTCAGAGAACCCTCAAGGGGATAAAATGGGGTTGGATGTGTGGGACGCCCCAGTGGTGGGAATGCCTGGGAGCAGAGTGGGTCAGATCAGACAATGGCTGGGCTGTGTTTCCTGCACTGCTGGCCACTCACACAGCCTGGGGAGCTGTTACCCATCTCTGCTCTCTCCTTACAGGTCCCTGCCCTGGTGCTCCATGGCAATACGGTGGCAGCTTCATTTGTGCAGTCTGGGAATCCTCCTCCTGGCACCATGTTCTCTCCCTGGTAAAAATGTTTGCAGCCCAATTATTTCCCTTCCTTATTTCCTTTGTTTTTTGAGCCTTTTGTCACTTGTGGGTCACATTTTCAAACATTTCTCTTCAACTCCTAAAGTTAGAAACTGACCCTTTTTTAAAATGAAAGCTGAGATTCTCACAGAATCACATGCCTCCAGCAGCTGGGGCTTATGAAAAATCCACTCTATCCCAAGAGCTGGCAACCCTGGTGGGCTTGAAAATCACACCCATATCCCTCCCCACCTGTAGCTGCACAGTGAGTGTCAGGTGCTGCAGTTCGGCAGTAATTGCTCTACATGCCCCAGGATGGGTCAGAGGAACCTGGAGATCCTTCAGACACCACTACTGTGGTGACCTAGCTCACCTTCAGATGCTTAATTTCAGATACCCATCCCTCAATTAGTATATCTCCATCTCCATCTGAGCCAGTTTCTGTTTGGGTACTGAAACCCTGCAAGGGATGTGCATCAACTCAAAGAGCCATCTAAGACTCGAAATCCTCAACCCAGGGAGAAACCCCCTGAGATGGACTCTCGGCAGCCATGTGGGGTTATGTGGATCTGAAATCAGTTCATCAGAGAAGTTGCTTGCAGTGGAAAGAGCTCATAACAAGGTGCCATGGGACTGTGAAGGGCACTATGAACTGGCAGATGGCTTCCAGCTGGGGCCACCCTTTGCCAATAGAGTGTAGGGAGGTTGCAAGACAGACACCTTTGGAGGAGTTTCCAGGGGATTGTAGGACAGCATTGGAGGACTGGCTGGTATCAGCTATGATAGGGCTACTCTACCCTGCATCCACACTGAGAGTAATTCAATAGTTACACATGACTCCGCCTCGGGAACCTTCTGGTACGAGTAATGCACAACTGAGAGAATTTTGTTTAGCTGAATAACATCCTCCCATTTCATTCACTGAGTGTCTGTATTGCTGGGCCATGACTCAGTGATGCACCCTCTCTTTACACTCACTCAGACTGCTTCTGCTGTTGTCTATTGCAGAGGAGGTCTCCCTGGCTGGCTCTCCACACCCTGTGGTGGGGATTATTGGCCAGGATGTGGTGTTACCCTGCCAGCTTTCACCCCCAGCCCAGCTGCCCAACATGGACATCCAGTGGAGGAAAGCTGGATCAGGATTTATCCTGGTTCATGAGTATATGAACAAGGATACCCAGGACCTGCCAGGGGAGAGTTACCAGAACCGGACAGAGCTGTTCCTGCAGGAATTCAGCAATGGGAACACCTCCCTGAAGCTGAAACGGCTCCAAGTGGCAGATGCTGAGACATACCATTGCTATGTGAGGAACCCGAAAAGGAACCTGGAAGCCACCACTGAGCTCCGGGTCGCAGGTGAGCCGTGGAACTAGGAGGTGAAGAAGGATGCAATGTCATTGCCTCCGTAATTCTGTCCAGGCCGTTACAGCTACTCAGTGCGTCTGTTCTTGGAGCTTCAGTGTTATCAGCACTAGTTACTCATAAAGAAGGACCACAGGCAGGCCCGGTTCAAAGGGACTCAGCCAGGTGTATTACCCTCAAGGCACAATTCTAGCACTCTGGTTTCCTGGTTCCAAGTACACTCACACATTAGTGCCCAGTGGTAAGGGAGGGCTCAGTAAGCAGTAGGAATCTTCTGTCCCCTAGGCCACACAAAGGGTTACGGAGAGACCCCCGACAAGCTGCGATAAACAACGTAGGTACCACCTTATGTATTTCATGACATATGTTTGTTATCTCCCCTTGTTCCTGATATTTCAGACACACCCTATTCATTGTTCTGTCTTGTTCTAGACTGGGGTATACCAGTACTGACCTTCTGGAATGTATTTACAGAACTATCGAGTCCCTGGTATTTCTTGGGAGTGCCTATGTATGGGCTATGCTGGCGGCAACTTTGCCAAGTCCATGGACCAGACAGTGAACTTGTAACCACATGCTTTAATACATGGCCTGACTTTGGTTCACAGCCTCTGGTTCAGGCCTCAGATCTTCCATCAGGCCCAATGCTCCAGGCTCATTTTCTCTACTCCCGTCAGGCTTGCACAGGACAGTGGAAGGGATAGTGGAAGTAACATAGCACCAGACAATACTGTTCAGAAACACCAAGCCCCAGATGAGGGACCCTCCTGTGATAATGCAGAGCCCTGAGGTTGTTCAAATCATCTCCCATTTTTGGTGGCTCCTAGTTCAAAGGCTCTGCAGCAGAGATGAGTTTTTAAGGAGAGATTTAAATGAGGGGAGGGTGGTTGTGTGAAGCATAGGGACAGAGAAATACAAGTATGTGGGTGGCTTGACCTGGGGCACCGTTACCAGTGTGGCAGAAGGACACCAGAGGGGACAGTATGTAGAAGGGAGGCGCAGGAGGAGTGGAAGCAGAAATGGAGGCAGGGTCACTTTCCCTCACCTCCTGCTCTGCTCTGAAGTGCAGTGACCCTGACAGCTGCTGGACTCCACCCCAGAAGTGGCTGCATTTTTGCAGCAGGTGCACCCATCTCTATGTAAGCCTGCACAATCCTCAGTGAGCCGGCAGAGCCAAACACTTTATGGAAATGCTAGGTGGTATTATTTAATTTCCCCAGTCATCATGATGAAGGGTCAGGGAGGTTTTGCTCATAAGGGAATGGAGCTTTCCAGTCATAATCTCTATAGCAAGAGGTAGCTGGGGAATCACACGGTGCCACCAAATACACAATTTCCTGACACACACACTCTCTGTCTCCCTCGGCAGCTGTGGCTCCAGTATTCGTTGACGTGCTGGGACCCCGAGGTCAGGGGATTGGGCTGACTTGCAGATCCGCAGGCTGGTTCCCCAAACCCAAACTCCAATGGGTTGGAAAGAATGGGCAGAACCTGACAATGGAGATTGTGACCAGCGTGACACAGGACAGGGAGAACCTGTATACCATTGTGAGCCACGTCACTGTCACAGAAGGAGAGGACAATGGAGACATCAGCTGCATTGTGAAGAATGGCCTGCTGGAGCCTGAGCGACAATCTGTCATTCACCTCTCAAGTGAGTCCGCAACGCAGAAGAGGTCACCGTGGGAGTGGGGGAGCGGTGCTGGGTGTCTTGGGAATTGCAATCAGCTAGGACCTGTTAGTCACTGAGTCAGGAGATGTCTTTATAGCCTGTTTTGTGGGGCCATTTGTGACAGAGGTTGCTGTGATCTGGATAAACTGCTTGTCAGGAGCTGGGCTGAGTCTCGTGAAAAGAACTCGATTTTGTTCTTTGAGAAGATGCACTTGCTTGATAAAGATAAATACGCTGAAGTAACAGACTCAGAGTGGGTCTATATTAGAAATTCTACATCTGCAATGCCATAGTGTAGACACTGTAGCGACAGACAGCGTTCTTCCATGGCTGTGGTAAATCCATGTCTCTGGGAGACGGTAGATAGGGCCACAGAAGAATTTTTCCATGAACCCAACAGTGTGTACCCTGGCTCTTAGGTTGGCTTAAAATATGTCGCCTATGGCGTGAAGTTTTTCACAGCCCTGAGCAATGTAATTAAGCCAACCTCACTTTGTAGTGTGGACCAGGGCTCAGACTTTCTAAGGGGTTTGACTTATTCTTCATGGAACTCTGATAACAAAAATTAACACTGTATAAAATCAAGGTAGCCTACTTCCAGTTGATTAAAAACTGACTGACTGATGGATCTCAAAGTAATTGTAATAGGGAATCATCCTCCCCTGGGCATGTGTGATGAAGCACAGAAACTGGCACCAGCAGCAGGAGTTAAAGAGATCCTTTGGGTGCAGCTAGCCCCGCCCCATTATTCCTGCAGCCAATGCCAGGCCTGGAAGGGCAGAAAAAGAGGGAACCTGACTGAGTTTAGGGCTGACTGGTAAAAAGGCAGGAATGAGCTGCCTACCTGAAAGGCAGGGGCACTAACCTGGCAGCTAAGAAGGCCACCTGGGAGAAAGCACTGTCTCCTCAGCCAAGAGAGACTGTGAAGGAGACATTGTAGGTTTTGGCTGTACCAATTTGCAGCTGTCCCAACCTGAAGGAACCAGGAATTATGGCTGGGCACCAATCCAAAAGCCATGAGAAGGCTCTGCCAGAGGCAAGGCACCCAGCGAACTGGACTAGAGGGGACATATCCCAAACTGAATAGACACTAGTAGGAAGTTTCCCAGGACAGTGGAGTTAGGCCATGTCTGCACTGGAGAGTTTAGAGCAGCACAATTGTACCAATGCAACTCCACCACTGTAAGATGACATGTGTAGCCACTCTGTGCAGACAGGAAACATAATAAAACCCCCTCAACAAGCATCAGTAGCTCTCCTACTGACAGAGCACCAGGCAAACTACCATTTATACCAGCAAAATTTATGTTGCTTGGGAGGAGGGGGGCTGTTTTTTTCACACCCATGAGTGATTTAAGTTTTGCTGACATAATTGGTAGTGTAGACATGGCCCTAGATTCCCTGCTAGGAGGGCACACCCTATTCAGAGGCTGATGCACAAAGGGCCCTGGGCCGAGAACCAATGGAAAGGGAAAGCCAGGGTGCCCCTACCCACCTTCTTGAAGACTGAGGCTTCTCAGCCAAGTAGAGGGGGTTGAAAACTCAGCACTCCAAGGCCCATGTTCTAGGATGTTTCCAGTGGGGCTATACAGGGATCTGTTCTGGATCAGTGCTATTCAATAGCTTTATCAGTGAGGTGGAAGGAAATATAAAATCATTGCTGGTAAAATTTGCAGCTGATCCCAAAATTGCTGGAGCGGTAAATAATGATGGGGACAGGTCAGTACTACAGACTGGCCTGGAACACTTGGTAAGTTGGGTTCATGCTAACAACGTACATTTCAACATGGCCAAATGGAAGGTCACTCACCTGGGGACAAAGCCTGCAGGTCACAATTACAGGACTGGAGACCATGACTCTGAAAAGGACATAAAGGTCATGAAGGTGACTACCTGACGAGCTCCCAAGGTGATGCTGGAGCTAAGAAGGCGAATGCAGCCCTTGAATGAATCATGAGAATATCTAGTAGAAGGAACAAGGAGGTGACATCACCTCTGAGTATGGTGTTAGCGGGACCACTAATGGATACTGTAGCATGTTTTGGTGTCCACACTTTCAAAGGGGATGTTGAGAAACTGTAAAGTGCTCAGAAAATAGCTACAGGGGTGACCTGGTGTCTGGAAACCTGCCTCACACTCAGAAACAGCATGCTCAAGTTCTAGAGCTTATCCATGGAAGATTAGAGAATGACCTGATCATCAGCTGTAAGTACCTACATGGGGAGGTTTCTGACAGTCAATAGGTCTTTAACAGAATTAACAGGGGAATTAACCACTGGACCAACGGAGGTGGTGGATTCTCATCACTTGGAATCTTTAAACCCAGACTGGGTGTCTCTTTCTATAAGATCTGCTCTAGCTGGAACAATAGATCTGGGCTGGATGCAAGGGCCACTGGGAGGGGTGCCTCTGGCCCAAATTATACAGGTCAGACTAGTTGGCTATAATGGCACCTTTTGGCCTTAACATCTATGAATCCATGGTCTCATAATAGGCCAACTAGGAAAAAAAATGTTCTCTGCTGAACTTATCTGGACTGAACGTGGTGACGGAGAAAGGAGAGGCTGTGATGATGACCATCCGAACACCTGGCTGGTGCAGGCAGGGTTTGGCAGTCTGGGCCCCAAGTCTCTGGCTGTTGACTTGTAGCAGCAGAAGAGATTTGGACAGAGCAGAGTCCTGGTTCTGGGATCTGACACTGTAGTGACTTTTCTAGTTTCAAAGGCTGCCGTATGTGGCTGTGATTTGAGCCTGGAGGGGACATTGGCTTCATTTCCAGGAATTTCTGGGGATCTCAGAGCCCTAACTCTGACTTCACACCAAGTGGCAAACCCCATTCTCCAGCTCCAGGCTGGTACCTTGCTCCTCAAACATTGCGTTCTCTGTTTGCCAGGTGACATCTTCCCCCGTGTGTCTCGCTGGTTGGCTGCATTCTGGGTACTGTTCACTCTGGCTCTCATCGCTGCTGGAGCTTGTGCATATCTCGGATACACAGGTAATGGGAATGTGGGAATGTGTTATTTGAATGTTTAGAGCCTGGCCCTAGGGGGCATCTGACTGGGGCAGTACAGCACCTTATTGTTCCAATATTTTACTTAGTATTGGTTTTAGGAAATAAACCAAACTTGCAAACACACATGGGTCTCCAGCTCCTATTGTGTTAGCTTATTGCTCAGTGTTTCCCCTTCCTCCACGTCTTACGGCAACATCTGATTCTCTGTCTCACAGCAAAGCGAAAGATCTCTCAGAAGAAACACTTGGAAAAGGAGAATCTCTTAACTCAAAGTACGTCTCCTGCTGTATCTGCTGAGATGTGTGAGTTTTGTGACTGCTTCATATTACCTGTGGGCTCAATGCAGTGAAAGGGATGGAGCCAGGAGGTTTCTGCCTGCTGATTCCATGCCTTCCCCATGTTCTCACAGCCCCTGATGATAACAGGCTGGCCAATGTGTATTTTGCAGCAGGAAACCCAAGGGTCAGTGCTTGGGAGATTCCCTGCACATGGGCCAGGCGAGGAAATGGGTTTGCTGTGACAAATCTGGGTCAGATTCTGCAACCCTTACCCTGGCAGTTGCTCGGGGGCTCTATTCTCCTTGAAGGAAATGACACTGCAAAGTCCATGCAGCTACTTAGAGAGTCACTTCCATCCTTGCGACTGTGGAATGCACAGGACACAGGCCGGGTCGTTCCCACTGGAACAAGCTCCCAGGGTCAGTGGTGAATTCTTCATCTCTTGGTGGCTTCAGATCCAGGCCGGGCACCTTTCTGGAAGCTGTTGTAGCCAAACCTGAGTTATGGGGCTCACTGCAGGGGGAACAGGGTGAGATTCTCTGGCCTGAGCTATGCAGATGGTCAAAGTTGATGGTCTAATGGTTCTGTCTGGCCTGAAACTCCATGAATCTATGGCATTCACTCTCTTGAGATGTGCCAATAGACACAGCAGCACCGTTCTTTTAAGTCCACCCATCTAATTTTTTCCACTGTGATCTTTTCGGTATTTAATAACAATGTGGGTTTGCATTTTGATGCTGCTGAGTGGCGCTGACTGTTCGGCTGGGCACTGTGCGCACATATACGGAAATACAGGTGAAGACAGAGGATGGATGTAACATACCAGCACGGTACTGGGGTTCTCACAAGGACAACCTTTGAAGAGCCCTAAGGATCCCGCTCTTTCATCTTCCTTGCCCGCTGCTGTGCCCCCTGGTGGCCCCCATTCCTGGATGGGGTTCCCCTAGCTATCAGTGCTGTTTTGTAACTAGCCAGAGAGCTCACTGTGGAGTAATTGTCCCTCCACCCTTCTGTCCCCTGGTTCTGTTAGCCCTGTTGCACCAGTTATGGGCCTGCCCCATGCACAGCCCTGCTCCAGGTTAACTCCAGGCTTTTTTTATAACCTAATTAGTTAAACTGGTTCACGTGTGTGCATAGACAAGGGCTAAGGCATGAGAGACCCCTCAGGGGCTCCTGTGTGTTCATGAATAACACTAACTGCCAGCCCTGGTCCTGTCCATCCACCAGCTCCTGCACTGGGGCTGGAAATATGGCCGTGAGGTGTCTGCAGCTAAGCCCAGTTGTTATGAGGCACACAGTCCATCTCTGTATCTTAACTTCTTTCTTTTCCCCATTTCAGAGTCCTTGGAATCAGGTAATTGGACCGTTCCTCGTAACTGTGTGTCTGTGCTTTCATGATGAGATAGAAAATATCCCCACACGCGCGGCATGGACTTCACTCACCTTCATGCTCATCTGTCCCTGCCTGGGAAATATACAAACACCACAGAGTTTGCAGCTCAGGTTTCAATATCATCCTTAATGATGGGAAATGGCTCTAGCGCACAAGGCCTAGTGGGATTAGTCAGGGGCTGGGCAAACTTCCTCCGTGCAATTCTGTGACTAGATCTCAATTCTGATCTGCAAAATCCTTGTTACCCCAGTGCTGGACTCCCTGTATGTGCACACAGCTCTGCCGGTGACCCTCAGCCCTGATCCAGAGCTAGTGATGGCATTGAGCACCTGCAAGCCGTACAATTGCAGGAAATGCTGAGGCAGCGCAGGACCCCTGAAAACCAGATCTGACCCACCAGGCGTCAGCTGCTCCATTTTACTCAGTGCTGCCCATGGCTGTGATGGTATCCTCCACACAGCGCGACCTCGCACACAGCACATGTGCCAGGTTGGTAGGGGCCCCAGAACTGAGCTGTCCAGGGGGTCCCCATGGGATAAATATCACCCTAGCCTGCAGCCCCCTGCTATCCAGCCCTGGGCTTCCTTCCATAGCCCCAGCTCTGTTGGCTTCCCTCAGTGCCCACCCAACGTGTCCCAGCTATCCCAGCCCTCAGCAACACAGTCCAGTTTTCCCTGCTCCTAGCCTAGACCTGGGCCTCCAATGAACAGAGATGTCAAACCTGGCTGTGGGCGCTATGAGGTGCATGCTGTGAGGCTCCACCCCCACACTGCTCCACTAGGAGACAGGACAGGGCCCCACGTCTCTAGGGGTGGATAGTGTTTGCAGGGCCACACAGCCCCATGGAGCTCCTCTCCAGCCAAGCTCCTGCCAACCACTAACCCTAGACTCTCATGCATTTGTAAATCAGCACCATACAGGGGTTGCCCCGTTCAGAATTAGGAGGTCTGAGGCCAGGTGACAGGCTGCAGCCGTGCAAGCCTCTCTCTATGTGATACGTGTTCTGATATGATGCTCCCTCCCCTCCTTCCCAGCAGTGCCAGGAATAGGAGTGTTGCCCCCCAGGACAAATTGTGGATTCTGTTTAGGAGCTGATCTAGGCCCTTGCCTGTTGTTCAGTAATAACAGTTTTGTCTGACATGTCCTGTTAATTCTGAGACCTTGGCTCACCAGCTACATCTTCCCATCTCGGGTAGCCAGACACACTACCTCTGCTTGAGTCAATGCACTGACGAAATCAGTGTGGCTGGGGTGGCACCAGCAGTGGGGAGGGTAGCTGCCCAAATGTGTACCCAGAAGGTCAGGGCAGGTTTGTACATAAGCGGCTAACACAAGCAGCCGCACGGGTTACCCCGCACTAACTGAAGCAGAACTAGTGCGTCTCTTCCTGCCCAGCCTGGGAAGCTCGCTCCCAGCTGCAGTGTAGATGTATGCAGAGTTTGGAACAGCCTGGCAACATCCAGCTCTGAATGACCTATGCAGAATCCATGACAGTCTCCTTCTCGTCTCTCCCCAGAATGCCAGGAGCTGCGCGAAAAACTTGGTAAGATCATTAGCACCCCGAGGCAGGGACTTCCAGCCACAACCAATGCTGAGCAGATCCAGGAGCACCAACACCACGGCAGGGCAAACAGTTTGGGCTGGAATCTAAGTCATGTTAGTTACCCCCATGATCACAGAACCAGGAGCAGTCTGCAGCAGATGCAGGGTAACCTGCTCTCTTGCCTGGAAAGACAGACAGAGTCATCTCTCCTTTGAGAGTGCAATGTCAGTCATGAAGTCATGATGCAGTAGCTTACAGTTACTTTCAGTAGATGATTGCTGGTGTGCAGGCTCCCCTGGGCCATGTCCCAGAATGTGAAGATGAGCAGAGACCTGACTCAGGTTCATGTTTCCATGCATGCAAGGCCAGATCCCAGATCTGAGCTCTAACCCTCTCCAGGTCCAGCTGTCCCCTGCTTATATCTGAAGTGTGTAGCTTTGATGTCCAAAGTTATTAGTAATTCTCCTTAGATGGACATGATGAGAATGTCAGAGCTGTATCAGGATCCAAACCCACGTCTGCCATCAAGGTTAGAAGCTTTGCAAACCCCACCTGGGATTTTTATCCTACCAGTGTCCCTTTAAAATCCCTTAATCTGCCATGGGCCGCCTCAGCCAAACAGCACCTTCTCACAGGTCTGAATTCTGCTCTGGGTGACACCAGTATAAACCCAGATTTGCTCAGTGAAGCACATGGAGTTATTGCGGATTTACAGCTGTGTCACTGAGAACATTTGCTCTGGTCCCTGATACTGAGACAATATAAAGGCATCCCGGAGAGCTGGTCATTGCTTTTAGCAGAGATCTCTGGTCTCTGGAATGAAAGGGCCTGTATCTTGCTTCACACACCCACCACATTTCTCCTTCAGCAGTGAGGTCCCATGGGCCACGTGTAAAGGGATCACTCAGTCACAGAGAAGCATACATAACTTAGCCTGCTGCCCACATCACAGGGAATAATTCTGTCTCTTTCCATTTCAGACCGGGCAGACACAGAGCTAGGTAAGAGGATGTTTTCATGTCACATTTCCCATTGCTCGGTGCCTTTCTATTTGCCCTTTACCCTCTCCCAGAATAGCATCTCCTATCAGAGCGAGTTCCCCACGTTTGCTGAGTCTCTGACTGTGTTTGTTCCTCTTCTCTGCAGATTTCAGGAGGGCTCGGAGTTACATGGGTGAGTGGTGCTGCGAGGGGCTGAGCAGATGCCATGCTGGGGTTGGTAGTATCTGCATTACAGAGCTGAGCTGTCCCCATGAGGCAGGCAAGGCAGGGTGTGTGCTGGCTGCAGAGCCATGGGGCTGGATGCTGTGACTGGATCTGAACATATCACCCTGAGCTGTAACCTTCACTGCCAGGCAGATTTCTCCCAATCCACTCCTCAGTTAGTCCTGACACCCCAACCCATCTCCCTCTGGCCCTTCAGCAAAAATCCATCCCTACCTCATCTGTCCCCACCGCCCCACTCAGCCCTGCCACCAGAGCTGGCAGAATCTTCAGCCCCCAGACACCTCCATGTCCCCAGGGATTCTAACACCTCTCAGAGACAGATCCTGTGCAGGGGGCATGAGAGGATCCAAGGGGGCCAGTCCCCACTCCAGCTCCCCCACCTACCCATCAGCCCAGGAGCCAGGCCGTATCACAGCCCTGCAGCTCTCTGAAACCTATGGCCAGCTCCAGGCTCATGGTGCCAGCCCCCTCACCTCCCCGACCCATAATACTCTGTGTTTTGCTCCAGCTGTATTGGCTGAAACCTCTCTCCATTTGGATGATGGGGTCTCTGACTGACCCATGGCTAATGGGGTTATTCTGGTCTCTCTCCCCAGTTCCTGTCACTTTGGATCCATGTCACACGCACCCTGAACTCACCGTGTCTGCAGATGGAAGAACTGTTCAGCACAAACTTCCTTCCCTAGAACTAGCTGCCCCCTCTTGGATCCTGATCGCCGTGGGGATGGAGGGGTTCATGGTCAAGGAGGATCATGATGGGAAGGCAGGGTTTGGCAGGTGGTACTGGGAAGTGCAGGTTGGGGACAGCCAGGACTGGGAGCTGGGGGTGCTGCATGAGACTGTGAGGGGCAGAGTGGGACAAGAGGAGCTGGAGAGACCCCCTGAGGAAGGATATTGGACTCTGGGGAGATCCAAGGGGCGGTATCACCCCAAGGAGGCCGACGTTGTGATCCAGAAGTGGAATGTGAAGCCGACAGTGATCGGGGTGTATCTGGATCTAGAAGGGGGGCATCTCTCATTTTATGGTGTCAATACAATGGCCCTTATCCTGAAGATTCCTGTTGAAGGTTCTGAGAGATTGTTCCCCTTCCTCAGCCCTGGTTACACTGCAGGGAGCGACAAGGGGAAACCCCCCAACATCTGCCCCCCCAGCGACTGGGATTTCCGCAAGAAATTAATGGATAGAGAGTCTGTTGGTCTAAGAAATCCCAAAGTTACTGCACAGCCCTGTGCCCCCAGGAACATAGAAGGGGTAAGAAAAAACAAAGAACCACCTGCAACAGAAAAAGCCGCAGCCCCTGGAGAGAAGTCACATTGTGTACTCCAATAAATCCAAAACCACCTGCCCACCAAACTGCCTCCCAAGTGGAGGAAGGGGGATAAACAGAGCTGGAAATGTCACTCAAACAGAAGGGAGGATAGAAACACCAAAACCCCAAGGTCTGAAACCCCATCTGCCAAACCACTCCCATGGGGCGAAGGAAATCATGCTGGGAAACACACTCAGTGGTGAACATAAGAGACAGAGAGACGGACCCACAGAGACACTGGCTGGGCCAGAAATACCACTGTGAGAGGTTATTCAATCCCACATCACAGCGTGTTATCAGCCCCCACCCTGCTGGGCTTCTTGCTGGGGTCAGGCTGCGGGGAGCTCTGCTGGGTGTGGGAGACAGTGTCTGCACAGGACACTCTGAACATGCTCTGGGCGCTGTCAGCTCATCCTCTGGGTCCCTCCCTGCGCAGCTGCATGGAGCAGCCAGACTGTGTGTGCAGAGTCACAGAGCATGGGCTGCTGCTCACAGCACCAACACGCCCATCCCTGCCCTCTTCTGAGCAGCAACAGGTTGCTCTCTAGACCCACAACATCTGGCTTCAACAGCAATATCCCCTGCTGATTCTACCCTGGCTGTCCTGGGTTTGGGCTTGGGGAGGGAGGCAGGTGCGACACACTGTAAGATCAATAAACAGAGTCCTGTGGCACTTTTAAAGACTAACAGATTTATTTATCGCATGAGCTTTCGTGGGAGAAATCCCACTTCATCAGACTCTTTGAAGATGGGAAATTTACAGAATGGGAAGAAATTAAATGCAGAGGAGGGTATGACATAGGATCGGGTCAGGCTGTAACAGCAAATCAAAATAGATGTTAGGATTCAAACACTGGGAAACAGCACATAGAAGAAGATGAGGTCAAATTACCTGTTGTAATGAGAAAAAAAATCCATAGTCCCTGTTTAACCCCAAGACAACTGAGTCAAATTTGCATATAAATTCAAGTTCTGCAGTTTCTTTTTGAAGCTGTGATTTGTTATTCATCTGTTTCAGCACAGCGATTAGCAAGTCGTCAATGGAGTGAGCAGAGAGATTGCTAATAGCTGCCCTGTGTTTTCAGCCCACCCAGCCAGGTTTTCCCCACTGGGCCAATGCCCCTGTTTGTTGGCTTTGGGCCAGAAGGGACCATGAGCTCAGCCAGTCTGACCTCCTGGACAGCCCAGAGACTCCCCAGTCTCCTACACTGGGCTCTGTAGCTCATATGGGGGCTAGAGCCTCAGGAAAGCCTCCTGGCTAGAAAGTGGGGCCTCATTTCTCACTGGGACTTGCCTGGCATCAGCTGGGACCAGGCTCCCCAAGGCTCAGCCTGGTGCCAGCATTAGAGGAGGGAGGGACAGGGTGGGGAGGGTCTGTGGGAGCTTGGAGTGAACAGCCCCAAGTCACGGAGCTCGGGGCTGCAGGCTCAGCTCTGAGGTAGCACTGTCAGCCCTCGATCCCAGAGCCTGTCACCCAGGGGGCTGTACAGGGGGGACTGACTGCCCCAAACGCCCCCGGGAGGGAGTAACTCGGGATGGAGTTGCTTCTCCTAAAGCACGGTGACTGGACCATGCTGCCTCCACAGAGTCAGCAGTGCGTGGCCTCAAGTTGACAACTAAGAACGCCTCAGGCAACAGATGGCAGCAGCCATTGTCCTCGCAGGTGACTTCCCAGCACCTGCACAGGGCACGGCTCCCACACAAGGGCAGACGGTTTGGGGGCTGCCTGGCCCCGCTCTCCGCAAAGCAGGAGATGCGTTTTCTCAACAGCTCCACCACCTGGGGCCAGATTTAGGAGCCAACACTGCAGACGGGAACCAAGTGTGATTGACTGAGTGCCCAAGGGAGTGAATTACTGACTCTCACTGGCTTCCAACAGGAGTCAGGCGCCTGGCCTGCCTAGGAGCTCAGTGACTCCCACTAGGTGCCTGGCTGCAGTGTTAGGTACCTAAATACCTTTGTCTGGCCCCAGGTGTAAAGAGAGGCAGCATGGCCTAGCAGGCAGAGCACTAGCCTGGAAATCAGGAATCCTGGATGTGCCATTGCCCTTCCGGGTGACCTAGGGCCATTCAGGTTCCCGTCTTCCCGTGCCTCAGTTTCCCCATCTATTTCCCTCCTGTATAAAGCACTTTGAGCTCTACGGAGGAGCTAGATAGGGTTATTGTTAAACCCTCCAGCCAGGCCAGGCTGGTGTTTAACAGGATGGGCTTGGCTGAATGCTCTGCTACTAAATCAGAGGAGGGTTTTTATTGATGTATTTGACGTTTCTTTGATTCTCAGGCTTCCAGCCCTAAATAGAGATGCTGTGGGCGGGGTGGGGGGTGGTGAATGGGACAGGAAACGGGGAGCAGTGACGATCAGACGCGAGGACAGGACGGAGTAGAGCAGAGAGTGAACATGGTCTCCCTGCTGTCTCAGCCATAGAGCCCTGTTGGGGACTCAGAGCTGGAAAAGTGTCCTCCCCTGAATGGTTGATGGAGACACCGAGGAAGAAGAAGATTCTTCTCTTGTGAGCCCTGAGGGACAGAGGGGTCAGGTCAATTCAGGGAGTGACTGTGGACTGCCCCCACCTAACAACAATTGGAGCCAAAACCACTGTGTCATTTCATCCCTCTCAGTTCCCCGCACCGCTGCGATGATCCTGTCTCTGTGCCTCTTGCTGCCTGGTGAGTATTCAGGAACCCTGGGCTAATTTGTGGGTTGGGAGGAAACAGAACCGAGAGCAGCCCCTGGACCAGGCCATAGGCAAATCCCCTTCAGCAGAGGGTTGCACTGTTGGGATGGTCGAGGGAGTGGGACCGTCCCAGACCGGCACAGGGCCAGCACTCGGTGCCGGGGACAGGATGGGATCAGCAGTCAGCCCAGGCCGGAGTTACAGCCACAGGTTCATAAAGATTAAGGCCAGGATTAGCCCATCCAGTCTGACACCTGATAGCCCAGCGCAGAGACCAGCCCCCTGCACTGAGCCCCATAACTTGTGTTTGACTAAAGCATCTCCCAGGAAGGCCACAGCCCGGATTTGTCTCCCCGACTTCCCTGAAGAGCCTGGGCTGGTGGCTGATCCCTGCACTGTGAGAAGCTGCTGCCTCCCTTCACACTGTAATTTGCCCAGATTCAGTGTCCAGCCTTTGCATCTGGTTCAGCCTGTCCCTGCTGTGTTGAAGGGCCCCTCAGCAGCTGGTGGTTTCTGTCTGGAAAGGGGCTTTGGCACCATGACCAGCTACACACACAGAGCACCTCCAGCCTCTCACTGTCACCTGTCAGTAATCTTCTCCAATCCTCAAACTGTTTTTCTGGCTCTGCTCTGCAGTTTTCCAAAAGCCTTTAAACTGGGGCCCTCAAAACTGGACAGAGGGTTCTGTATCAACCTCACCAAGAATACACATAGGCAAGACATCCTCTCCCTGCTCCTCCTCACGGCTCCCCTC
>VOCT01037820.1:0-11778 GCA_007922175.1 Pelusios castaneus
TTCTCTTTTCCACACCCATTTGCCCAAAGTTTTTTTAAGGACCCCCCCCCCGAAAATGAGGAATGGTGGACTAGTCCATCCCCTCACTATTTTATTGACCAATTAAACCTGCTTTCTGACATATCCTGTAACATGAGTGGGGGGGGGGGGCATCTTCCAACTAAAGGGAGAGGCCAAAATTTTATAATTTCAAAAAAATTGGGAACCCTTATTGGAATGTTTATTATTAATTCTCTTCCCGGACCCATAACCTCTTATCATTATTAGTTTTTCCTTCAACTTTCAAAGATGATTTAATTTCTGGGGTGGTCGAGATGTGACATGGCCTCTGACCAACAGGTTTATTATTATTTTTATTACAGTAGGACCTAGAACTTAGTTCCAGTGATGACCGAGGACCCATTGTACTAGGCACTGAACAAATGTGTGGTGTCTCAGCCAGATCATTTATGAACTAAAGCCCCAGTCCTGCTAACACTTACACTCACACTTTAATGTTCTCATATAACTGATCCTGTTGAAATCAGTTGGATATTTCTATGCTTAAAGTTAAATGCAGGAACAGGTATTTACACCCCTCTGCTTAGTGAGAGTAGACATTTGAGCCTGTTCTGTTTTGACGTTGGAGAAGAATTCAAGTGACATAGAGGCTGGGTATTTTCTTAGTGCAGTCTGTTTATTTACACTATATACGCCAGCCCTAGAACAGTAGTGGTCACAAATGACATGCAAACAGATCCCTCTTTCAGGAATCTCAAAGCAAATACCAGGAAACACCTCTGCCCCAAGATGTGACTCTAGTCAGAGAAATTAAGGCAGAGAGCAAACTCCCCTGCTGATGCAATATCTCCTCCACAACTTAACTATACAAAAAATGAATAATACAACATTTCTTCAAAGACTGACCAGCACTCTCACACAGTAGGGAAAAGAATTTATATGACTATGTGTAACAGCACCACCTAGTGACTCCTGAATTAGGGCAGAGTAAGGGCTGTGTAGCATGATTTAGGGAGCATCAGCCATGCAGTGTGGGAAAAGGTATGAAGATGTGTCTGGAAGAAATGGGTGAAACACGTTGCCATACCATTAACACCAAGAGGGCCCAAGGCCTGGTCAAGATCAACTCATGGATGAAGAAGAGCTGGATGAAACTGAATCCAAGTGAGACGGAAATGATGCTGGTGGGCAGAGGAAAGCATTCTGAAGAAGTTACAGACCTTGGTTAAAGATACACACCCACAATTGGCCAAATCAAGAGTACTTTTATATTCCTCATGTAGACTGTGGTCAACAACATCATTCCTCTGACTCAGTGGAGCTCTCAACAATAAAGACAAAGCTCATCCGTGCAGGAGAGAGAACTTTCTCTGGAATGAACTCTCCAAAAAAATAAGGATCATTACAAACTTCACCATCTACCACTCCATGGGTAGGCACATTTCTTTGCCCTGGCCATCTCTAATTAAACACACAGCAACAAGTATATTTACATGAAAAAGAGAACAAAAAACCCCACAGCCCACCAAACCAAGAAACTCCACTAGACATATACTTCTCTGTGTTAGTCACGTTGCTTCATGCACTAGTAGACATCTCAGACTTCAAATGATGAGCGTTGTGCAAGCTCCTACACAGAACAGAACAGAAATATGTTACTGTTCAGCAGAGGGCAGACATACACACAAGACTGTTCTTAGACACAAATCTCCCTTCTGTACACTCTCACCTTCCTCTGTACTTGCCATGGCTGGAGAAATAATGTATGCTGATTTAAATATTCCTGGAGCCAGTTCCTCTTCAAGGCCCCCACGATGATCTCAGCACAAAGTCAATTTGATTTCTTATATCTGTGCCAGTATGGTCAGTCTTTGGTTCGAATTCCATTCTTCTAGGCCATTTTTGTTTGACTTGCAGCACAGGTAGCTTAGAGAAACTGTGTCCAAAGCCAAGATGCAGCTCTGAGCTTTATGTACAGTGGGACTTGGCTAATGTTGATGTGAAATAGCTCGACTTTAGCAAAGCTTTTCAGACTAAAAACAACGAGAGTCCTGTGGCACCTTATAGACTAACAGATTTTCTTCAGCATAAGCTTTCGAGGACTATAACCCACTTTGTCAGATGCATAACAGAGGACAGAGGTAACGGAGGACAGAACAAGGAGCAGTGGACTGCCAGAATGTGTTAGCTAACACCTTGTACCAGGCATTGCTGGCTTTAAGGGTAGGCGAAGCAGGCGCCCGCCTATGACTATGGCTACACTAGAACAAGTTAGATCAACTTAATAAGGTTGACTTTAAGTCAACTTAAACTTGACCTTATTAAGTCGACTTAACAAAGTGGTTTCCATGGACGTGGATTTAAGCGTCCACACTGGGTGTATCTACACTTACAAATTAAGTCAACTTAAGCTTGCTTAAGTCGACTTAATTTAATCTGCGTCCACACTACACTTTGCTTAAGTCAATTTAAGCAGCTGCTTAAGTCGACTTAAGGAAAAATTAAGTTGACTTTATAATACCTCGTTTTAAGTCGACTTTGCTGGCTAAGTTGACTTTAGAAAGTCGACTTAGCCAGTGTGGACGTGGAGTAGCCCTAAGTCGACTTTATGTCGACTTAGGGGGCTTTAGGGCTTCCCCACTCCCCTCCCTGCCAGGGTGGCTGGCACAGCCACAGCCTGGCGTTCCCCTCCACAGGGCAGGGCAGAGCCCTGCCCACCCTGCCTTTATGCCCTGCCAGGGTCCCTGTCAGGCTCAGCCCCCATTGTACCAAGGTACAATGGGGCAAAGGGTGAGCCCCCTGGCACTTGGCAAGGGGTGCCCCCCCTGCCACCGTGGACCTGTCCCAGCTCCACCTAGCCCCTACAAGTCGACCTAGGCATCCAGTGTGGAAGCTCTAGGTCGATTTGGCAGAGTCCCCTTTAAGTCGACTTAAATTTTAAATGTGGACATGCTAAGTTGACTTAAATTAACAAGTGTAGACATAGCCACTGTGCTTAGGTCGACCTAAAGAAGGGTTAGGCCAATCTAAGGAGGGTTAGGTCTGTGGTGTCCCCTCCCAGTCACTAGGTCCGGGTAAGCTGAGTAGGCTGTCAGGCCATCTACCAGGGGAGGACAGGGGCAGCCCCAAGGTAGGGGCCCAGCCCCATACAGCTTGCAGCCTAAGAGGAGGGACATCCTTCCCCAGTCACAGCTTAGCCCCTACTGGGCTGCCAGGCTGGGCTTTTATACTTCCCCTTCCTGTCTTGGCTCCGCCCCTCTGTTTCTGGGGCTGGAGCCCTGCAATTCCTGGATCTGTCCAGGAGGGGCGTTCAGGCCCTTCCTCAGGCCCAGACTCCAAGTATGGCCACAGTTCTTTGCTACAGTCGTATTCGCTGGTTACTGCAGAGCCTGCTTGAGCCAGGGGCTGCAGTAACAGCCAGTCCGTTAGAGGGTATGTCACCCCATGGGTGGGTTTCCAGAGCATTTCAAATGGTTGCATGGTGGTTCCTGCAGCTCCCGTCCCCTGGGGTTGGCTGGGCTCATCTCCCTTCTCCAGGCTGTGTGACCTCTGGGGTCCCAGCACCACCCAGGTTTGCCCAGGCGTCATGACAACAGGAGTTTGGATGGACCAGGTGTGAGTGAGTGACCCTGCAGCCCCATGAGCCAGGGCACAGCACCACTCATAGAGATTTGGTCCAGTCAAGGGGACGAGGCCAAACATGAAGAGCTGCAGCCCCAGAGGTTACAATACCCAGAGTGGAGAGCCACGCCCAGCCAACCCCACGGCACAGGAACCACCACTGTGGGGTGAGTGTCTGGAAGGACCCAACCAAAGCCACCCTAGGTCCTCTGCCCCCACCCCTACCCTATTTACTGGGCGACATTTACATAAACATTTACAAATGGGTCCGGAGCTGTTGTGGGGGGATTGCATCTCAGGAACATCTGGGTCACATGACCCCACATTTAGAACGGAGTGGTACCTGCAGCTGTGTGAGGCACCCCCCGGGTCAGGGCACTTCGGGTTCCCATGTGACTTTAGAGCACTTACAAGGGTGGGTCGGCCTTTAAACAGGACGCTCATCTCAAACTTTTCTGTACCGGAGCTGATCTCCACAGGAATTTCCTTTTTCTCACTCAGTTAATGGCTCGATCCAGCAAACACTCACGACTCCACACGGGCTTTTAGACTCTGAGTAGCCCCAGTGATGCCAGGCCCCAACCTTGACATGAAAGCTAACTTTTCTGGGACTCAGCAGGAGAGAGGCTGGCAGGGTCTAGCGCTGGCCTCAGGGACGTGGGGGAGGCTGAGGAGCTGGGTGTCACATGAACTCAGAGGCTGCATTTCCTGTGGTTTTCATGGGGAGGGTCAGTGGCACATCTGGAGGTGAGCCCTGAGTTGCAGGGCCTGGTGGTCACTCGGTAGGCTTTTTTCCATCTCTCCTCTGAGTATCTGCTGAAAAGAATTCAAACTGGCCAAGAATGGAGGACGAAGAGGGTTACACGGTATTAAACTTTCGTTCAAGGATGAGAACATCAGAGCCTCCAGGTAAACCTGGTAGCCAAGGTAAGCGACTTACTATCTCCTTGTGGTGTCCCTCACTGACTGTGCCTTTACACGGTACCCTTGCAGTGAAAGGACAAAGGAAAAAATGTCTCGTGTATCAGGAACACCAACTCTCTGTAACTTTACAGACAGTCAGTAAGAAATGTACAATTTTAACTCTGTCCGTAAATCTGTAACTAAATGAAAATGTCCATGAAATTGGGTAGCAATCAAACACACTGTATTCTGACATTGATCGTCATCGTTCAGAATCGCTTCATGTGCCGTAAATCTACACTGACCATGGCTTGATCAATGTCCTGGTTTCTATCTTCTGATTGATGAAATTAACTGCAGCTAAAACAGCGGCCTCATTCCAAATTCCTTGGTAAAGAATAGTGTGAGTGAGTGCGCACTTCCGTGACATTTTTGTACTGTTTATGGGAAAAGAGAGATTGTACAGAAAGGACAGGATCTGGCTGAAATAGAGTTGGATCAAACGTCTGGCAATAAATGGGCTTTGGAGGGATGATTTAAGGCAAGAACTGGAGGAAAGCTAAGAGGCGGTGAGAAGCCTATTAAGATCAGACGACCATTCATCGGGAATGTTAGTCATATTGAAGTGCAGGATCCAGTGAAGGGGTAGAAGCTAAATTAAGCTGATAAGGAGAGTGGATTGGGTAAATTCAGAAAAGTACATTCTGCAAAAAGACAAAGGAGTTAAATAAAAATAGGCAGAGAGGCAAAAATAAAATCTCTAAATGGCTGTCTACAAATGTGGGACACGTCAAAGCAACAAAACGATGAATTGGAATGGATATTGACAGAAAACTTGATGTAATGGGTGGTACAATCCCCCAAATAAACTACACAGGAAGGACACATTAGAAGTGGGAGTCCCACTGTGCCAGTAGAATCTGCCTAGCTATAAATCCCAAGTGCTAAGAATACAGACACACTAATACGTACACATCTGTGCCAGCCTCCTGACTTCTAAAGAGCTTTTGACAAAATCCCTCACAAGAAATAATTAAGGAAAATACAGGCCTGTCTGCATGGGTAAAGTGACCAGGAAAGTGATTTTAAAAGTGATTTTAGTTCAAAATAATTACTCACCTTTGAAAATGTACTAATTATTCTCAAATATAGTGATTTTAATAGGAATAGCATGTCCACAAAGAGACCTATTTGGTAATAACCATCTGGTCAATTTCTCTGTGTGGACAAGCCCTAAGAATTCATGGGGTGAATGGTGAAGTACTAGCCTGGAACAGAAACTGACTAAGGAACAGGAACCAAGTAGCAGGACATCATGGCCAGTTTCATCATGATAAAAGATTAGTACTGGGCTGCCACAAGGCTCTGTACTAGGATTAGTGTTTTAATATTCTCATGATCTGGAAAGGGGCTAGGTTGTGCGGCTACAAAGCTGAGGAAAGGAGAGAGATTTGTTATGTCAGCTAAGATCTTAGAAAACTTCAGAGAGACCCACCCAAGCTGGGTGACGGAAATACGCTGGATGAACTTCCAAGATTAACAAATTCAAAGTAACGCAGGTGGGCTGAGAACCTCCTGGCCTCACTCAGTTCTAGACTTACTATCAGCTCACGAAAGAGATCTGTGCTCAAACCGTACACTTGAGCTGGTTCCCTTCTCCCCTGTCAGTGCTGAAATTTGAAGCTCGTTTCCTGTCCAGAATTAGTCCCCTTGGGTTCAGACGCATAGGCCCTGCTATATTAAATCATTGTCACACTGTGGTATTGGAACACAGAAAGGTCCCAAGAGTGGAAGCCAGTGTCCATAGAGCGAGGAGGCTACAGGTTGGGGAGGTTCAGATTTAAGGGCCTGATCCTGCATTTCCTGGGAGGTGGAGTCTGGGTGCTGTGGAAACATGGGAATAGGCTGTGTGCTTTTTGAAGGCTGCAGGACAAAGCCCAGAACCAGTGGAGGGGGCAGAGTCTTAGCGCACGTCTACTCCAGAGCGAGAGGCACAGTCTCAGACATATCTGCCATCCCTCTGGTCAACCCAGTGCAATGTAAATAGCAGCGTAGCTGTGGGCGTGCGAAGGACAGGATGGGCTCACTGCCTCCCATCTGATCCCGTCTAAGGGGCGTGCTCGGGCAGATGGACATCCTGCCATTCACACTGCTGTGGCTACCATGTTATTTCTGTGTGCTGTCTCGTTCGGCGCTAGGTTTATGAGAGCTGGAAATACCTCCTTCCAGCCTTAGGCCTTGGACAGGGTTTAACGGGGTGATGTCAGACCATGTCAGCGGCTCCGTCCAGCCAACACTCTCTAAAACATTGGCCAACACAAGGCGAACGGTTCTGCAGCACACGCTACAAGCCAGTGGAGTGACAGCCTGGGGCAGGAACCTCAGCTTTAACTGGAGCTGTTTGGAGTGTGTGTGTTTACGCTGCACAGGAGGGATTAGCTGACGCCTTGTACCAGGCCTCTAACCCCAGACAGGCCAGGGCCAGGGACTGACAGACCCGCCCTGCAGCCACATGGCCAAATAATCCCCATTGTAACACACACTGTAATGGAACATAACCAGTGTTAACTTGTGACGTTGCTAAGAGTCGGTAAGTGTGAGCACGCTCATCAGCTTCCAGTCTTTTGTCCGATTAGTCCCGGGGCGCTCTGAGAGTGACATGGTCCTTGGCTGACAGGTTTAAAATGATCCTGGTGTTAGGTAAGGAGGAACATAAACCCACATCAAAGGAAGCCGCACAGGCTCCAGTCCTCAGGACAGCAGGTGGTGATTATTTCTTGCCCAACATGCAGAAGATGTTTCACCAAACACTGCCTCTTCCAGATCTCCCTCCATGTCCACGCTGGCACTGGCCAGCTCTGGGAATCGGCTGGGCTGGGAACGTCGTCCTTCTGGGAGCTGTGGTAGCGATGGTTGTGTGGGGTGAGTAGCTCAAGACTATTTATTCCCTTTTGTGTAGTGCTGCAGCACGCAATTTCCTCTCCCCTCATTTCCACTAAGACTCTCTTTCCAGGATTCTATGAATAAGAAATGCAGGGCTGAAGGGAACTCAAGGGTCACCGAGTCATCTCCCCTGTAGTGAGTCAGTGACAGATGTTCCAACACATTTGTAAATTAAATCATGGGGTGCATCTACACTTGTAAATGAAGTAGACTTAAGCTTGCTTAAGTCGACTTAATTTACTCTGTGTCTACACTACACTTTCCTAAAGTCGACTTAAGCCAGCTGCTTAAGTCGACTTAAGGAAAATTAAGTCGACTTTGTAAAACCTGCTTTAAGTCAACTTTTGGCTTAAGTCGACTTTCTAAAGTCGACTTAAGCCAGGGTAGACCTGGAGTAGCCCTAAGTCGACTCTAAGTCAACTTAGGGCTCTCCAGGACTTCCCCACTGCCCTCCCTGCTGGGGGGGGGGGTGACACAGGGAGAGCCTGGCCTGCCCCCGCACAGGGCAGGGCAGAGTCCTGCCCCTATGCCCTGCCAGGGTCCCTGTCCCCTGTCCCCTTTTGCCCCATTGTACCCAGGAACAATGGGGCAAAGGCTGAGCCCCCTGGCACTTGGCAAGGGGTGCCCCCACCACTACCGTGGATCAGTCCCAGGTCCACCTAGCCCCCAAATGTCGACCTAGGCATCCAGTGTGGACTCTCTAGTTCGAATTTGTAGGGTTCCCCCAAAGTCAACTTAAAATTTAAGTGCAGACCTGCTAAGTCGACTTAAATTAACAAGTGTAGACATAGCCATGGACACCACATTATCCCCAAGCAGAGCAAAACATTACATGAACACTGAGCAGTTAAGAACTGGATACATGAACCCCTGTGATATATCTATGGCAACACCTTGATAAGATGCAGGGAAAAGAGAAGACACCTTACTCCGTGTAACAAATGAGATTTTCTTTTTACCTTCTTCTTTCTCTTTCTCTATTCTAAACTGTTTATCATGTATATAGTGACTGATGTTGCACGTACACACACTCATTCTTGGTTTGTGATTCCTGAACGGTTCATTGTGGGTCACATACATGCTCTTTTGTTCCTGTCAAAGGAAATTTTAAGACACAGGAGAATGATGGAGCCAATGAGAGACCCACCAATGGATCTAATCGCAGCACTGAGCTGGAGGACCTTCCATTCCGCTTCAGACATTTTCTCTGTGAACCTCCTTCCTCCAACTCAGGAGGTAAACTCTGCTCCTTCGCTTTCTCACCTGGTTCCCCACGTTGTTCCTGTGACACCTAGTGGTCACTTAGGGTAATTCTCGGTGTGTATAGTACAAAAAGTCGGACTTGTGTAAGTAGGATCCATTTCATCCAAAAGGGTTTTATGAACTACTTATAACATGAACCTGGCAGAGACCCTAACTCTCTGCATCACTAATGTTTCCATTGTAAACATTTCTTCTGACTTTTTAAAGAACCTCTTACACATTCATTGTTCCCAGCAGACCTTCCAAAGCTCAGCCCTGGGAGATTATTCAGGGGGAGAGTTGAGGTTTCTTTGCGCCCAGAAATTCCATTCAGGCTCTGCTGAGGTGCAAGCTTTGGAAGAATCCCCATTTCCCATCTCACCCATGAACCTCAGGAAAGCTCTGTAACATGTTAACATAACACCACCCTGCAGCTGGAGCACACACTTCCCTGGGAGCTGGCAGCGCAGCTGTAGGAAGAAGAGAGTTAACAACTGGGCCAGACTCCCTACAGCCCATTACCTGACCCATGTAGCTTTTGTCCCATCAGCTTCCCCCCAGAGACAAGGTGGGAGCTGAGATGGGCACCCTCTGACAACCTCCTAACCACAAACAGCCCCTTCCCCACACCACAGCTTTTTCCTGCCCCCCGCAGCTGATGTAGCATGCCTGTTGCTCCAGGGATCAAGTCTGTGCTGAAGGTTCAGAGATCAAACCCTTCTGCTCATTCGTGCTGGGGAAGTTACTCCAATTGCCCATAACAGAATACTTGTTCTTTTCTTTTTAAACTAAGAAATTCCATTCAAAGCATGCTTGGGATGCAAAAATCAAGCCCTCGGCAGTCAGGAAATGCTGGATTCATGGTGCCTGGATAATCCTGCCTCCTTGTGTATGTGCATTAATAGACGATCAAGGTACAATGGGGCAAAGGCTGAGCCCCCTGGCACTGGGCAAGGGTGCCCCCCTGCCATCGTGGACCTGTCCCAGGTCCACCTAGCCCCTAGAAGTCGACCTAGGCGTCCAGTGTGGATTCTCTAGGTCGATTTGGTAGGATTCCCTTTAAGTCAACTTAAATTTTGAGTGTGGACATGCTAAGTCGACTTAAATTAACAAGTGTAGACATAGCCTGTGTGTGACTGGAACGTAGGTCAGCTCTTGTCAGAACTGCCTTTTCCATGGAGCGTTTCCATTTCCCCTCCCAGAAGGATCGGCGTGTAAGCTATGCCCCACCAACTGGCTGCAGCACAGGGCCAAGTGCTACTGGGTGTCTACAGAAAAACATTCCTGGAACGAAAGCTGCGACGACTGTTCAAAGAGGAGCGCTCGGATGTTAACAATCAAGGATCAAGACAAGATGGTAAATAAACCTTCTGGGGAGGAGCATCATTAGGACTAATTAATACTCAAACCACTGGTGTGTGTCAGCCGAGGTGGCTCTATACACCAGGTGTCGACACAAGCTAACAATGGCAATGAGAAATTAAGTAAATAACTTCTGCTCTACCAGCCAGTGGGGGACAACTCACCAGTAGCACAACAGAGGCCACAAAGACTGTACCACAGCCGTAACTCTGGGACAACAGGGACAGCGGCTAAGTGACTAACCCAGGGCTACACAGGACCCTGTGCTGGAGTGGGGAATAAACCCCCGTTCTCCTGAGTCCCTGGCTAGCTCCATAACCATAGAACCTCCTTTCTCTGTCCGTTTATTCCTCCATGTCATTTACAGGCTTTCATACAAAATACTGCCAAAGATGGAAACCGGATCTGGCTTGGACTCACCATTACATCTGCCCGCATAAGGATCTGGGAGGACGGCTCCGTGTTGAATCCAACACTGTGAGTGTTTTTATCCTCTAAACCCCATGTGAAATGCCCAGCGGAGAGCACAGGATTGTCCCTTTCCAGCCCTGCTTTGAGGAGAGACTACGTATGGGCACAAGGGATGGTAAATGTCAGGCACAGTCCTCTGCACGGAGAGGTGGTCAGTCCTGAGCCTAGCTGAGGACTTCCATCCACAACGCAGCTAATCCCGAGAGTTAGATTTTGTCATGTTGTTATACTTAGAAAATGAAAAGACTAACAGGATCTTCTTCACAGTATAAGGCAATACGCCACCTTTATTATCAAAAAACACAATTATATTAATAGCTTATATCAATTTCTAACAGAGAGAGAGAGAGAGAGAGAGAGAGAGAGAGAGAAATGGTCTGCTTTTGATCCTGTATAGTTACCAGTCCTGATTGTTGCCTGTGATTGTAGCTTGAGTTCGTGGGTGGTGTTCACAGCTCATGGCAGCTACCTGGAAGCTGGGTCTCTAGCAGACACACAGCTGTGCACCAACGCTCTTGGATGCTGTTCAGAACATTACCCAAAGCTATGCCGTCTCATCCCTCTTTTATATCTCTTTGTCCATGGATCTTGCTGTGTCCACACTGTCTTGGGGTACTGTATGACCAGGAGTCATCAGTCAATGGCAGATGTGACTTTGATCTTGTTCTTGATGGGGCTTTTGTCCCCTTCTTTGGGGTTGGATTCTTCTTGCTTTGCAGGGTTTGATTGCATTGTTCTTCAGCCATTAAGGTGTTGCCAGTAGTTTGTCATCAGGACAGGTTGGAGTTAAAGACTGATCCCATCACATACACCCCCATTCACACATCCAAACATCTAAATGAAGTTTCAGCAAAACTTATGTTAAAGAACAAATGAATTTGCTCATTTGAACAGATGAGCATGGCATTTTTATCAATGAATAATAGGTGCATTACTCCAGATATAAATTCTTGTTGGAGCAATTCTATTGCAGGGGTCGGCACCCCCCGGCATGCGTGCCAGACCTGGCACACGTGCTGAGCGTGAGCAGCACGCAGCGCCACTCAGGATCCCCTGCTGGCCCCGCCCCCTGCTGGATGGCAGGAGGGGAGTGGAGGGGAGCAGAGCACGTCATGTCGCCCCGTCTGCCCAGACCCGCACTGCCGCCGGCAGGGCAGAACCAGCCCCGGCCATGGCCGGCAAGGGGCGGGTCAGGCCCGCCCGGCCGGAGCTGCTGCTGCCGGTGGACAGCCTCCA
>ML686081.1:0-49090 GCA_007922175.1 Pelusios castaneus
TCCCCGGCCCCCCGGCGCCCACCCCTGCCCTTTGGGGAAAGTCCTGACCTGGCTCCGAACATCCCAGCTCTCTTGGTCATGGCCCTGAGGCCAGATCGGACCACACGTCCTGGACTTGGGCAAGAGCCAGTCCTGGATCTCAAGGCCGTGGCCCTGGCCCATCTCGGTGTCAGCCCCCCATGGGATGCCAGGAGTGGAGCTCCCCAAAACTCAGCCTGGGTGGTGCTTTAGGAATGATGAATCTATACCAGTTAGGCCTCAACTGGAGTCTTGTGTCCAGTGCTGGGCCATTTCGGGACAGCTGTGGGCAGATTGGAGAAAGTCCGGAGGAGAGCAATAAAAATGATTAAAGGTCTGGAAAACATGACCTGTGAGGGAAGACTGAAAAAAGCACTGGATTTGTTTAGTCAGGAAGAGAGGAGACTGAGAGGGGACATGATAACACTTTTCAAGTACATACAAGGTTCTTACAAAGAGATGGGAGAAAAATTGTTCTCCTTAATCTCTGAGGATGGTATAAGAAGCAATGGGCTTAAATTACAGCCAGGGTGGTTTCGGTTGAACAGTAGGAAAAACTTCCTAACTGGAAGGATAGTTAAGCAGTGGAATAAATTGCCTAGGGAGGCTGTAGTATTTCCATCACTGGAGATTTTTAGGAGCAGGTTGGACAAACACCTGTCAGGGAAGGTCTAGATCAGGGGTCTGCCATCTGCAGCTCCGGAGCCGCACGCGGCTCTTTGGCTGCTCCCTTGCGGCTCTGGGCTCCCATCACCACCGGGGGGATACTGCAGGTGGCCTGCTCCTAGATCCCCACCACCACCAGGGGACTCTGCTTAGAGCCTGCTCCTGGTTCCAAGCTCCCTCCTCCCCACCAGAGGACCCTGTGGGAGGCGCCTGGCTCAGCTCCCCCCAACCAGGAGGCTACACCCGTTGCGGCTCTCAAAACACTTGGTTATTGAAGGAATTTCAAAAAATGGCTCTTCTTATCTTTGGGTTGCTGACCCCTCGTCTAGATAGTACTTAGTCCTGCTAAAAGTGCAGTGGAGTGGATGACCCTCCGAGGTCCCTTCCAATCCTACGATTCTCTGATTCCCTGAATCCATGTAGGTCTGTGAGCCTGCAAACCATCGTGGCCAACCTCCGGGGTCAGCCTGGGCAAAGGTGTTTGCAAAATTGGTGCCCTTGACTGACCCCTTTGCATGGAGACTGTCGCTGCCTAGCTACATCGGCATCCCCCATAATGTAGGTGCAGCCTGTGTCGAACAGGAGGGTTTTTTCTCTTGGTGCAGGCATGCCAACACTCTGAACAACATTAGCTACATTGATGGCGGCATTCTTCCAGTGACATAGCTGCGCTGCACTGGGAATTAGGTAGGCATCGCTTCGTTGCTCAGAGGTGTGCATGCACCGTAGCAATGCCCTGAGCAATAGACTTGTCCATATAACTTGCAAGTGCAGCCCAGGCCTCAATAAATATTAGTAGAGCTTTGCAGATTCATCTCTTTTGCTTGAGGGTCTCAATGCATATATACATAGAATCCTAGAATAATAGGGATGGAAGGGACCTCACGAGGTCATCTAGTCCAACCCCCTGCTAAAAAGCAGGACCAGTAGTTGAAGGTTGCTATCAAATCTCCCCTCAGTCATGTATATCACAGAGGCAAAACACCACAAGGACGGAGGCCTTAGAAATCTGTGTTATACAGGGTGACAGATCTGCAAATCAGTAGAAGGGCGGGCTCATTGCCACAGTCCCTGAGCCCGGTTAGTAGCATTTCTGAAACTCTCATCACCTTGGTATCTGGGGTCTGACAATAATGTTTTTCAGCTGTGTAATTCTTTGACTGCAAAGCACGCCCTGCAGTCTGATCCGTGCAGCTGGACTCTGAGGCCCTGCTGAGCACCTTGGTCTTGTATGGCGCAGAATCAGCGCTGTTAAAAATCTCACTGCCCCTCTAAGAGGCAGGGGAGTTTCCTTAATCCCAGTTAATAGCTGGGGAAACTGAGGCCCAAAGTGGCTATATGTCTTGCCTATGGTCGCTGACTGAGTCTGAGGCAGAATCATAAGCTGAGCCCAGGGTGCCAGATGCCCAGTCCTGTGTTTGAACCCCAGGACCATCCTTCCTCTCTTCCTTCGCAGATCCTGCTATTGCCTTTTCTGACACAGGGTTTTTCTAACATACATGCCCCAGTTTTCTTACCATTCTGGTCAGTGCTTCAGTTCAGCCACTGGCTATGGAACTGTTTAGGACTAATTAATGTCTCCCCTTCCTGCCCTGGGTACATCTGATAACTGCTTTCTTTTCTGTTTTCTTTGGGGCTGTGTAGCAAAACGAAGAGCTAAAAAGCCAGTGTGCACTGGGGAGGGAGCCGGTTGTTTATATTCTAATTGCGTCTGAGGAAAAGGGCATCTGAAACATCAATTCAACCAATGAAGCAAATTAGCTCCAGCCAGAGCCTAGAGGCTTTTGTGGGCCTATGTTACTCACCAAAGCAGATGTGAATGCAGCGTGCTGGGCTAGTCGGCTACGCTAATCCAATCGCATTAGTTTCATTGCATTCCTGCATGCCACGGCTAGTCACACCTGGGGCCTGCTGGGTAGAAGTTGGTTGTACAAAATTAAATGTGAACTGAAGAAGAAGAAGAAGTGTGGGTATGAGACAAGAGCGATTTAGCGTCCTGGCCTCTAGGCACGGAACAGTCCCTGCAGTCTGTGATCCAGATTCTGCTCAAAGTTATATCCATGTAAATGTTCAGGAGCCGCCCTATTAACGTCAGTGAGTTTATTTCAGATTTACCCCACTGAACCTGAGATCAGAAGCTGGCGTGTGGACATTACAAAATATGTATGTGAAACACTGCCCGCTGCAGGATGGAATAGGTTGTGTGTGTGTAAAACACTGCCCCACAGCTCCCTGTGTTGGACCTATGTGTGTGTGTACACCTGTGTGCAAGAAGAGGTAGAACCTGATGTGTTCATTAATGCTGTGTACTCCACAGCTTTGTACTAGATGAGCTGCCAAAGGCCACTGTCAACTTGAAATCAAGTGAATCTTTAAAAAAGAATGTACAGTGATTTCTGGCCCTGCCTCTTCCCCTGAGTCCCCTGCCGATTTTTGTAGTTTTATCACCACAAGAGCAGGGATAATGGTGCTGGCCGTCTTGGTAAAGCACTTTGCTTCCTATTAATGAAAAGTGTTATAGTAGGTCGAAACAAACAAGGAGTCCTGGAACACTTTTAAAGACTAACACATTTATTTATTGCATGAGCTTTCGTGGGAGAAAACCCACTTCTTGTAAGATCACCATCTTCACACTGTCTTAAATCGACCTAAAATGAGGTGTTATTAAGTCGACTTAAGGAAAGCCCAGTGTGGACGCGGAGTAGTTTAAGTCGATTTAAGCCTCCTTAAGTCGATTTAATTAGTAAGTGTAGACACACCCCTTAAGCTGACCTAACTTGCAAGTGTAGACATAGCCTAAAAGTGCCCCAGGGCTCCTTGTTTGTCTGGCTGACCTAGATTAACACGGCTCATAGCAGATCTAGACATCGTGGTTTTTTAAAAATTTCCTGTGGCTAACCCCTGCCCTTTTGCTGTTGGAGAGACACACAAAGAGCAGAGGGAAACAGGGTCTCTGTCTCCTGAGGAATCAGTGACGCTGAATCTGCACAGTGCTGCTGGTGCAAATGTAACCTTCAGGTGGGCTAAATTCATTTAATTGCCCTTCTCCAGTGCCCCACAGAAATCAATCCCAACCCCTATGGGGGAAAGCAGCTGGAGATCCAGGATCCAGTCTGTACAGGACTCACGGCGAAGCTTGCTCAGAGCTAAACTCACAGATTAAAATACTACTAAAAACAAACATAACAATGAACTTTATTAACTACTAACTAAATGAACCTTATCCTAAGAAAACAAACTACAATTAACCAAGAACAATCCCTTGCATGAAAGATACCCAAGAGTCCCAAAGTCTGTGTGGAGTTCACCCAACTCTCAGCTACAGTCTCTGTTCCAGTGTGGAAGCTTGAGTGGCAAGAAATAGCTGTCCTCTTCTTTCTTTGCTGGGATCCTCTGTAGCATTACATGCAGGCTTTCTCTTCTCCTCTGCAACCAGCCCTCAGTCCCATATGCATGTCTGCAAGGTCTGGTGCAAATGACTCCTTCACATGGAGAAAACATCTTGTTCACTCCTGGCTCAGCTCCTCTCCAGAACACTGAGCACATGGTCTCCTTCCAAGGCAGCTCCTGCCTGCTGTCTGCTCAGGCTGCTGCTCTCCAGTCATCTGACTGACAACATCACATCACCCCAGCAGGGTACACTGTGGAGATGCTCAAATTGCTACCACACCCTGCCTCTGGAAGTTTCCAGTTGTGGGTTGCTAATCTGCCCAACAACAGTAACCCACCCTCAGCAGGTCTCTCAAGAGATAGCCTTTTCAGGCATATGGGTTACACAAAGTCATCAACTGAAACCCCAGAGAGAAAGAGCGTCTCCTCTTTACCCCCTTTCAGCCATTGCGGGCATAGGGGAGTTGCTTGGAGCTATAGCAGATACATGATTTTCAGACCAAAGGGTTTGTTTTTAAAGTCGAAGCCATCTCTTAATCTCCTGGAGTGGGCACCTGTACTAATGAAAGCAAACAGGGTCCTGACTTGTATATTCTGATCAGCGGTAAAGCCAGCTTTGGCCAGAGGCTCCTGCGTGCTGTTACCCACGGGGGGCCTTTCTGCTCATCCTCTAACATCGCCCCCACCCAGGAAACAAACTGCAGCGGCTGTACGCAAGGAACAAGTGCAGCACCATGCGCGGGACATGAGATGTCGGCAGAGAGGCAGAGTATAGCCTGAGCCTGGGCTAAGGGTGGTGTAGGGGGCACTCATTGTGAAGAAGCATGGGGGAGTCTGAGATATGGGGGGGTGCATTTGTCACTCGGGGCCCCCCGGAAGGCCTGCCAAGCCCCCCCGGCCGGAGATGAGCCGGGTGATGGAGGGGACCTGCGGGGGGGAGGCTGAATTTGGAGGGTAAGGTGCTTGTCCTGGAAAGAGTGGGGAAGGTCATCGCCTGTCTCAGTGGAAAGGCCAGGAACTGAAGAGGCCGTGGAGACCACAACTCCTCCACACCTGGGGGTGAGGCACCTTGTCAGGATCCACTCAACCCCAGCTCTTCCCCCCAAGAGATCCCAGGAGGAATTGGGCACATGTCAGCACTTTCCGCATCTCAAACAAAACCAGCCCTTTTCTCCAGGCTTTCTCTGCACTGGGACCTCACTCTGCTCTGAGCAGCCCTGTTCATCTGGAGAATAACCTCTCTTGCTACTGATTGGCTCAGTGGATAACAAGGTGCTGGGATCCCGTGGAGGGAAGGACACTTCCTAGCAGGGGCCAACGGCGCAGAGCGAAGACTAGGTTATGAAGGGAGGGTCTTTTTGATTCTTCATTCCCATTTTCTCTGCTGTTTATGGTTTGTCTCTTAGCATGAGGCCAGCCGTGTAAGGGGATGAGCGCGGCCTTCTCTGTGCCTTTCCTGCGCTTGCAATGTTTGAGTTTGGGGCATCCCGTTCTGGGAGGCACGAGATGTTGCTGTGCAGTTTGCAAGTGAATCAGATAAACAGCTCTCAGTGGAACAGGGCTTAGTGGTGGAAAGACGAGTGGGAAGCATCTTTCCTGGATACATGGTGAGGAAGTGTTCCAGGCATTGGGGGCACTGTGTGAGAAAGTACAGGGTTTGGGAGAGGAGAACATCCCTAGCGCAGCTTGTGTACAGTGAGTATATTTCTGGGGCAGGCGAGTAGGAGATTGTTAGTCATTTTCTTCTCCTGGCAAAGGGCAGGCAGGGGATTGTGTGCCAGGGATGGGAAATGTCCTGCAAGGCTGCCCTAGGGACTGAAAAAGCCAACTCCCTGGCGCGCTCTGGAGGCTAGGCGCTAGGCTCAGCCGGGTGCTTTCCCAGGTGAAGCTAACCCCATTCTACTTGTCCCCAGCTAACACTCCCCTGCTTGGCAATTAGAAAAGCAAAATAGACCCACCCCAGCATACATAATGGGCTGGTCTTTCCAACACTGCACAGTTGGGGTGATTTTTCTGGAGGGAGCGTGGCAGCTGGAGTTGACTGTTGGTTGTCCTGGAATATGGCGAGCCAATGAAATTCGGGGTGGATCCTACATATCTCAGGTGCACACCCTGATCAGACTTGCCAATTGTATTTCCAGTGCCAGCCTGCTGGGGAGCAGTGACAGGTCTCAAGGGGCATCAGCCCTTGTCTTCCCTAGGAATAAAGGCTTCTTTTCTTTTCTTACCACATGCTAGCTGCGTCGCGGTAACTAGTGTGCTCAAATTCTAGTCTGGACAAGTCGAGATGTAGTTTCAGAGCGTGAGGATCAGATCTGCCTCCACTCACAGGTGCGAATGCCGCAAACGGCCCTGACCACCCTGTAGCTTTCACCACATTGATTGCTGAATAGCAGTGACTCTGTGAGCAGGCCACTGCCCCCCTTTTTCCTAGGGGTCACACCCGTGACAGCAGTGGTATGTGGATGGCTAGGGCTAGGTTGCAGAGCCTTTCACCCAAGTTAATAACAGCTAGCAGAATGATCCCTGTTCTCAGATGGGTTTAATAATCTCTGCTCTGGCCTCCCAGGGTGCAGTTAGCTCCCCCCCATCATTAACATTTGGAAAGAGCTTTGGCTAAAAGTGCTAAATGGGAACAGGGGGGAGCAGCTTTCTCTGCGTGGATCCTTCTTGCTGTGACCATGAGCCAGCTCCCTAACCCAGCAGCTGGGCACGGCCCCTGGGATTGGGAAGGAGGTGAGTTTATTGAAGAGTGCGTGGGGCAGGTCCCAGAAAGCCGGCCTGGCAGACCCGTTCCAGCTGCGCTATTGGAAGGTCCCGCGGCCCTGACTTTGATTTTGCAGAAGCGAAACTCACCCTGACTGTACCAGGGGTTGGGATCGTGGGCAACTCTGGAAGCAGAAGCGGAGGGAGACTGCATGCCTGCGGGGCACCATCATTACCAGTTTGTGTGGGCTGCAGACTCATCACATTGTCCTGACAGCGACCGTCGCTTCTCAACATACCGCCACGTGTCAACCCCCAACAGACGCTTCCATGCTGCTAGTGCCAGAGACAGGGAGGCTAAATTGGGTGGGACTGTTCCTAGGCGATGGGCGAACTCGAATTGTCCTGACAGCGGGGGGGGGGGGGGGTACCTTCTCTGAGCCACAGCTGAGTGTTCAGCCCGGAGTGCAGGGGCACCACAGAGGTAAAAGACAATACAGCCGTTGTGGCTTGGAGCCCCTCCCCTCCTGGGGCGCGAGGGGGTCTGATGTCCGCTTAGAGCTGGGGATTTCACACACCCCCTCACCTCTTGTCTTCCCTGCGAAGCTCAGGTGTTCCCATTGAGTCACCTCGTCCACACCCAAGACCTCTCCTCCAGCGTGGCGGTGCTGGTAACGCCCGTTGGCTGGCGCGACTCATAGCAGGTAACCCACGTGCTCCATAGTGTGGACACCAGCTGTGCAATTTGAGTGCTGCTCATCCTCCAGTGCCTTCCCATGGCTTTCGTAGGCCGTATTTTCTTGCCCTCTACTCATTCCCATGTCCATCAGTCTCCAGTTTGTGTAGGTCGATTCAGTTTTCAAACCCCACGTTCGCATACGGCTTCCAGAACCAACAACTGCACTCATCGGGAGGCCATCGTCTCAGTATGCGCTTAGCTGGCCAGAAGCCGAACCCCTCTTGGGGAAAGGCCGTCAGGGGCCATTATTTCTGGTCCAAGACCCCAGTCACAGCTCCAAAAAGCCAGCAGAGCAGAGGGTCCATCGAACAGGACCTCAAGTCCATTAAACTTCTATACTGGAAGGACAATTTTTAACTCAGTCCAGCAGCTCCCTGAAGCCCAGGCCTGTTCTACACTGAGATGGGCCCAGTTATTTGCGGCACCCATGTGCAGAGTCCAGTATCCCAGTGAATGGTGTAACGGCTCCAAGACATGGTGCTGCAACACCCAAATACCCTCTGTCACAGGGGGCTGGCCCCAGGAGACCCAGCTCCCCTGTGCTGAAGCAGAGTCTCCCATTTAGCCAGTTCAGAGTGCAGGGCACCAGCTAGGGGCTATAAAGACTCAGGGAATGACCTAGAGAGTCAGTTGGGCAGGCCAGGCAAGAGTTACGAGGGGACTGTGGAAAGAGGAAGGTGTTTCCTGGTGAAAGGCTGAAGGCAAAGTGAGCAAGAAGGATTTGCTGGCTGACTTCCCCAAACCAGAGAGCCAGAGCCATGGCTGGGGAGACAGGAGAACAGCTTATCTGCTGGCATCTCCAGGGCTGAAGAGCTGGTGCCAGAGGAACCTAGGAGGAGTGAAGGATGGACACTCCCAGCAGAGAAGCCATGGGGGGTGCCTGTGGGGAAGTGCAAGATTGCCCTCTAGCTGGAAGGGCTGGGGTGGCTATCCTGGGACAAGGACAGGAGAGGACTGTGTCAGGGAGCGGGATGCCAGGGCTGTGCTGGAGAGCTGGGGCATGGCGAGGGATGCCGGGACTGGATGTCGTGGGGAGAATTCTGGGTTGTGTGGTCAGGAGACGGTCCATGCATGGGGCTTCATTTGGTAATATTAACCCCGTGAGGGCTACAAAGAAAGACTCTTTGGACTATTTCTGAGGACTCTGAAACAGGGAAACCGAGGCAGGCAAGCCTCTGGTGCAGTGGCCTGCCAAAGAGGCGGCTGCCTTAGGAGACCGTCCATCATAGTTCACACCCTCTGTCAGCTTCCTCTTGCCAAAATGAGAATTGCCTGGGATGCACCAGTGCGTTCATGGAGCCCACTGTTCACCTAGGGCAATGAGTGCCATCCCGGCCAGCCCTTGTCACAGAGTCACTACGGCTCGTTCCCTTTCGCTGCCTGGGCTCTTGCTGAGCAGATGACATGTGCCAGGCATTTGGGCTGCTTTCCCAGGGCTCAAGGAGTTCGACTGATGGCCACGTGTGCAATAGGCTGGCCTGGGAAAGAGAAGCTCCAAGAGGGGAGGAGTGGGTGTGGCTCATAAATAACAAAGGGAATAAACCCAGAGCTCTTTGAAGTTCCTCTCCTCTAGCTCCACATTCAGAGGGCGAGGTCTTCGTCCTGCCCATGGGTGTGTAGGTCACAATAGCTTCAAACAGGCGAATGTATGGTTTGGACAGGCCCCGGACACACCTGGGACCTCGGAGCAGCGCCACCTCCTGAGCAGAACAGAGGGGGTGAGGGCGGATGACGCAGTTCAGGTTGCAGCTGGCCTACGGGTAGGGTGACATCACAGCCGGGAGCAATTCTCTCAGCCTGGGTAGACAGACACAGGTTAGCAGGATGCAGGTTAGTGTGATAAAATAGTCAGGTGGCCATTCTGGCTCAGGGTCTCAAGCTTATTCGACCCCTCCCAGGCTTCACAGCCCAACCTGGCACATCCACATGGCTTTTTTGAGCACGCTAGCTTGAACCATGCTAGGGCCAGCTTGTCTCCTTGGGCGGAGAGACTCACTCCCAGCTGCAGTGTAGACACAGCCTCACACACTGGCCAGATGCTCTGTGTCCCTCTACAATGGCCAGTCCACAGAGACATTGAGAAAATTCTGGAGGCACATTTTTCCCCCAAACCACTGGTAATTGCCAAGAGATTTAGGTTCCACCAAGGGAATCAAGAAGAAGGTGAAACAATTGCCCAATACAGTGCAGCTCTTTAGAAGCTCGCTCAGCACTGTGAATTGAATAATGAATTAACACTGCGTAAGTTAGTACGTGGTCTGTGAAGTGCCTATTGACAGACACAGACACGCCTATTGACAGAGGCCAAGCTCCTCTTGCAGAAGGCCATTGAAATTGCAGTTTCCATGAAACAGGCAGGAGAGAAAGCACAACTAAGTGCATCAACCAGAGCGCGTAAGGTGTCACAAGAACCTACCCACCAGACCACAGGTTGCCACTGTGGAAAGCGTGGTCACCATGCATCAGAATGGTGGTGTAAAGCGAGTGTGTGGACAATGTGGCAGAAAGGGACACACTGCGCACGCCTGCAAACAGAAGAAAGAAGAGTGAAATGGAATAGGCAAGCAGGAGAAAAAGAAGTCTGCTGCCTGGTGGACCCAAAGAAAAAATCGGCACATGATAGAGCTGGCTGAGGATGATCAATGAGACACCAGTCAGAAGAAGAAGTGCCACGCCACATATTGTCCACGACGGTTGGCTCACGTGGATACTAGGTAACCCCGCTGTTGCATTTCGCTGGTCCCAGACACTGTGTATAAAGAAAAGCTAAAGCATCTTCCGCTTAAGTCGACAAAAATTGTTCTGAAGACGTAAAATGGAGATGCTGCCCCGATGTTGGGTACTACTGATGTTGAGTGGCACTCAATGGGCAAACTGCTCAGTGGCCACTTTTTGTGGTGGAAGGCAATTACCCACCCTTAACCGGAAGGTGAGGGTTTAGGAAGATCCAGCTGAATTGGGCAGAAGTGCACAGGATGGCTAAAGGAGAAATTGGTCTGACAGCCATTTGAAGGAAACGGGCTGCTGTTTTTGAAGAGGACCTGTGAAGTATGAAAAGAATCACTGTGAAATTCAACATTAAGCCTGACAGACAACCGAAAGGTCTGAAACCAGAACTGTGCCCTATGCCATCAAGCCAAAAGTTGAAGCGGGCATGGAGCACCTAGCCAAAAGTGGGGTCTTAGTGCCGGTTACCCACAGCCAATGGGCAAAGCCAGTCATTCCAGTACTAAAGAAAGACGGCTCCATTTGCATTTGTGGGAATGTTAGGGTTATTGTTAACCCTCTGTTGTGTGCAGAGCAATACGCTTTTCCCTGCATTGATGACCTCTTCGCTGGGCTGGCTGGTGGACCATAGTTCAGCAAGGTGGACCTGTGTCATGGGTGTTTACAGATGCATGTTGATGAGAAGTCCCAAGAGCTGTTGACTATTGGGACACATAAAGGGCTGGCATTCGCCCTTCAGAATAACGTGTGCTCCAGCTTTGTTCCAGCAGGTTACGGACCAGGTCTTGAGTAGCTTGCCAGGAGTCTAGTGCTATCTCGACAACATACTGGTCACTGGCAAGAAGGAGGAGGAGCACCTTAAGATCTTGGATGCTGCCCTGCAAAGACCGGAAGACTACGGCCTACGAGTCCACAAAGACAAGTATGAATTCTTCCAGTCCTCTATTGAAGATTTGGGATACGTCACTGATGCTCCTCGCCTTCATAAGGGTCCTATAAAAGTTAAGGCTATTGTGAAAGTTCCACCTCCTAAAAACGTGAGCCAGCTTCGCTCTTTTTTAGGAACTATTATGGAAAATTTATTCCACAGTTAGCAACCCTACTAAAACCACTACATGAACTCCTCTGCCAAAACAAAGTCTGGAAGTGGACTGAAACCTGTGATGTTGCACTGAACATGGTCACTTGCTGGGTGGATGAGGACGGAGGCAGCGGGGCTGGGGTCTCCTTCAATTACACAAGACAGCGAAGACACAGACAGGCAGAGAGCGCCGCATAGTCTGCGGCAGTTCTGCTCTGCTGCAGCCTTTTCCTTTCGCCATGGCAGTATTCACTTGCTCTTTGCTCTGAAAGTTCCTAGTTCAGCTTCCACTGCATTGAAGGGAATCTGTCCGCCATTGACTTTACTGGGAGCTGGATCAAGTCAGAATGGTGACATTTACTTCTGTGCAGAGGGCCAGCTGAAGGTCTGTGTCCCAGTGCCATGTGGAACAGAAGTAGTACCTAGGGCCTAGATATTGGTCTGGGCCTCTGCAGAGGGCAGAATTTCACCCACAGGGGATTCAGGGCCCAGTATACAGCCTGTACAGCATAGCCAGAAATAGGGAGGCCTCTGAAAAGACAGAGCTCAGTTGCTACAGTGTGGGGTGCAACCTAGTCTGGGTTTCATCCTGTTCTTAGACTGCTTTGGTAAAAATCTCTTTGGTCTTGTGTCTCTTCTTGTAAGCAGTGCACTGTGCAAACCTCAGCTGCACCAATTTACAGATTGGTGGCACAGGTAGGAATCAGATAGTATCCCTTTAAATAGGTTGTGAGTCTGCCAGTGGTGCTCACCATGTTTGTTTCAGAAGCAGCTGTGTAAATATTGTGACAGGGCAGACCAGATGGCTATCAGAGAGTGCTGGAAACCCGTATATCAGCCCCAGGGGCTCAGCAAGTCCCTTTCCCCTGGTAAGTGAGCAGGGGTTACTCCCCTTTGGATCCAGGTTAATTAGCACACCTGGAGCCATTCAAGACCCTGCCCAGGACTTGTTAAAAGCCTCCCCTCCAGAGAAAGGGTTTGGCTGGAGGAGGGAGGTGACAGGTGAGCTACCAGAATGTGTGGGAGGAGGCAAGGTGCTGTCTGAAATCAGACGCATTTAGCAGAAGGAGCAAAATGCTGGCCAGGGAGAGCCCTGCATGTACAAAAAGTTGGAGAAGGAAGAATCTCTGCCCAAAGGGGGCAAAGCACCTTTCCCAGGTCTGAGGGGGAAAAGATACTGCCAGAAGGGGCAGAATTAACTGGGCATTACCACACCCAGTGGGATCATCAGAGGTCAAAAGCTTCCCTGGCAAGGAGGCCAGCAGGAAGGGCCCCTGTCTGAGCAGGGTCTGGACATTAAGTCAAGGGGGCATGGGGAAGTAACTCAGGGAATCTAGCTGGTTTCCTGAAGCAGCAGTGTGAGGCTCCTACTTGTAGGGTCCCTGAGTTAGGGCCTGGAGTTGAGGGTAGACCAGGCCTTCTCCCCCCCCGGGCATTCACTGGAGGGACAAGAGCCCCAGTGAAGATGTAAAGGCCTACAAGAGCCAAGACAGGACTGGGAGCCAGCAGAGATCAGCCATCTTCGAGAGGCCTTATTACCCACAGTCACCCTAGAAAGGGGGAAGGGGACTCAGGGTGAAGCAGTTCTTGACCTTCTGTTGGAGAAAGCACTGGATCCACCAAGGTAGAGGAAGAGCTTTGTCACAATATGTAGCTAGGCCTTGCATAGCCAGTAAACGTGGGTATCTGCACTGCACAGTATGGTTCCTGCATGTAATGTTTATTGGGTGAAGGACAGAAGATGCTATAAATGTGCAGCAGCTGTCCAGGAAGCTAACAATGTTAGGAACCATTCAGAAAGGGGTAACCAATAAGAAAATATCATAATGTTACTATACAAATCCATAGTATGCCCACATCTTGAATATGATGTGCAGATCTGGTCACCCCAACTCCAAAAATATTTGAATTGGAACAGGTACAGAGAAGGGGAACAAAAATGATTCTCAGTAGAGACTAGCTTCCATCTAAGGACAGATTTAAAGTGACTGGGGCTGTTTAACTTAGAAAAGAGGCAACTAAGGGTGGATAGGATAGAGGTTATAAAATCATGAATAAGGTGGAGAAAGTGAATCAGGAAGTGTTATTTACTCCTTCACGTCACACAGGAACCAGGGGTCACACAATGAATTTAATAGGCAGCGGGTTTAAAACAAAGATAAGGAAGTATTTTCATACAACGCAGTCAGTCAGTGGAACCTGTTGACAGGGACTGTTGTGAAGGCCAAAAGTATAACAGAGTTCACACATTAGATAGGCTAGCCATGGCTGGTAGGCAAGGTGGTCAGGGACGCAATCCCATGCTCTGGGTGTGTCTAAACTTCTGACTGCCAGAATCTGGGACTGGATGACAGTGGTTGGATCGCTCAGTAAGTTGCTTAGTTCTGTTCATTCCCCCTGAAGCATCTGGCATTGGCTATGGATGGACACTGTATTGAGCTAGATGGACCATTGGCCTGACCCACTATGACTGTTCTATTTCCTGTGTAAATGGCACTGTCCGTGTGGGTCTTCCTCTCCCACTGCAACGTGTTTGTTTTCCAGGCTGGGGATCAAGGGAAATGCAGCTGACCCTAGTGACATTCCAGTAGGTTGGCTGCACGGCTCAGGAGAAGCCAGTGCTTTTAACTTCAATGTGACTTCCCTGCCTTAATCCTTTTAACAAGTCACTGCTGGGGGAGAGAAGAGGAGGGGGGATATGGAGACAAATTCTGCCCTCTCCCCTTCCCACTTATTCCCCTCCTCACAAAGCATTGAGGCCCATCTGAGCTCCTTAACAACGGATTCCATTGAGACAAGATTTAATCATCTTTAATACACTTAATCTGAGATTAAAAATGAGTGGGGGGTTTCTGCTGGGAGGCTTCAGAAAGTCTCAAGCTGATTTTTTTCCCCACTGGGATTTCTGCTAAGCAAAGCTGGCTCCTGTGCCCCTCCAAATTGAAATGTACAAGCACATGCTGAAGGGAGATCAGGATCTGAAATTCCTCATCTCTTCTCTTCCCCCCAAAAAGAGAGGGCCCCCCAATTGTTGTCAGAGGTAATAGGATCTGTGGCTCTTCATCCCTTCTCAACCCCCCCTTCCTCCTCCTCCCAGGTGAGATCTGAAGAGGAAGTTGCACATTTCATGTGGGGCGGAGAATTAGAGAAGCAATTTCATTCCCAAACTCCCTCTGCCTCCCGCTTCAAACAGCAGCAAACGAGGGAATGTCATGGAAACCTGCCCAGTGCACACCTCTGTTTGCAGTGCCAATGTGCTGAGCCGGGTTTTTCTTTCACATGAACTGGTGTAAATCAGGAGTAATTCCACAGACGTCAGTAGAGTCACACCAGCATACGTGAGGTCAGAATCAGGCCCATCATCTTTGGAGCATCTTTCACTGGAGGAGCTTGTGTCTCTGCGGTGGGCCGGCAGTGGAGTAGCACGGTTTGAGTAACTGGCTGCCTTTGCGCCAGAATCAATGACAATGATGCAAGCTGCGGAAGGGGTGAAGAGCCAGGCTGTGTGTTCTCAATAGTGATTGACTCACAAGGGTGTTGGTTGCAGCAAGAGGAGAGCCGGGGCTGGGTGAGAGGGGCTGCCCTAACCTTTTTCAAAATCGGAAAAATACTCATGTCTTTAACTTGCTAGAAAGAGACAAACTCAGCCAAGATCTGTTTATGTGGGGCAAGAACCAGCCACAATGTTCTTGTCATAACTAATAATATTTGGCGCTTACCCCGCACTTGGCATCTGCCACACAACTTTACAAAAGTTGGGGCAGGTTATTTTCCCCTCTGGAGAAGTCAGCTGATTAAAGCAGAGAAGAGGGATTTGGGGGATCGGGATTCAAATCCCATGTTGGTACAGACTCCCTGTGTGACCTTGGGCACATCAATCCCTCGTTGCTTCACTTGCAAAATAAGGATAAGAAGGACTCCCTCTTGTTATGAGGGCTAATTCATGATTGTTCAGTGACTTCAATGGTGTTACTCTCGAGTCACGCCCGCTGCGCCTGGGATCGTGAGCTGGCTCCAATTCTGGAGTCACACCAGGTGTTACTGGGATCATGAATGGTAGGGAGCAGCCTCAAGCAACAGAGATTTTAGCTGCAACCCCTTGTCCCACCCCAGATGGGCTCCCTCTGTTTTGCTCCTAAAAACGGATGACAATCAATGAGGAGAAGCCCGTCGTCCTCTCTCTTCCCTCTCAATTCTGACTCTGCCCTGCTGTCACTCGTCTCCCCTCGCAAGCTGTGGCCAGTGTGAGGCTGCTGAGTGTGGTCTTTGCTGCAGGCAGCGTTCGACTTCCCAGGAGCCATTGGTGCTCCAGGCCATTGCAATGAGGCTGAACTAGGCTAGCAGGCTGGGCCCACTTGAGACAAACTCATGTCCTGTAATTAAGGGAGCAAACATCTAAAGGGAACCCAGCGCATGTGCGAGCTCTCTGCAAGAGACTTTCCTGGGCGGCTGCCAGGGATGGAACGGCTCCTCTGCCCCAATTTTGTCTGTGGCACGGGTGCCCAGAGGGAAACCCATGATAGGGAGATGGGGGAGGGAGACTGATAAACAGCTCCCTCTGCTTTCCTTCTGTCACAGCTTCCCCGGGAAACCTGAGAGGGTGCTAAAGGAGGGAACAGCGAACGCATGGGCTAGGTGGGGTGAGCCTTTTTGTGCACAGACTGTGTTGAATCGGATCCTGCGCTTGCTTAGGTGGATTTGGGGTTACAGCCTGGCCTGCTGAATTCGTACAAGCCCTAAGAAGGTGAGCAGAGACCTGTCTAAACTCCACAGTTCTGTTTCTCCTCTTGCTGTGACCAATATGAATCTGGAGTTATGCTCCAGTTCACACTGGCCCTTAGAGCTGTGGAAAATTTCCTGGGACACTGAGCCCCTGCCAGCAGTGACTCAAGAGTGTGAGGACCAGTTTCAGGGCAGAAGACTGTTAGGAACCAGGGCAAAAACTCCAAGTAGGTTGTGAGTTCAAACTAAGATTTCACCAACCAGTCGTCAAGTGCGAACTCCTCAGGCACTGCAACATCCTAATCATGGAATAAAAGACAGTCCCCTTGGTGAGCCGATTTATCTCGTCACCCAGATGAACCTGCCTTTGTGATAGCAGGTCCTTTACACGAATGATTGCAGAGCCATATTCAGGTCAATCCTATACCCACCTGCAAAAGTGAAGAAACATTGACAGAGCCAGACGGGTACCCACAAATCAACTACTACAGGAGAAGCCCCAGGAAAGAAACAACAGAACGCCATTGGTTGCCACCTACAACCCCCAAATCAGACCTCTACAGCACATCATCAAAGATCTACAGCCTATTCTACATGATGATCCCCCACTCTCTCAACCCTTGGGAGACAGACCTCTCTTCACTTACAGATAGCCCCCCAACCTTCAACGGATACTCACCAGCAACTACAGATCAAACAACAGAAACATTAAAGCAGGAACATATCCCTGCAACAGTCCACGCTGCCAACTTTGCCCTCATATCTACACTGAAGACACCATCACAGGACCAAATCAAACCACCCACTCCATCAAGGGCTCGTTCACCTGCTCATCCACCAATGTGATTTATGCCATCATGTGCTGGAAATGCCCCTCTGCCTTATATATTGGACAAACAGGACAGTCTCTGTGCCAAAGAATAAATGGACACAAATCTGACATCAGAAATTGCAACATTCAAAAACCAATAGGGGAACACTTCAATCTCTCTGCTCACTCCATTGACGACTTGCTAATAGCTGTGCTTAAACAGATGAATAACAAACCACAGCTTCAAAGAGAAACTGCAGAACTCGAATTTATATGCAAATTTGACTCTGTTGCCTTGGGTTAAACAGGGACTAGGGATTTTTCTCTCATTACAACAGGTGATGTGCTGTTCCCCAGTGTTTGAATCCTAACATCTATTTTGATTTGCTGTTACAGCCTAACCTGATCCTATGTCATATACTCCCCTGCATTTAATTTCCTCCCATTCTGTAAGTTCCCCATCTTCAAAACATCTGACGAAGTGGGATTTTCTCCCACAAAAGCTCCTGTGATAAATAAATCTGTTAGTCTTTCAAAGTGCCACAGGACTGTGTTTGTTTCCCATTCCCAAAGGACCAGTCACTGACCCTAGCTCTCACACCAAAGACAATGCTTGTAGCCAATCCTATAATAAACCAGACACAGATTTATTAAAAAAGAAAAGGAAATGAGGGTATTTACAAGGTTAAAGCAGGGTAACACAGATACACAAATGAGTTAATCTTATGTTTCCAAAGGTAACCAAAGCATCTCTAATCAGCAAGTGTTGCATGTCCTTTAGGGCTAGCCCAGGCTATGCACTGGGAATGTCTTGGTTATGTTATGAGTGCGATTAATGCCAGCAGCTGCTCGCGATCATTTTATAATGTCTCAGCACATTGTGATCCTTCTAATACCTGTTTTAACACTACCACAGCCTGACTCCAGCTGTGTCTGTCTGTGCTCACTTGAGAGGTGGGGACCTTAGCGTGAGAGGGCGCCTGCTCTGCCAGCATCACCCCTCTTGCCTCCCCCGCCTCCATCCATCCACCAAGTCACAAAGGAGATGCTGAGGGTCCCGGGATGAGAAAGGAGCTCCAGACCAATTCCCAAGACAGTGACCTCAGGCAAGCTGCAGATGAGGGCATCCACCTCAAGAGCTAATCCCCCGAGTGACCAGGAGGAGGCACCAGACCAGCTGTAAGTAGTGCACCCCGTGACAACAGACTACTGTCAGGCATAGATGAACATAACTTGTTGGGGAAGAGTCAACATGGCCTGTGCAAAGGGAAATCACGCCTCATTAATCTATTAGAATTCTAGGCGGAGGTCAACTGACATGTGGACAAGGGTGATCCGGTGGATACAGAAAGCCTTTGACAAGGTCCCTCACCAAAGACTCTTAAGCAAAGTAAGCAGTCATGCGATAAGAGGGAAGGCCCTCATGTGGATCAGTAACGGGTTAAAAGATAGCAAACTAAGAGCAGGAACAAATGGTCAGTTTTCACAGCGGAGAGAGGTAAATAGCTGGGCCATAAGAACATAAGAATGGCCACGCTGGGTCAGACCAATGGCCCATCTGACTCAATATCCTGTCTTCTGACAGTGGCCAGGGCCAGAGGCTTTACAGAACTGGACAATTGCTGAGTGATCCATCCCCTGTCATCCAGTCCCAGTTTCAGTTTAATTATCCTGAGGCATTCTCCATTCATTCTTCATCAGATAGCAAATGTAACAACAGCCACCCATTTTACAAATGTCAATAAATTAGAGGGGGTGAAAAAAGGAGAATGTCAGTGTGTGGCAGTCTTTCCAGCAAGAAGGAGGCATAGCCTCCTTTACAGATGAGATCATTAAAGTAAGAATCCATTCTCTGCTCGGCAAGTCTGTAAGCAATTTTTCAGATTCATCTTCATGACATTTCTACAAGTGCAGTTGGTGAGTGGGTCAATAAAAATGGAAAGTAACCTTTTTCTACTCTAGCTTTTAGCCCTGTACCTTAATTACTTTGACTGTTACGATTTCATGCTAATTCCTTTTATTGCATTTTATACAAAGCACTTACATTCAATTATGGAAATGGCTTCATTGGGGAAATGATCACATTGTGCTAAAGCAACAGTTCAGATAAATGAGAAAAATATTTTAGTATTGGGGCTTAAACACCCTGATCTATATAATTACTGCCCTGCTTAGCATGAATCATGCTGCATGGAGTGATGGCAGGATTTTCATTTTCTTTCTTTCTGATCACTAGTCCAAGATTAGAGCTTGGGAGACGCTTACTGGCCCTGAAAACGCGTGTACTGGTCCATCAAAGAGTTCCTTGCCCGAACGTGTCATGAGCTATCACATCTCAAGAATCATTGTTTCTCCCACCGCTTCATTTACGACTTGATTTTAGCAGTCAATTTGTCATGTATCGTTAGGATGAAATTCTGGCCCCACTGAAGTCCATGGGAGTTTTGCCATTGATTTCACCGGCGCCAAGTTTTCATCCTTACGGTTGGAGATTAATGTTAAATGTAGTCCAAACGGCGTAACTGCAAGGGCTGACATGAAGCAGCTCTTTCGCTCTACTGAAAATCAGCTTGGAAACAGAAAAGAAGAAAAGCTGCTCCTAATCCCAATGGCGTGACTTCTAGGCCTGCTATGTTGGGCTGCCAGTGCCTCGGACAGGCCTAGCCCTGGAAAGCTGAGATTCCCATTCAGGTGATTTAAAGTGTGTGCATCTAGCCTGGGTGGTTTGCAGGATGTGAGATGATAAAATGATCACTGAATGCTCCGTCTCTCATCTGTATCCTTCAGGACTCCTCCAGGGTCGAATATAGTAAATCCTAGATCTTGCCTAGCACAAATCTCAGTCTCCAATTAATGACTTTCTTCATGGAAGAGAGAAAAAAAATCAGATGTCCTCCCTAGGGACATCAGCATGGCCTTTCTGTTTATTCTGATTCCTTTGCCCTTGGAAATCTGGGCAGATCCCCCAGGGAGCAGGTGCTACAAATACCCTCATTCCCAGAGTGAGCTCGTCCCTCATATTCCGACATTAGAAAGAGGATGTTGTTGTTCAGCTAAGAAATGAGCAAGATGGTTCAGGCCAGAGAATGGAGACGGGACGAGGTAAAGAGAAGCTGATGATGGCTGCATAAGGGCCATGCAATCGTAGAACCCTGAGATGGAAAAGGCGTCCTAGCTCGTCCAATCCATCCCTCCAGGGGCAGGGTGCAGTGTTGGGTCCTGGCTAACAAATCTAGAGTAACTGCAGTCAAGTCAATGAAGGGATCATTCCAGGTGGACACCTGTGTAATTGAGAACACGATCTGGCTTGAGCAGAGGCTGATAGACCTTTAGTGGGGGATTCTTCTCCTTCATCTGGAGGTGAGTGGAACAAGGAGTGAGGAAACATGGGCCTGGGAGTAAAAGCACAGAACTGGGAAACAGGAGACCTGGGTTAAATATTTTTTTGCTCTGCCATAGACTTCCTGTGTGACCATGGTCAAGTCACTTAATTGGTATGTGCTTCAGCTCTCCCTCTGGAAAAAGGGAGTGATGGTACTTCCTTTGACCCACTTGTCTATTGAAACTATTCACTCCCCGGGGCAGGAACATCTCTCACCATGCGCGTACAGCACCATCCTGGAGCACCTAAGCACTATTGAAATACAAATCTTAGGAGAGCCCGGACCCAGCGACGTGCTGCTTCACCTTTTACTGGAGTGCAGCTAACAATTTAGGGGCCTGTTTCTGTGAGATGCTGGAACTGAGAGTGCCGTGTACCTTGCAGGATCAGGCCAGGATTCATTAGCAGCAATCCCACCTGCCCATTCAGAGTCACAGTGGACGGATACCCTCACCTGCCCAGCTGCCATTTGTTTCCCTGTATTTTTCATTCTCCAGCATGACCTGTGAGAATTTCCTGCGACGCTCAATTGTCACAGGGACCACAGCCCATTATACATGGTGTAACATGATACTGGATAGCAAATTGTATTGACAGCTTCTCACTGAACATAATTACTCAGGCGGGAGGCACACCGAATCCATTAATCAAACGGCAGCTCATCTTCACTGGGCAGGATTCCCACACTCTGGAAGGTCACCAGCACCGATCCTGTCTCTGCCAACAAACGTATGCTGTGACCCGTGGCTATCAGAACAATTTCAGTATGACCAAATACAGGGCTCTTGCTAAATCTCTCCCTATCGCACACCCCAAATCAAACCTCTTTGAATGGCCATGGGGCAACAAAGCTTACTACCTCTGGAAACGTCGGCAGCAGGTTGGTCCAAACTTGGAATTTCAGTTCTGCAGGGAATTCTAACATTTCAAAGCTTCCCTCTGCCTCAGATCAGAACGGAAAGTTGAAATTTACCCCCAAAATGAAATTTTTTTAAAAATTGTGTGGGAAATATCAAAACAACTTGATCAAAGTGTTCTGTTTCAATAAGGTGAAAGCACTTCATTTTGACTTTGAATATATTATATGTTTCAATAATTTTTCACAGAAATTTTGACATTCAATGTAAGTTCCCACGAAACGGTTCAATTGAATTGAATCAGCATTAGGAGATTGCAGTGGGGTGAATGTAACTATTACAGAAGGCTGGTACTTTGCCCGTCCACCGCATCTTCCATCTGCGTGCCTCAAATCTCAATTGTTTTCGTCTCACAACCCTTTCATGAGACTGGTATCATTATTTTACAGATGGGGAAACTAAGGGAGAAAAGAAAACCCATGTGCCAGGAAGAGAATCCAGATCTCCTAAATTCCATCCCATCTCTCTTAACACAAGACTTCCCTCTCTATGGATTTTGAGGGCCTGAAACAACTGAAGCTTCCCCAGAGGTTGTGAGGGAAAACTGCCTCCTAAGGATACAGCCCGTGATTATCCTGTATGTGTGAGGCCCAACACACCAGAGACAGCAGGAGCTAAGAGTGCGAGTGGGTACAGCTTGCACTGAAGAGCTTGGCTCTCTAGCCCTGGGACCATAACAGACTCACATTCCGTGCAGAGGAGATGCACACCCAGCACATACAGATTTGATGCACACGCAGCAGCCCACCTGTGACACACACCCACACTCAGCAGGATCCTGGTACGTGTGGTCAGGAGGCCACAAGGGAGCTGTGTTCGAGGAAGCCAATAAAGGGGGAGCTGACCCACCAGCTCTTTTCGTACAACGTCTCAGCCAGAAGCTGAAATCAGGCTTGACGCCGCATTGGGGATGTCTGACATAGCGTTTTGGGTCACTGGGCTTGGGCTATAAGGCCTCAGGCAAGCATGTTAATAGACAGCGCTTTGAAGATGCAGCACAGGCTAGTTCTCTGAAGCCTAGGGAGGAGGGTGGGCTGATGAAGGGAGCTGTGAAGAGATAAGGTACTTGGTCTCTGCTCCAGCATGACCTGGCTTTTCTCACCCCTCACTGGAACAGCCCTGTATGTATGGACTCAGGTTAGAGTAGGAACCCTGGGGACTTCCATAGTCTGTCCTGCTGGGTGAGGGCTGCTGGCAGGGAAGCCAGGAGGGCTCTGTCTGTTTGTGTCTGTCTTGTTTGAGGTGTCCAAAAAGGATTCTCTGCTCAGGACTGTCACACAGCCCCAGGGACTGGAAGGCAGCTGCCCTGAGGCAGGGGATACTCCAAGGGAAGAAATCCGTTCTAGTCTTTGAACAAATATCCCTTGACTGTCCAGGCCCTGCAGCTCTGGGGTGGGAAGGTTTGAGTCTCAGCGCTGGATAATTGCATTGCATCTTGCTCTGGTCTCCTCTGGGAGAAACCCTGTGTGCCTGCAGGACTGAAGGACCCTTATAGAGGTTCTGGAACCTCCAGTTGAACCCCAAGAATAAATCTTACCATCTGATAAACACAGGGCAAAATCTGATCCCTGAGAATTTGCAGCCATGTTTCCTGCATGATAACAGCCTGGCTATGGGTAAGTAATCCTGGTCCAAAGCTGAGTTCCAGATTGAAGTAGGCCTTGATAAACCCAGTATTTAGCCACATGGCTCCCAGCAAAGAAAACGGGGATATTAAGTTCATACCCTCCTCCGCTGTGATTTACAGGCTAACCTTGTCGGGACACTAATAGACTTCTGTGCCAAGTTCCCATCCCAGCAGGCCAAAAGACTTTTCCAACACTAACGAATGAAACCTCACAACATCCCGAGGCAGCTCAGAAATCTGTCAGCTATTCAGTATGAATAGCCCTCCAAGTGGGTATAATTAGAAGTTCAGTTTTGTGCCATATACCCTATACCGCTAACAGAGATTCTCCGTTAGCTCAGGTGGGGCAAGGCTGTGCTTATGGAGCAGGAGGAACTGAATTCTAGTCTTGTGGATCTCTGAGTGGGCGTGGTTGCTGCATAGTGACAATTGTGCCAGTAGGTGGCTGCCAATTTATTGCATTATCGCTTCTGAGATGGGGAAACTGAGGCACTAAGTGGGTAAGTGACCCAGCTAAGGGCACAGTGTGAATCAGTGGCATAGGCGATCTCGGGAGTCCCAGCCGTGGGCATTAACTACTAGACCATGCTGCCGGTCCCCACACTACTCCTCACTTGTGGCGCCTCACTGTTGAGCTGGCTCTTCTCATTGGTGCTAAACACACTGAATTTGTTTTTCCAGAGAAAAGCGGGTCGTGCCCCACAATAACTGCAGGAGGCACAGCTCACAGGGGAGGGTGTTACACAGAGCACAGTCAGCTGCTGGAGGGTTTAACCTTTGCTAAGTGGCAGAGAGAACAGTGCAGGGAGAAGGCTGCTGGGCTCAGGCAGGGAAGGCCCTGCCCTGCACGGCTGCTGAGGCCGGCTCTCTGCGCAGGCTGATAAGCGGGAAATGCATCTTATTAGTGCGGCACAATGGAGCCGAGAAAGCAGCCGCCCACCCCGTCAAAGGAGCCATTCTTGTTTGCACAAAGGCCGCTGGTGTGTGCAGGGGCGGGGGCGGCCCCCTCGCTTCCCCGAGCTCACACGCATGCCTTCACATCTCTGTCACTGACTGCCATTGCCAACGGCCCTGGGGGCGGGAGGGGCTAGGCCTCGGCTGGAGAATTCCTCTAGTCAGGGGATGGAGGACGAGGACACCCGCGCCCTGGAACCAGCCCTGCAGCGTTTCGGAGCACACGGCCCTGGCTAGGCAGAGGCTGGACGAGAGCTGTACGCTGGTGGCTTTCTGTAGGGACCATGCCGGGCAGTGACCTCAGGCTACACGTGACAGGTTTTGGGACCTGCTCACTCACACGGCCCAACCCCACTATTAGATTGGTGTGAACATCAGTGGAGTTACTCTGCATTTAAATTGCTTCTCCCCAGCTCCCGGATGACCCACGTCCACCATTAGGCAGTTTTACTGTCCAGACTTAGGTTCAGTCCAGTTCCTCAGTGCATGACAGCTCCCAGCGCCTTTCCTCCTTGTGTTCTCAGCCGCCTTTTGCCTCCCGTCCCAGAGGCCTTTAGCAATCCTCCTCACAAGAGCTTCCCATTCCCCCGAGTGCCCTCTCTCTGCCCTTCCTCGCTGGCTCTCACGCAGCCGAGTCCCCAGCAGCCGGCAGGTCTCGTTCTAAGCCCAGCTCCCTCTTTTAAAACTCAGCGAGGGCCAGCGGCCTGGATGCAGGTGCACGGCCTTGCTCCCTTTTAGAGGGCCGGTGTCTCCCTGTGATACGCACCGAAAGTTGGGCTTGTGCCTGGACACGTCCCTGACTCGTCTGGACGCCGGCTTATCAAAGCAGCTGCTGGTGCTTAGAGGTGGTGGGGAGGGGGGTTCAGGAGCCGTGGGGCTGACTATGTGCTTTGAGAGTTCTCTCGTAAGGTGCCTTGAAGGGGCTCCCAGAAAACAAATGGGGCTCCTGTGCTTCCCCTGAATGGCCGGAGAAGATATACCAACAATGGTGCAACAAAGAGAGAAAAAGGCAGGGCCAGGAGCAATAATTACCTCCGGGGCAGGCGTCCCTGGAACCCCATTCACTCCCGCCAGGCCCTGCTGGAAGGAAATGCCCACCTTTTAGTCCCCGCTGCCCTCCGCACCATCCAGCGAGATGGCTTCAGCTGGACCATCACTGCCGCGGGAGAGAGACAAGCTAGTTATGAGAGGGGAGAGTCCCGAGCCAGACCGGGCCTGCGGCGGAAAGGGGAAAGTCACAGGGGAAGGATCTGTGCAGGGCTAGAGTCTGAGTGCGAGATCCCCTTCTAATAAAACACGGCCGGGGAGTTTGTGGCCAGCCAGTGTGTTACAGTGTCGGGTAGATGGGTGGGTCTGAGGCCTAATCTGAAGGTGGGTGATCTCTAGTCCGCCAAGGGAAGCCAGCTGGCCCTGAAAACAGAAAGCTAGAGGGGACGGAGCCCTGAGTTATTCCCTGGGCTGGCTCGCAGTGCGTGGGCCCAGTCCTTCTTCCTTTCCCAGCCTCCTACATTTCTGTGCAGCGTGCTTCATGCTGAAATCTAACGGATGTGCCGGCGGAAGAAGACTCCTCAGAAGTGGTGTCAGGACATCCCCAGCACTGTGGCTTTGTAGCAGGTCAGCTCTGGCCTCTGGAAGCTCAGAGCTCTGTTTATGCAGCCACAACTCTCCTGGTCCATACAAACAAGTGGTCTGTACAGGAGGGAGCTGGCATTGGAAGCATGGCCCCGGCTCAATAGCAATTCCTGTTTCTAAGCGGGTCCTTTCTGTGGCAGGCAGTTCCTTCTGTCTTTCCACCCATAGCGGCCTCCTCTGACTGCAGGCGTTTCCTTTTAGAATAATGTTCAGAGGGTGGAGGAACAGAGAGAAGCTTCGTGGAAATTGCCTGAGTCCAGAGGGTCCTTCCTTCTGTCTAGTTCCCTTCTCTTATTCTCGTGCTGACTGCTCCTCACAAGCATGGGCGGTTTTGCCACCAGAAGAACACACCGGCATAGGAGACTGGCTGGCTTACGGTATACAGCCTGGCGGGCAGAGCTGTCTCCTTACTTGTCAAGCATTCAAATCCAGCCCACATTAGTCCCAACTAGAAGTCACTCCCTTCCCCCTCTGGCTACTAAAGCCCAGGTGAAATGACATGATGGATCTCAATCAAAAGACAGGTAAACAACCTTCACCACAGGTACCCTTGCTGACAACTGCAGAAGGGAAGGACAGATTATGTGGGCCATGGGATTAAAAACCCCACTCTCCCTGATCAGAGATCCCCACAAAATTGTATAGTAGACTCCGCTCTTCCTTTCAATTCCTTGTCTTGCAGGGAAGCTCCAAGAAAACGGGCGAGCTCTGCGGCTAAAGGGAAGAGTTTGGTCCTCAGGGCTTTCAGCCACACTGAACTATTCATTGAAAGAAAAATACCAGAACGCTTCTCGCACAGCTGGAGTTCGGATTCCCGAGAGTGCCTGTGCACAGCTGGAGGCACGTTATGTTTTGGAGGATGAAACCCTTGCCTAGAAATAGGGTATTTCCCTCGAAACCAAACCAAACCAAACCGCCTCCCCTTGGAAAGACGTGTCGGTGGAGATAGGGGCACGTGGTCGCAGTTCACTGGTATCCACTGATTTAGCTAAACCTCAGTCTAGATATGCCTATTTTGGTGTGGAGTGGCTTCTTTCGGGGTAGCGCCTACCACATAAACAAAACGGAACTCAGCCTGGTTTCAACGGAAGGGACCTCACCCTGTAGGGAAACAAGTGCAAATGTCTCATGTAGGTAAGGCCTGAGAAATGCCAGAGCCAGATTAATTCCTGGGCCAGACCACACACTGCCTGCCACAGCGTGTGGCCCAGGTTCTGCGCCAAGCCCAGTGCATGCTGGGACAGGACTTGGGGAGTTTATGGGGCGCTGTGTTGACTGACACTCATGCGACACACATGTGATCACAGAAGATTAATATCCCCTTTGCTGGCTCTCTCTGTGCATGCTTTCCACACTCACGGAGCCTTCTCTAGGGACCGTGTGCCGCTGAACAAGAACCGGAACAAGGGCCCAATCCTACACAGTTCTGCCTCCCAGTGTGGGTCCTCCAGAGCGCCCTGAAGGGGCTGTGTGTGAAGAGGGAGTGAGCTGGGTTCCGGGGGGCGCATATTACAGGTGTGTGGGTACGCTATTTGGGCAGCAGTACAGGTTTCCCTTGAAGCGGTTGCACAATTTGAGAAAAATTAGAGATGCCAGCTTTGTAATATTTAAAAGCTGGATACTTCAGTACAGGTGCAGGAAGGTCGCCCACCCTGCCTCTTCCCCATCTAGGCCAGGCCACATCCCTAAGGCCCACCTCTGCCCTGCCCCTTTCCCCAATGCCCTTTCCCTTCCCCTGCAGGCCCCATACCCTGTTTGCGTCTCTTCTGACTTAGCTGTGGAGTGGGGCTAGGAGCTGCAGTCACTGATGCAGGTAGGAGGCGACCACAGCTGAGTAGGGACTGGCAGGGGTGGGTGATGACCCTCTGCCGCCCCAACCCCCCGCCTGCAGGAGCCAAAATTTGAGTGTCCAGTCAGTAGGTCTGAACAGACACTGTCAGGTCCTCTTTTCGACCAGACATTCTGGTTGAAATCCAGGCACCTGGCCACCCTATTGATTGAAGCTGCCATAGGATATGAACGTAAAATCACCCTAGTTATTATTACTATCCTCAATGGCTCCACTCAGAGCAGCCCAGATCTGTTAGCTCTGAAGCACTCGTAGGTTTCCCATAAGTCCAGGAAATGGATAAGAATCTTCCAAACCGTTAGTTACCATGTGGAGGTGCCATAAAATTGCTCAGAATGCAGCAACATTTGAAATACACAAATTAGTCCCCTTCCAGGCTGTCTCCCTCTGGTCCCTCCTGCACAGAGCACCAGTGTCTGGCCCTGTCAGTCACAGCCTGCAGCTGAGCTAGGCTATGATGCAGAACTGGGGGCCCCTGAATTTCTTGCATTCTTGCTCCCATCAGAGGCAGCCTTCGGCTACCAGGGGCCGTAGGCAATGGCCCATTGCAGGGCCCTCTATAGGTTCCCTGCAGCTAGCCTCCCACGGCACCGGCTCCCCACAGCCCCAGTACCCCACTGTTGGCCCTGCTCCCCGGCCCCACTGCCAACCTCCTCCACCCCCCAGTGGCCCCAGCTTCCCCAAGGACTTACCCCTCTGAGGCAGACATGGCTTTTGGGGTAGGCGGGGATGGGGCCCCTTCCTGTTTGGGGCCCTAGGCAGGTGCCTGCTTCACCTACTCCCAAAGCCGCCTGTTTCCTATCCGGCAGCATCCATTTTGTTCCCTAATGCAAATGCAATGAGGAAATCTCTGATACCTTTGGCTGTGGAGGGGGAATTGTTCTGGGCCTGTGAACTCCACAGATGAGGTGTAACGGGGGTTTCAAAAACCAATTCACTAAGTAGGTTCAAGCACCAGCCTTCCAGAGGCTGGGAGTGCTCGGGGAAAGGGGGGCTGGAGTCTCTGGCTCTGTGGAGGTAGACGAGGCAGGGTGGAATTGATAAGGGGTGGGACGGAGGGGTCTGCACAGCTGTTCCAGTACTGCACTCAGGATGGGATTAGTGTGGGCTCCCTATGGGTTGCCCTATCCTTGGAACGCTCGGTATAATCTGCTGATACAGGTGCCAGTGGGTTTCCTGAATGACTGGTTGGGTTCCAGCGGGCTGTTATTAATTTCTTTGTATTCTGTAAAGCGATAAAAGCACGTAACAAGGAACAATCAAAAGGAATCAGCTCGCGGGCCTCCGTGTCTGCTCCTTCTTCCAGAGCGGGGAATTTGTGTAGTGGTGGCTAAGGGCCAAAGTTTCTTGCGAGGGGATCCGCCTGCCTCACCCTGTTTCCATTGACTGCGTTGTGTGTTTGTGAGTCAGAGATTCCCAGGCAGAAGAAAGGAGAATCGTGACCAAGTCTGAGCTCCTCTATAACACAGGGCAGAGCACAGCCCCCAGTGTCCGGCTAGAGCAGAACTTTTTTAGAAAAACAGCCAGCCTGGATTTTAAAAAGAGCAGGGAGGGAGAATCCACCACCACGACGCTTGGTAAATTGGTCCAATCGTTAATTGCCCTCACCGCCAAAAATGTACGCCTTATTTCCAGGCTGAATTGGTCTAGTGTCAATGTCCAGACCTTGGATGGTGTTCGACCTTTCTCTGCAGAGCCCGTTCACAAATATTTGTTCCCCATGTAGATCCTTATGGACTGGAATCAAGTCTCCCCTTTCCTGTATGTCTGTGCGTGAAAGTGTAAAATGGGGGGAGCGTTCAGGGAAGAGTGTGGGGCCTCACTCTTAGTTCAGCCCATTGGGAAGTGGTTCTTTCCCATTACAAACAGATCTTTGCCATATCAACCTGGAGTAGCTTCATTCACTGAAACACCCACCCAGCCTTGCTTTTCACTCCCAGGAAGTCAGAAAGGCAGAATTGCCCATCCCCCTCATGCTGTGAAATGGCCATGCAGCCCTGGTTTTAGAGGAAGAAAGGTTTGGTGGCAAAGCCCAGGGCTGGACCGCTCTCTTACTGTGGCGTTAGGGCCATAAAATTACTAGACAGCCATCAGCGTCCCTGATTCTGGCCCTAGTCTGGAACAGATTCTGTGTGACGCTGGGCAAGTCATTGAGGAGAGATTTTTAAAGTAATGTAGGCTGCTAAAAATGCAGGTGGGAGCCCAGTGTGAAACTTAACCTGCCGAGATGCCCAACTCCCAATGATTTCAAGGATGTTTTAGGCACTGACCTGCATCGTGAGGGGCATATATACCTTTAAAATCCTAGCCCTGGGTCGCTCTGTCCCCCTGTCTCCCCAGCTGTGAAATAGGCATGGTATCGCCACCTTCCGAAGGGCATTGAAAGGATTAATTCCACAGTGTCTGTGAAGATGCCAGAGGACAGCAAATGAGGCAGCCTGGCTTATCTGGGAGACAGCAGGGCCTAGTGGAGAGGGCAATGGATTGGGACGCAGGAGATCTGCACTGTATTTCCAACTCTGTCACTGAGGCTATGTACACACGATCAGATTAAAGCGCAACATGGCAATCGCGCTATAAAAATCAGGTGACCTTTATTGCGGGAGAGCGCGTACACACGTCGCTCCTTGCAATGCAACAGAATTCTTTGCAATATCGCGGTGTAGTGCAATGAATTCTGGGACCTATCCCATAGCTCAATTTTCCCTCAATCAGCGCTTGGAATCCTGGGATGAAGGAAAGGAACGCAAAGCGCCATGGGTAAACTCTCAGTTTCCTGTGGTGCACTGTGTTCCCCTTGCGTCTTCCTTGTTGCCAATAGCAACTCGCGCCTATTTTCAACAGTGCAGTGACGCACCGCACCACTTGCGAGCAATCACAACAGCGACAGCATGGATCCTGCTCTGATCTCCACTGTCGCCTTCAGCATTCTAAATACATCTCGGCTGATTGCTCAGTACGCAATGAGCTCCGAATCAGAGGAGGACGCTGAGGAGCAGGGGCTGATCGATGCCATGCAGAGTAACAGCACCGCGTTGCTCAGCTCCTTCACCGATCATCTGCACATGGTGCAACGCCGTTTCTGGTCGTGAGAGACGAGCACCGAGTGGTGGGATCGCATTGTTATGCAGCTGTGGGATGACGAGCAGTGGGTACAGAACTTTCGAATGCGGAAAGCAACCTTTCTGGATCTGTGTTCAGAGTTGGCCCCTGCCCTGCGACGTAAAGACACCAACATGAGGTCAGCCCTAACCGTGGAGAAGCGTGTTGTGATTGCTGTCTGGAAGATGGTGACTCCTGACTGCTACCGGTCGGTTGCAAACCAGTTTGGAGTCGGGAGGTCCACCGTCGGATTAGCCCTCTCACAAGTCTGCCGAGCCATCAACCGCGTTCTGCTACGGAGGACGGTGACGTTGGGCAATGTTCGTGAGATTGTGGATGGCTTTGCTGCCATGGGATTCCCTAACTGCGGGGGAGCCATAGACGGCACACACATCCCTATTTTGGCTCCAAACCATCTCGCGACTGAGTACATCAACAGGAAGGGCTACTTCTCCATGGTGCTGCAAGCACTCGTGGATCACAAGGGGCGTTTTACGGACATCATTGCTGGGTGGTCGGGAAAGGTTCATGATGCCCGCATTTTCAGGAACACTGGTCTGTACCAGAAGCTGCAAGGGGGTACCTTCTTCCCTGATCAAAAAATTACTGTGGGGGATGTGGAGATGCCCATAGTCATCCTCGGAGACCCAGCATACCCACTGATGCCATGGCTCATGAAGCCATACACCGGTAACCTAGATCACAGCAAGGAGCGGTTCAATTACAGATTGAGCCGCTGCAGAATGACTGTGGAGTGTGCCTTCGGCCGTTTAAAAGGGTGCTGGCGCTGTTTGTATGGGAGGCTGGACTTGGCGGAGGACAACATCCCTGCTGTGATTGCGTCGTGCTGTGACCTTCATAACATTTGTGAAAGTAGGGGAGAAAAGTTTTCCCCGGGGTGGGCTATGGAGGCACAGCGCCTCGAGGAAGCATACGAACAGCCAGCCACTAGGAGTATTAGGGGGGCCCAAGGAGAAGCTGCTCGCATAAGGGAGGCACTCAGGGACCATTTCAATGATGCCCTCCCCTAGTTAACTTCAAGGACGCATCAGGTGCACCTTATGAGATTTTCAATGTGTACAAATAAAGCCACTCTTCAAATTATTTGTCACTGTTTTTATTAAAACCTAAAGGGGAGGGGGTTACAGGTGGGTGTAGCTGCGGGTCTCTAAAATGTAGCTCTGGGGGGGGACTGGATGTTGCAGTGTACCACGGGGATGGGTGGCCTTCAAAGAAATTCTTTGAAGGACTACGGGGTGTGGGAGGCAGACACGGCTGAACTGTCTGGAGTGGAGCCCGTACATTAATCGCCTGGGTCTGCAAAGCAATCATGCTCTTGAGCAGTTCTGTTTGCTTCTTCATCACGCTTATCAGTTCGTCCCTGTGTTTCTGCCTCCTCTGTTGGGATTCCTCTCTCCAGGCTTGATTCTCCCTCGCGGATTCCTGTGCTGTTTTCAGCAGGTCCTGAAACATATCCTCCCTGTTTCTTCGAGCACGCCGCCGAATGATTCTCATGCGGTCAGCTGGGGTAGACACCGGCCTTGTGAAGGTCGAATCTAAAAATAATAATAATAATAAAGCTGTTGTTAACACATAGCCTAGATAACCAATGTAACCTTCCAGTAGCACATTCCACTGGAAGGTACAGGGCAGTCAACATCCTATGCTTTGCTGAAGCGGACAAGGTACGTCCTAATAGAAAGCTTACTGGGGGCTAACATTCTGCACAGGGCACACAGATGGAACCCGATATCTCTGTCCTCAGAGTGCCCCTGCCAGCTAGAATACATAGCTTACATGCCACCGGTTGCAAGCCAGGACCGTATGCTGCTGCACTGTGTGCTGCCATGGTTCCCAGGGCTGTGCTTTGCAGCTGGCGAGGCAGAGTATCCGTCTTTGGGAGCGTAGACATAAACGCTCTCCCATCTAACCTGAGTAGTAGGCTCTGGAGGTACATCGAGGAAACCTTTACTGACCTAAATACAGATGATTTTTTGACAATCACTGCTTGTGTTGATGCACTTCTAATGAATGCAGAGTAAAGAGCGTGCACAGCGGGGACTGAGACAGCAAGCCCCCCCCTCCCCGGACAATGATATTTTAGCAGGACCCATAGCTGCACGAAAGAGAAACGTACCGGAACCCCCCTCTGCCGCCTCAGAGGACACGCTGCAATTCATGTCTTGGGTGGACGTCTCAGCGGGGGTGCAGAAGAGCTCCTGGCTACACGCTGTTGCGCTTTCCTCCAGGTCATCCTCCATCTCCTCCTCCTCCTAGATCACGTCCTCATCCTGCTCAGGTCTGGCATTCACTGGATGAGGGGGGGCCGATGTGTCCACAGGACTCTTTGCAGTGGTTGTGGGGTCCCCATTGAGGATGGCTTCGAACTCCTTATAGTACCTGCATGTAGCAGGCGCTGATCCCGAATGGCGGTTTGCCTCCTTCGCTCGGTGATAGGTTATTCTCAGCTCCTTCACCTTTGATCTGCACTGCACAGTGTCTCTATCATAACCTCTCTCTAACATGGCCCGAGAAATTATGCCAAATGGATCATAATTTCGCCTGCTGCCGCATAGCTGCGCCTGCACAGCGGACTCTCCCCATATCAGGTCCAGCACCTCTGCCGTGCTCCAAATGGGTGCGCGTCTTCCACGATGGGCCGCCATTGCTAGGTAAGATCGGAGCTGCACTCCACTCCACGAGGAAGAGAACAGGAAGTGAAACAGATGAGAAATTTGAAAATCCTGGGAATCTGATCAGGGCGGGGACTGTTTCGTCACGGCCACAGAGCGGGTGGGGGGAAGACCAGAGAGGACGACTTTGGAATGCTGGGACAGTTCCGGAGGCCAATCATTGCGCGGTAAACGTACACACGAGTGGAAAGGCGCAACAGCTGTTCCGCGTTAACTGCTACCACCCTCGTCGAGGTGGTTTTTGTATTGAGCTACAACAAGGCAATTAACGTGCAACAGCCCAATCGCACGTGTGTACGCTGTTGTTGGGATCGCGTGGTAATGATTGTTAATGCGCGATAAAGTGATCGTGTGTACAAGGCTTGAGATACTCTGTGACTATGACCTCAGGCAAGTTACTGCCCCTCTCTGGGCCTCTGTTTCCCCTGCTCCCCTCTGCCTGCTCATGCTTTAAGCTTTTTGGGGAGCGCCTTGTGCAACGGAAAAACAAACAAGAGTCAGATGCTTTGACGAAGTAGGATTTTCTGCCACAAAAGCTCATGCAATAAATAAATCTGTTAGCCTTTAAAAGTGCCCCAGGACTCTATTTGTTTCTCTGCAATAGACTAACACGGCTCCCCCTCTGGATCTGGACTACCTAGCGCAACGGGGTTCTGATATCAGATGGCCCCTCCGACTGGTACCAGAATACCAATGGTAACCATGGTGGCTGGATCTCTAGCAGGGAGGAGAGGATGGGAGCTCCCCACCAGCTGCAGGCTGGCAAAAAATCACTTCTGCTCACCAGCAGTCTGGCCAGTCAACCCTGTGCACGTGCAACAATCATAGAATCATAGAATAGTAGGGATGGAAGGGACCTCACGAGGTCATCTAGTCCAACCCCCTGCTAAAAAGCAGGACCACTCCCACTAAATCATCCCAGCCAGAGTTTTGTCTAACAGGGCCTTAAAAATCTCCAAAGATGGAGATTCTACCACCTCCCTAGATAGCCCATTCCAATGCTTCACCACCCTCCTAGTGAGAAAGTTTTTCCTAATATCCAACCTTGACCTCCCTAGCTGTAATTTGAAACCATTGCTCCTTGTTCTGTCCTCTGTTACCCTCGAGAACAGCCTAGCTCCCTCCTCTTTGGAGCACCCCTTCAAGTAGTTGAAGGTTGCTATCAAATCTCCCCTCGGTCTTCTCTTCTGTAGACTAAATAAGCCTAGTTCCTTCAGTCTCTTCTCATAAATCATGTGCCCCAGCCCCCTAATCATTTTTGTTGCCCTTCGCTGGACTCTTTCTAATTTGTCCACATCCTTTCTGTAGTGGGGAGCCCAAAACTGGACCCAGTATTCCAGATGCGGCCTGACCAGTGTCGAATAGAGGGGAATTATCACATCCCTCGATCTGCTGGCCATACTCCTACTGATGCAGCCCAATATGCCATTGGCCTTTTTCGCAACAAGGGCACACTTGGCTCATATTCATCTTCCCGTCCACCATAACCCCAGGTCCTTTTCTACAGCACTGCTACTTAGCCGATTGGTCCCCAGCCTGTAGCAGTTCATGGGATTTTTCCGTCCTAAATGCAGGACTTTGCACTTGTCTTTGTTGAACCTCATGAGGTTTCTTTCGGCCCAGTGTTCCAATTTGTCCAAGTCTCCCTGGATCCTGTCCCTGCCCTCCAGAGTATCTACCATTCCCCCCAGCTTGGTGTCATCCGCAAACTTACTAAGCACACAGTCTATTCCATCATCAAGATCATTAATGAAGATGTTGAATAGAACCGGCCCCAGGACCGACCCCTGGGGCACTCCACTCGTTACTGGTTGCCAACCAGACATCGAGCCATTGATTCCTACCCGCTGAGCCCTCTGTGCACGTGTGCAATACAGCCTGTTCAGACTCCTGGCTGTGGATCCCAAGCCCAGACTCCACCTACTCACCCTGGTGTGCGGTGTCTTGCTCGCTCACGTGACTGTGTGTGCAGTCTTGTCCCAGCTGTGCTTCACCTCCGTTTGTCCTTGAAGAGAACAAACCAGGGAAAGCTTTTGTGTAGCAGGAAGTGATAAAAGCCTTCAGAATAAAGCCAGAAGCCAGGTCCATGGAGAGAGAGATGTGAAGTGACTCCTTAACTTGCAGATTTTCACTGTGCCCTGCTGGCTAAACCAGTGTTCACTAACCCTCACCAGGCAGGGGGGAGATGATCAGACGCTATTTGTGCTCTTCTCCTGCTCCAAATCACTGGACCTCTGGTCAGGGTCACGAGAACAGCAAGGAGAAGGGCCTGACCATCCATGCCTGCAGCCAGCTCCAGTCATCCAAGGTCCTTCACGCTCTGATCTTGAAGAGCTGCTGACAGAATGAGCCGAGGCGTTCTCCTCACCCAGCATGTGGCATTTCCATCCGCCCAGTCAGCAAAGTAAGAGGAGAGATTTTTAATCTCGCAGGGTTTGTTGATTTTGGTGCTGAGGGAACGTTTGCAAACACACCTCCATGGCAGGGGGAGGAAAGCTCTGATCTCTTGGCTGGGAGAATCAAAAAAGGTGTGTAAGTCTGTGTGCAATAATAATTAAAAATCCCTCCCCTGTCTTTGAGCCTGTTTCCATGACAACTGAGACACCTTATATCTGTGGACAGACGACGCTGGCATCTCGCATGTCACAGGTTTGAAGAGAGTGTGGTTCATTTCAGAATTCCCAGAGGGCATCACTTAGAAAAGTGGCTGCACGTCAGAGTTCCAGGCTCCAGCCTGCAAGCCTCAGGAATTGGGAGACATTCCTGATTTAAGGGCTCACAGCTCTGAAACACGATAGTGAGACATGTGGCTGCTCAGAGCCTGTGCTTTTGGATCCAGCATCCATCATCCATCCCTGCAGGCACGAATCAAGGAGCGAGGAGCTGCCCGTTCCAGTTCAGGACTGCCCCCAACATCCTGAGTGACCTTGGACTGGCCTCATCCCACCATGCCTCTACTTCCCCATCTGTAAAATGGGGATATTCTTAACCTCCCTTATTGAAATGGAGTCTATGCAGCTTCTTTAGCTGGCTGCCTGGGAACATCCCAGACATTCAAAAGACAGAACGTCCTGGAAGTGAATGATTTTCCCTGGGAAGAAAGCAACAGCTCTTCCCAGTGAGAGAGTGCCGGGGTATGGAGTGACCAGTCCCAGCCATGATTTATGTCTGGCTGGGGTGAAAATCAATGGAGACAAGCAATGTCTCACCCTCTTCCATGCATTTCTTTCCTAGTTTGAAAGTCTGAAAGAAATACAGGTGTACTGGGAGTGGGACAGTTGACTGGGCACAATAACTTTGGGGATGAGGAGGGAAGAGAGAGAAAAAGGGGGAAAGGCTGATAATGCCCTTCTCCATGCCCTAACCACTAGACTACATTCCTTCCTCCCTCTATAAAGCAGGTGAATGTGCGCCAGCCAAAAGTTCATCATGACCCTGTTCTAACTTGGGTCCTTGCTGATTAAATAGGCAAGTCCAAATTTGCCAAAGAATTCAGCACCCAGCGTGTTAATCCGACTACTTAGTCTACTGCAGACACTAAGGAACTTGGAACATTCTGGCCTTGATGACTGCCCCTGATCAGGGGCTGAGTGCCCAGCTCCCTTGGGCTGGGATTTTCAAAGGAAGCGAAGTAAATTATTTTTCACTAAGGGCTTTAATATCCCCCCCGCTGTGGAAGTGTCAAAGAGAAGGCCAACACAGTCTGATGTGTAGCACATGCCATTCCACCCTTCACAGAGCCAGGCTGCATCTGGGTGATTTATAAGGGCAAGCCCGGGCCGGTAGCATCCCTGTGCGTTATCTGTAAATTGAAAAACATGAGCTCCAAAGTTTGATGGTCCAAAGGCTGAAACTGCATGAAGGCCACAGGGTACTGTGAAGACCCTTCTTTTCACGGGAAATCTATGTCCTCGTCGGTGGAGGGGAAGGCAGCCTGGAATGCTGCGGCCCTGGAATAAACATAATTCTGTCCCTCTTGCTAAAATGTTACTGGACATTCTGATTCATTGAAGGACTCTTCTCATTTCAGATAAGCCACCTTAGGGCCAACCTTTACCTGAACTCAAACTGAGACCTTCCTGGGGCCTGAACAGGTCCATGAAATCCCCACGCCTGACAGAAGAGAGTTACTCATGGTGATTGCCCCCCACCCCCAGTAAATCCAGAGCCTGACCTACCTTGGTGCCACCGCCTAGCTAGTTCTCTAACCTGCAGAACTCTTTGTATACTTTCAGTCTGAATAATTTTTGATTTATATTAAGAGGAAAAGAGCACTCTAGGAAAGAAAAGAAGTAAAGTCTCTGGAGTGGGGTGGACAGTGTGTGTGTCTCCTTTGGAACAAGCTGTGGCCGGTTTGCCTCACAAAATGGTAGAGGCTCCTTAATGAAATCCTGACAATGAAATAGCTACCTCACAACACTGCTCCCTTTAATTTTTATGTGGAGTCCCAGGAGAGCCGTGTGTTTAGTTAGTGGCTGACAGAGCTGTAAGGAGGGACAGTGGATCATCCTCTAGCTCCTCATTCACATTTAGAGATTCACCTTCTACAGTAGCATATTCACGTTCATCATCTTCAAGCTAATAAAGAGCATGAATGGTTTCCTTCCCAGTCATAAGGGGTGCGTCTACACTGGTAAATTAAGTCGACTTAAGCTTGGCTTAAGTTGACTTAATGTGCCCTGTGTCTACACTACATTTTGCTTAAGTCGATTTAATGAAAATTAAGTCGACTTTATTAAACCATCTTTCTAATCGACCTAAGGCTTAATTCGACTTTCTAAAGTATCCTGATGAGCCATTAAGGATACAATGGTTGTATTCTTTATGTCCTCAATGGCTCATCAGGGATACTCCCTGAGACCATTCTACCTGGAAAATTCCTAAACAGTAAGGAGACAATGGTTGTTCACACCCTCCCGTCTAATGACACAAGTTAAAGTATGGATAAAACATCAAATTCTTAACTTCTAATCCAAATAGAATTCCTAGACATAAACTATATAATCATTCCCAGCAAATTACTGCCTTTCTATTGATACCAAACATGACATAGTTCCTATGGATTATAGCATTTATGAGATATCCATTGAAAATAATATCATAAATGCTTCCCTAAATCCAGACAGTGTCACACACAGGGCTCTGCCCTGCCAGGGTCCCTGTCCCCCTTTGCCCCATTGTACACAGGGGGTACTCCCCCCCACCACCACCGTGGACCTGCCCAAGGTCCCCCTAGCCCCACAAAGTCGACCTAGAGCATCCAGTGTGGACGCTCTAGGTCGAATTTGTAAGTTCCCCTTTAAGTCGACTTTAATTTTAAGTGTAGACGCACTAAGTCGACTTAACTAAGTCGATTTAAAGCGACTTAGTTAAGTTGACTTACTTAAAGTCGACTTAAAAGTGCAAGTGTAGACATAGCCTATATTGTCATCTGGTTTGGTTTTAGTGCCTTTCCTTTTCTGACCATGGATCCTGGAACTGCTGGTGAATAGGGCTTTACTTCTGCTGTGCTGCAGGCCCTGATCTCTCCCTGAGGACATTTCCCCATTCTTCTGTCCCCGTTGTAATTTCATTCCCAAACTCTCTGCTCTGGGCTTAAGGCCCTAGCACACATACACTATAGGTTCTTTCCTCTGGCCCTGTTCCAAAAAAGCATCACAATTCAGGAGCTCACATGAGCAGTGGCTTCAGCTTGAATTTAGGCACATACTTAAAGATAAGCACTTCTTTACATGCTTTCTAGAATATGGATAGACCTGAGCACATACCGGTCTCAGATTCTGCACAGGGTTTGAGCAGCTGAATCCGCCACGAGGAAATGACCTTTCCACCTGCGTCTCCTAGGCCTGTGGCTCTCAACCTTTCCAGGCTGCTGTACCCCTTTCAGGAGGCCAATTTGTCTTGCATACCCCCAAGTTTTACCTGAATTAAAAATGATTGCTTACAGAATCAGACATAAAAATACAAAAGTGTTACAGCACACTGTGACTGAAAAATTGCTGACTTTCTCATTTTCACCATTGAATTATAAAATTTAACAACTGGGATGTAAATATTGTACTTACATGTCAGTGAATATTATACAGAGCAGATAAATAAGTCATTGTCTGCATGAGCATTTAGCTTGTACTGACTTTGCTAATGCTTTTTATGTAGCCTGCTGTAAACTAGGCAAATACCTAGATGAGCTGATGTCCCTGAAGACCTCTGTGTAGTCCCAGAGGTGCACATTCCCCTGGTTGAGAAGCACTGTTCTAGGTTTCCTTGAACCCTGAACATTGCCCAGGAAGTTTAAAGGAAGGATTATGGTTTTAGAGAGAGAGGTCCCATTCGTTCCCATCTGTGTATCGATGTTCAAACGTAAGAGTGGCAATGTTAGCTCAGACCAATGGCCATGTAGCCCAGTATCCTATCTTCTCACACTGGCTGAGGCCAGATTCTTCAGAGCAAATCAGTCAGTCATTCCATCAAGCCCCCGGTTTTAGTCCTAAGGAGTTTTGTGTTGGTGCAGGTTGTCGCTCCGATGGCCCTGGAGTCCCGTGTTTACCTGGTCCAGCACGGCAAGTGACACTACGGCCACCCTCGCACTGCCCAGCCAGTGCTAACATGCCTCAATCTGGCCTCCCACTCCAGGGAGCTGGGTCTCGAAGGCACTTTCTGACCTTGGCCTTCCTTTGGAAGCTGCCTACAAGGAGGCTGGCTGCGACAGTGGATTTGTAAATGTGGCTACCATTATGCCGTGGATGGAAGACCACAGCTCCTTTTCCACAGGCCACTGAACAAGCCTCCTCTGGTAACAGCCACCACCAGTCGCTGGGCTGGACTGGAATTGCTGACCTCGAGGTAAAAGGCTCTCCCAGTCCTCAGAGCCAGGCAGCCCCAGCAGTGTAGTGTCTGAGGCAGTAGTCCATGAGGTTGTTTTATCCTTGAGCTGGACTCCGTGCTTGTTAGCCTAAAAAATAGGGCAGCATCCAGCAGACACCGATCTCGCTGCAGCCTCCCCAAGCCTAGTCAGATGAGAGGAACTGGATTTGGAAAGTCCCAGAAAGAAGCCAGAGATGTAACATCGTAGCATGAGTGTTTCCCTTGAGCTTCTGTCCCCAGAGGGAGCAGAAGGTGAGCTCTCTGAAGACTCAGCAATGAGTCACTGGGCAGACTTCTTGCCCAGCAGGATTTCATCGCAATGGCAGTGTCATAGGCAGGAAAGAGGGAAAGAAATCTCCTGAAAAGTATTCTCCTCTTCGATTTAAAAGAGAAGGGCCTGGCTGCTTCTCACATGGTCTTCAGGGAAGATGCGATGTCGGCGCCAGAGAGCCTCCCCATTAAGCAGGCAGACAAATGATAAACCATCCAAAGGGACAGTTGTCCAGGATTCCAGTTCCCACAGTCAGCTGCAGCTTTACCTAAGGACACACCTGTTCTCGTGGAAGGATGGCCTACTGGGTAGGCTGCAAATCTGGGACTTGGGGGACCCAGGTTTCATTCCCTGCTCTGCCACTAACTTACTGTGTGACCTTGGGAAAACTCCTTCGTCTGCTTGTGCGTCAGTTTCCTATCTGATCAGAGGGGTTGTGAGGGTGAAAATGTTAAAAGATTGTTAGGTGCTCTGATATTTTGGGAATGAGGACCATTTAAGTATCTTAAATCGATAAAATTATCCTCCTTACTTCTAAGATAGCGATCAAGAAAGAAGTAGCTTTGAGGAGAAACCATGGATCCCTGGGAAACGTGACCCTCATGGGTAGTGTTCCCTAGTGGTCAGGCAGTGGTTTGTCAGGTGGGCTCTTCTGTGACCATCATCCCTTTCCTCTACAGCTATCTTATGGGTCCCTTCCTTTGCAGCTCAGCACTCTGGCCAAGCCACCCTTTCCATATAGTATATATATAATCTTTGGTGCCCACAAAGGCGTCAGGGCATTCTTCTTAGCTCTGGCACTTAGGGTTCAGAGCCTTTTGTGCTCAGGGCCTTCCCAGCTGGATTATTCTCCAAAGGCTGGCTATTATTGTTCCATCTTTAGGAGTTGGCAGGGGATCCCAGCCCTCTGCCCCTTGGCTCTGTAATGCCTGTTCCCAAATAGCTGCCCCACAGTTCAGACAGGGGTGAGACATGTGAGGAATCGCCAAGGAGGGAAGCCGGTTCAAATGCTGCCCCGCAGCCATTCAGCACCTGTGCCGAGAATACACTGCTGCTCTTTGTTTTAAAGGCTATGGAAGGGAGACAGCCTGTCCGTTTCCAAGGTGTTGACGCCTAGCCAATCAGCAAGGGTGACAAGAGATGCACCAGAGATGGATTTTCACACTGGAGGAACGTTAAAAGAAGAGGAGACATTAAAAACCCTGGGCTTGATTCTCCCCCAGCGCCAGGCCCTGCCTGGCAAGGGACGGGGGATCCTACAGCAGCTCAGCCCTAGAGTGAGTTAGAGCAGCTAAAGCAGCTGCTTTAACAGATGCCACCTAAGGAACCTGATGCCAGTGGATGATCCGCATAGCAGAGCTTGGCCTTACCCCGGCCCCACTCCTGGGATGCCCCCTGCCACGGCAGAGGTGGAGGTGAGGCAGCTGAGCCAGGGGCCAGATTCATGCCAGTGGGGCGTTCCCTTCCTCTAGGGTGGTAATTACGGTTGTTATTATTTATTTGTCTAACCGTAGTGCCCAGGAGCCCCATGCACGGATCAGGACCCCATCATGTTAGGTGCTGTACAAACAGAATAAAAAGATGGCCCTTGCCCCAGACAGTATACAGTCTAAGGATAGGACAAGGAAATGTGATGGAGCTTCTGCCCCTTGATGTATCTGTCTCGTCTTCTGTGTCCCCTGGCTGTGGCTGTTTCTCAAGGCTTGTCTATGCTTGAAATGCTGCAGCGAGTAGCACTCCAGTAAAGACACTGCCTATGGGAGTGGTTCTCCCATCGATGTAGGTGATCCACCTCCCAGAGAGGCAGTCGCTAGTTGAGAGGAGAATTTTGACATTGAGCTAGCATCATTCGCCCTCGGAGTTAGATCCATTCCACTCATGGTTGTGGGTTTCTAACAACACTGTACAGTATAGTTATATCCAACTCTTTTCTTTGTATAGACCAGGCCTCAGATAATTTGTTTGGATAAGAGCTTTCCTTTCCTCTATCCCAGCCTTTGTCTTCTGCTCCACACCCTAATCAAATCATAACTTCGCACCTCAGTCCTTCGTAGGAATGAGCAGGAGGGCTCAACTTCAGTAATATGACTTCACTTCAGCTTTAGGACAGATACTGGGAGCAGAGCGAGCCTTTGTCTAAACAGAGAATATCTTCAGCGATCAGCAAATACACCTGAAAACTGAGGGGAAGACACTTTATGCTTTAAGTCTAGTCCTTCAGAAGTTTGGCCTGGTGTGAAAATAACAGAATCATAGACCTTTTATCTAAGTTCTCCATCTTCAAGTGTCTGGCGAAGTGGGATTTTCTCCCACAAAAGCTCAGGCAATAAATAAATGTGTTAGTCTTTAAAAGTGCCCCAGGACTCCTTGTTTGTTCTGCTGAACTAGACTGGCACGGCTCCCCTCTGGAACTTACAGACATTATTGATGAACAAGCCCTATTTGGTGAACTAGTCTGTCCTAGCCAAAACAAGACAGCTCCTGAGAGTCTATTCTTCCTCCCTTTTTCCAGTCTAGTATTAAATATCTCAGGTGATGTCATTTTCCCCTCCGGGCAGTCTATTCCATATCCCTCCATCAGGACATGTATTTATCTTAAATTGATCTTATCTTATTATTCTTAATTACACCCCTGGAAACACCTGAACCAGTTCTTCTCTCCCTGTTGGAATCAGTGGTATTTTATCCTGCAAAAGAAGAGCAGTCTCAGACCCAGTTGAAAGACAGGACATCTTGGCATAAGCCCATCCAGAAGCAACTAATGATCCTTTATACGCCTGTGTCCTTGAATAGATGCCTTCAGAAGCATTAGTGCAGATGTCATATTTCAAAGGCCTGGTGTTACTGCTTTCCTTTTATCAGGGAAAGGACATACGTTCAATGGGATCACATCTAAATTGTCCCTTGTTTCTGGGCTGGAATAGGAATGCTTCCTGTGAATCGCTGTTGCTAACTGACACAGAAGATCGAGTCAGATCATAGCATTTCCAACTCTCTTACTGTCTCAGAGTCTCTCAGTCCTGACAGCTTCATCTTCTCACCTTCCAGTAAGGAGTTTCTCCCCTGCTGGTCTCCAGACAGACCCGTTGATCCTAACGTTAGGTGTAAGGTTTCTATGGCCCCTGTGACACCACAGTAAAATATCTTCAGGGCCATTCTCTCTCTTGGTCAGAATGCTCCCAGATTTCCAGGTAGAGAGACTCCAACAGGCTCATGCTATTAGAAGAGTAGCTTTCTCCCCTGGAATAAGTGTCTGATCTCAGTGGGCATTAATAAGAGGGAGGAAGGATGATCTTATGGTTAATGCCCAGCACTGGGTCTGGGACTGAGGCGATCTGGGATCTGTTCTCTGTGCCACAGTTTATCCATCTGTAAAACAGGCTCATTATCCTGACCTGGCAATGAGAGGCCAAACTGACTCATATTTGAACAGAGATTTGAGATCATCCAAAGAAAGGTAACCATGAGTATGTGTGGAAGAAAATCCTGTCATTCTCAACTAACACCTGACGACTTCCTGTTACTGTCAAATAACCAGAAGGGTTTAAAAGCAGTGGGAGGCAACCATCCCTGCTCCTGAGTCCAGTGAGAAGTGGTGGCAGTTCCTCCTAACGCAAAGTGAACACCAAATAAAATGTGTTTATAGGATGGAGGTAAAGCTGAGTCCAGACTGGATCTGGGGTACAGGAGAGTCTTTGGAGTAGCCAAAAGAAAGACACAGCCCAAAGTGACTCTTGTCTCAAGAACATACAAAGCTTGGCCAGTGCTCTCTCCATCAGGTCACTTCTCTCTGCATCTTTGCATGAGACGTGAAATAAATACAAGGTGTCATGGATGTGACCATCAAAGAGTCCATAGCATTTTCTGTAAAAGCAGTGTGCTTTCCTTGGTTCATTGGCCGAAATTTCTCCTCTCCAGCTGCTGTGGCATGTTAATGTTTTGATAGTACCCAAAGGCCCTGAATGAAGTTGGGACACAGTTGTAATAGGTGGTTTGCAAACATAGTCCCAGATCCTGCGAACATTGAAGTAGGTGTGTAACTTTACTCATGGGACTAACCACACTGACTTCAAGTGGGGCTACTTGCCTAAGTTATCTCACTCATATTCTTAAGCGTTGGCAGGGTAGGGACAGGGACTCCAATTCTACAAACAGACTCAGGGAACTTTAACAAATATTCCCCAAGTATTCAGTGAGACTAATCACATACATAAAGATAGTGAGGGTTATATGTATCTGCAGAAGGGCCATAGAAGAAGATTGGTTTCTGTTCCAAGGCAACTACAGTTTAATATTAATAATAAATGTACTAATTTGGCCCTCACTGTGTGGTGGGTGCTGTGTCCGCTGGCTGCTGCCCTTTGCACAGAGATGGCGATATTTCAATAGTTCTGCACATCTGTAATTTGTGATGTGGTTTTGGACCTTTTGGGGTGAATGCACTCAAAGTAAAATATCCATGATCAATATTAAGAATACAAACAGTCATTCTCAGTAATTAAAAGAATAAATGAAATAGACAGGAAATAGTAGATAAGAAGGACACTGGATGAAAGAAAAAACATATTGATTAAAGATACTAGGTGAAATTGATTAGATAAACGGCTATATGTTAGATAATAAGTAGAGCTTCTGTTTTGAATGGCATTGGTTTGATTTGCAGTGATCAGTTTATAGGTTCAATGCCCAGGTCTGAAATCTAGTTCATTGCATCAGGGGTAAGTTGGTGAATGTCAGTGAGGCCACCCTTAAACAAATGTTTAGGGCCGGAGATGCATATGTGTTCCATGGTTTGAGGCACTGGTCCGCAATCATGGTCTGGGCTACTTTTTATTGTCCATTGGAAGAGTTTCTGGGCACATCTTCCATGCGATATTCTTATGCAGTTATGTATGCACCATTCTTTCCAAGTGAGATGACAACCTTCTCGTGCTGCCCCTGCTAAGTGTTTTTGGGTAACATATTAATGTCATCAAATGGCAGCCTAGATGTTGAATTTTTTTTGGCCTCCCAGCCAAAAAAGCAGCAATCAATAACTAGAACTCATTAGGTAAGAAATTTAACAGATTATAGACTAGTCTAGCAGGTAGCAAGGTGGACTGGGCATCACAAGACGTAGGTTCTGTTGATGGCCCTGCTACTGTGATATTGTGCAAGTAACTTTAAAAGGTTGCATCTACACTGGCAAGTTAGGTCGACTTAAGTTGACCTAAACAAAGCTGTGTCCACACTGGGCTTTTCTTAAGTCAACTTAAGCATTTCCTTAAGTCAAAGGAAAGCTTAAGTCAACTTAATAACACCTACTTTTAAGTCAACTTAAGTCGACTCCTTAAGTAGATGGGGATTAACGCTAAATTGATTTTATTAAGTCGACTTAAAGCCAATATATCGGCTATCTCTGCTGTTAAGTCAACTTAACAAAGTCGACTTAAAGTGTAGTCAATTTGTTAAGTCGACTTAACAAGCCTGTGGCTATGTCTACACTGGCAAGTTAGTTCGAATTAAGGAGGCTTAATTCCAACTAACCAAAGCCATGGCTACACTAGGCTTTAGTAAGTTAGTTTGAATTAAGGGTTCCTTAATTCAAACTAATAAGTTCGAATAGGGCTTCAGAAGTAAGGCTTTAATTCGAACTAACTAGTTCGAATTAGCCAATGTGGCCATGTTAATTCAAATTAATTTCTTAGTTCGAACGAACCGGCCATTGAAATGAATGGGGATCGCTAATTCGAACTAAGCAAGTGCCATGAATGGCACTTGCTTACTTAAAACCAGTGCTTTTTTTCTAAAAAAAAAAGGTACCGGAACTCCTATTGATGTCCGTCGTGTCATAAAGAAATAACACTGAAAATAGTGCAGTAAACAGTAAATTTTTGAATATATCAAAGAAATAATAATACAAGGTAAAAACTGTTAAGTTTTATTAACTATGCAGGCCGCTAATATACTGAAAGACAACCTGTGAGGTCTTACAGCAGGGGTCCTCACACTTTTTAAATAGGGGGCCAGTTCACGGTCCCTCAGACTGTTGGGGGGCCGTATTATAATTAGAAAAAAACGTGAATGCGTAGCTATCACGTCTGCTGCTGGCCTGTGTTTCTGGGTACTGGGTGGCAGGCAGTAATGCATCCACACACTTTTTGTTGGTGCTGTGGGCTCCGGCCAGGCCCAGAGTGTGGGACTGACCGATGTTAGCCTGCTGGGCTGCTGTTGTGTACGCAACTAGTAGCCAATGTTCCCTCTAGGTTTGGTGGCTTGTGCGCAAAATTTTCAAGCCGTGTGAAAAACTTTTTCAGAATAAATTTTTGGGGAAAACTCACAAGACAGAAATTATAGGCATTAATTGAAGATAAAGTGACTGTAAATAGAATTAATTAATTAATTGTGTTTAATTAATTTAATTGGAATGAATTTGGAATTGAAATCTAATTTTAAGAAAGGTTTTTATTTAAAATTAATTTTTAAAAAGTTTTAAAAAAGAAGGGAGAGAAAGAAAAAAGAGAAGGAAGGAGGAGAAAAAGAAAAAAAGAAAGAAAGGAAGGAAGCAAAGACAGAAAGAGCAGGAAGGAAGACAAAGAAGAGAAAGAAGGACTTTCAGGAAGAAGGACTGCTAGGCAGAGACGGACTCCACCTATCCAGGAAGGGAAAGAGCGTATTTGGAAGCAGACTGGCTAACCTGGTGAGGAGGGCTTTAAACTAGGTCCGAAGGGGGAAGATGACCAACACCCACAGGTAAGTGAAACTGAGGGAAACCTGGGGGAAGGGATGGAACTTGGGGGATGCTGGGGCTGTAACAGCAGGAATAAAAGAGGGGGTAGTTGGAACTGGGGGCAGGGGTCAAATAATTGTTTATTTCTTGATAAAGTTATAATACCTCAGGTGAGTGGGGAAGGACGACACCGGAAGAAATTGCAAGGGGGAAGATGCGACAGGAGGGAGAATCGACAGGGCAAAGTAGGGCAATGGGCCCGGTATCTTAGGTGCCTGTACACAAATGCGAGGAGCCTGGGAAACAAGCAGGAAGAATTGGTAGTACTGGCACAGACAAGGAACTATGATATAATTGGAATAACAGAAACGTGGTGGGATAACTTGCATGACTGGAGCACTGCCATGGATGGATATAAATTGTTCAGGAAGGACAGGCAGGGAAAAAGGGGGGGAGGAGTAGCGTTATATGTAAAAGAGCTGTACGACTGCTCGGAGCTCCACTATGAAAGTGGAAACAAGATGGTTGAAAGTTTGTGGGTTAAGTTTAGGGGAGAATGCAACAAGGGGGATGTTGTGGTGGGTGTCTGCTACAGACCGCCAGACCAGAAAGAGGAGGTGGATGAGGCGTTCTATGGACAACTAACAGAAGTTTCCAGATCGTCGCAGGCCCTGGTTCTTATGGGGGACTTCAATTATCCTGATGTCTGCTGGGAAGATAATACAGCAGTGCACAGGCAATCCAGGAAGTTTTTGGAGAATATTGAAGACAACTTCCTAGTACAAATGCTGGAGGAACCAACTAGGGGCCTTGCACCTCTAGACCTATTGCTCACAAACAGAGAAGAATTGATCGGGGAAGTAGAAGTAAATGGCAACCTGGGCAGCAGCGACCATGAGACGGTAGAGTTCAGGATCCTGATCAATGGAAGGAAGGAAAGAAGCAGAACACACACCCTGGACTTCAGAAAAGCAGATTTTGGCTCCCTTAGGGAGCTGATGGGCAGGGTCCCATGGGAAGCTGATCTGAAGGGGAAAGGTGTCCAAGACAGCTGGCTGTATTTTAAAGAAACCCTGTTAAAGGCACAGGAAGATAACATTCCGATGTGCAGAAAGAACAGCAAATGTGGACGGCGACCAGCGTGGCTTAGCAGGGAACTCTGCGGGGAGCTGAAACATAAAAGGGAAGCTTACAAGAAGTGGAAGCTTGGGCAGATGACAAGGGAGGCGTATAAAGATATTGCTCGGGACTGCAGGGATCAAATCAGAAAGGCCAAAGGACAATTGGAGTTGCAGCTAGCAAGAGATGTGAAGGATAACAGAAAGGGATTCTATAAGTATATCAGCAACAAGAAAAGGATCAGAGGTGGTGTAGGTCCCTTACTGAATGGGGCAGGCATCCTCGTGGAGGATGATGCGGAAAAGGCTGAAGTACTCAATGCTTTTTTTACTTCAGTCTTCACAGGGAGGGCCAGCTCCCAGGCTACTACACGGGGTAACGCGGACTGGAGAGAAGAGTGGCCCTCAGTGATGGAAAGTCAGGTTAGGGAACACTTAATGAAATTGGAAGTGCACAAGTCCATGGGGCCGGATGAACTGCATCCGAGGGTGCTGAGGGAGTTGGGGGAAGTGATTGCAGAGCCGCTGGCCATTATCTTTGAGAACTCGTGGCGAACGGGGGTGGTCCCGGAGGATTGGAAAAAGGCAAATATAGTACCTATCTTTAAGAAAGGGAAAAAGGAGGATCCGGGGAACTACAGACCGGTCAGCCTCACCTCAATCCCTGGGAAAATCATGGAGCAGGTCCTCAAGGAATCTATCCTGAAACACTTGGAGGAAAATAGAGTGATCAGGAACAGTCAACATGGATTCACCAAGGGCAAATCGTGCCTGACCAACCTGATTTCCTTCTATGATGAGATGACTGGATTTGTGGATGCGGGAAGAGCCGTTGACGTGATATACCTTGACTTTAGCAAGGCTTTTGATACGGTTTCCCACAACATTCTTGTTGGCAAGTTAAGGAAGTATGGGTTGGATGAGTGGACCGTAAGGTGGATCGAAAACTGGTTAGATCAACGGGCTCAGCGGGTAGGAATCAATGGCTCGATGTCTGGTTGGCAACCGGTAACGAGTGGAGTGCCCCAGGGGTCGGTCCTGGGGCCGGTTCTATTCAACATCTTCATTAATGATCTTGATGATGGAATAGACTGCGTGCTTAGTAAGTTTGC